>OY728122.1:46561474-47161474 GCA_963277665.1 Viscum album
CGGTTAACAACCGTTGGGATAATGTGCTGAAAATTACCAGGTTTTTCCCAACGGTTTGGCCAAACCATTGGGAAAAACCCAAGATCTCCTCTTTCCCAACGGTTTCTAAACCATTGGGAAAAGTGTTTTACCAACGGTTCCATGAACCGTTGGTAAAACAGAACACAAAATTCTATGCCAACGGTTTAAAACCGTTGGCATAGCCTATGCTGGGAAAATTGCACAGCAGCTCTGCAATTTTCCCAGCAGCTCTCCAATTTTCCAGCACGTCTCATTTTTTGGGTTCCCCCTCATTTTCAATCCAATTATTATACTTTCTATAAACTAACATACATATACAATTATTGTACCTGCAATAACCAACTAACACATACATATAGAGAACAAATTCATACACATTTAACATATAATGCTGGAACAATACACATCCATAATTAAATTAGAATTCATAACATAATTATAAACATACATAATTCATTTAGAATTAAATTTAAAATTTAGATGACAATTATATGTGGAATCTGGAAGTCAATTCATAATTTGATCAGTTTTTTGTATACCATATATTTTTACCTGAAATGATGTCCATTTTAAACAAAATACATACACTTGGAGTGCTACCAGCCACACCACACCTCGGATTGATCCGGGGTTGACTCGTACATGTCACATATGACCCATGGATCGTTCTCCTAAAGTTTCAATGGAAACTGAATGCGTTTGGTCGGTTTTACATATGTCAGTTCATGTTTTTCAATTAAAATGACGTCCTTTTGAAACAAAAGGCAAAAACTTTGAGTGGTGCCAGCCACACCGTATCTCAGATTGAGGCAGGGTTGATTCTTACACGTCACATATGACCCATGAATCGTTCTACTAAAGTTTCAATGGAAACCGAACGCGTTTGGTTAGTTTTCCATATGTACTTAAAATGCTGTCCATTTTAAACAAAAGAGAGCCACTTAGAGTGATTCCAGACACACCGTGCCTCCGATTAAGATGGGGTTGACTCGTACAGGTCACATTTGACCCATGGATCATTGTGCTAAAGTATCAACACAATCTGAATCCGTTTGGTCGCTTTTCCGTATGCCAGTTGATGTTTCTCAATTAAAATGACATCCTTTTGAAACAAAAGGCAGACACTTTGAGTGGTGGCAGCCACACCGCAGCTCGGATTGAGGCAGGGTTGACTCGTACACGTCACATATGACCCATGGATCATTTTTCTAAAGTATCGACACAATATGAATGCATTTGGTCGGTTTTCCGTATGCCAGTTGATGTTTTTCAATTAAAATGACGTCCTTTTGAAACAAAAGGCAGACACTTTAAGTGGTTCCGGCCACACCGTGCCTCATATTGAGGCGGGTTTGATTCGTACATGTCACATATGACCCATGGATCGTTCTCCTAAAGTTTCAACGGAAACCAAATGCGTTTGGACGGTTTTCCGTATGTACTTAAAATGTTGTCCAATTTAAACAAAATAGAGCCACTTAGAGTGATTCTGGCCACACCGTACCTCCGATTAAGGCGGGGTTGATTCATACACGTCACATATGACCCATGGATCGTTGTGCTAAAGTATCGACACAATCTGAATGTGTTTGGTCAGTTTTCCATATTCCAATTGATGTTTTTCACTTAAAATGACGTCCTTTTGAAACAAAAGACAGACACTTTGAGTGGTGGTGGCCACAACGCACCTTTTATTGAGGCGGGGTTGACTCATACATGTCACATATGACCCATGTATCTTTGTACTAAAGTATCGACATAATCCGAATGCGTTTGTTGGTTTTCCGTATGCCAGTTGATGTTTTTCAATTAAAATGACGTCATTTTGAAACAAAAGGTAGGCACTTTGAGTGGTGGCGGCCACACCGCGCCTCAGATTGAGGCGGGGTTGCCTCGTACACATCACATATGACCCATGGATCGTTTTTCTAAAGTATCGACACAATACGAATGCGTTTGGTCGCTTTTCCGTATGCCAGTTGATGTTTTTCAATTAAAATGACATCCTTTTGAAACAAAAGGCAGAAACTTTGAGTGGTGCCGCCACACCACACCTCGGATTAAGGCAGGGTTGATTTTTACACGTCACATATGACCCATGGATCATTCTCCTAAAGTTTCAACGGAAACCTAATGCGTTTGGTCGGTTTTCCGTAAGTACTTAAAATGTTGTCCATTTTAAACAAAAGATAGACACTTAGAGTGATTCCGGCCACAACGTGCCTCTGATTAAGACAAGGTTAACTTTTATGCATCACATTTGACCCATGGATTGTTGTACTAAAGTATCGACACAATACAAATGCGTTTGGAAGCTTTTCCGTATGCCAGTTGATGTTTTTCAATTAAAATGACGTCCTTTTGAAACAAAAGGCAGACACTTTGAGTGGTGGAGGCCACACCGCACCTTGGATTGAGGCGGGGTTGACTCGCACACGTCACATATGACCCATGGATCATTTTTCTAAAGTATCGACACAATCGGAATGCGTTTGGTCGGTTTTCTGTATGCCAGTTGATGTTTTTCAATTAAAATGACGTCCTTTTGAAACAAAATGCAGATACTTTGAGTGGTTTTGCCCACACCGTGCCACGGATTGAGGCGGGGTTGATTCATACACGTCACATATGACCCATGGATAGTTCTTCTAAAGTTTCAATGGAAACCGAATGTGTTTGGTCAGTTTTTCGTATGTACTTAAAATTTTGTCCATTTTAAACAAAAGAGAGCCACTTAGAGTGATTCCGGCCACACAGTGGCTCCGATTAAGACGGGGTTGACTCGTACGAGTCACATTTGACCCATGGATTGTTTTTCTAAAGTATCGACACAATCCAAATGCATTTGGCTGCTTTTTCATATGCCAGTTGATGTTGTTCAATTAAAATGACGTCCTTTTGAAACAAAAGGCAGACACTTTGAGTGGTGGCGGCCACACCGCGTCTCGGATTGAGGCGGGGGTTGACTCGTGCATGTCACATATGACCCATGGATCATTTTTCTAAAGTATCGACACAATTGGAATGCGTTTGTTCGGTTTTCCATATGCCAGTTGATATTTTTTAATTAAAATGACGTCCTTTTGAAACAAAAGGCAGACACTTTGAGTGGTGCCAGCCACACCGCGGCTCGTATTGAGGCGAGGTTGACTCGTACACGTCACATATGACGCATGGATCATTGTGATAAAGTATCGACACAATCCTAATGCGTTTGGTCACTTTTCCGTATGCCAGTTGATGTTTTTCAATTAAAATGATGTCCTTTTGAAACAAAAGGCAGACACTTTGAGTGGTGGAGGCCACACCGCGCCTCGGATTGAGGTGGGGTTGACTCGTACACGTCACATATTACCCATGGATCGTTGTGCTAAAGTATTGACACAATCCGAATGCGTTTGGTCAGTTTTCCGTATGTCAGTTGATGTTTTTCAATTAAAATGACGTCTTTTTGAAACAAAAGGCAGACACTTTGAGTGGTGCCAGCCACACCGCCACTACTGGAAAATAGCCCTATACCCACGATTTTTCCAAAAACCGTGGGCATAAGGGTTCCCTATACCCACAGTTTTCAAAACCGTGGGTATATGTATAGTTTGAGAACTTATACCCACAGTTTTGGAAAACCGTGGGTATAGGTCACCTATACCTACGGTTTTCCACAAAACCGTGGGGATAGATTTTTTTCGAAGGCCTATACCCACGTTTTTGTAAAACCGTAGGTATAGGTGTTTATTTCAAAGCCTATCCCACGGTTTTGGAAGAACTGTGGGTATAAATAATTTTTTTCCAACACATATACCCACAGTTTTCGAAAACCATGGGGATAACTTCAACATATTATCGCGGCAAAAGAAAAATGGGTGGGAAACAAAAACAATTTGGTGGGAAAACGTATACCCACCATCTGAAATAATATATTTAGTTTAATAGAAATTTAGAAACAAATTAATTCTCTGGCTCGGTTGGTTAGGTGCTTTGTATTTGGTGGAATGATCGCGGTATCAAAAATCGCTGGACTCTATTTTTTGAATATAGAAGAGAATTAATATATTAATATAAATGCATATTAATAATAATGTTGTCAAGGTGGATTAGTTGGTTAAGCGCTGAAAGAGAGATGCTTTAAAGGCGGGTTCGATACCCGCTGACTTCCTTTTTTCGTAACATGCTCAGGTATTAATATATATTTAAAAATATATATTTATAATAACATAAACGACGCAGCTGAAGTGGTGAAGACCGACGGAATGCAGGTACATAGGTGCGTGGCGTTGTGGGTTCAATACCTAAAGGCTGCATCTTTTTAAAATTTTCACCCACGGTTTTAAAACCGTAGATAGAAGAGTTTGACACGTGGATGAGGATTTGATGTAGTGGAAAAAATATATACCCACAGTTTTGGAAAACTGTGGGTATAGGTTGAGAACCCTATACCGACGCCACTCAGCCCCACGGTTCCCAAAACCGTGGGTATAGGCTATACCCACGGTTTTGGGGGCTATACCCACGGTTTTGAACCGTGGGTATAGGTAGTTTTTCTAGTAGTGCATGCCTCAGATTGAGGCGGGGTTGACTCGTACACGTCACATATGACCCATGGATCATTCTCCTAAAGTTTCAACAGAAACCGAATGTGTTTGGTCGGTTTTCCATATGTACTTAAAATGTTGTCCATTTTAAACAAAAGAGAGCCTCTTAGAGTGATTCCGGACACACCGTGCCTCCGATTAAGATGGGGTTGACTCGTACACATCACATTTGACCCATGGATTGTTGTACTAAAGTATCGACACAATCCGAATGCGTTTGGTCACTTTTCCCTATGACAGTTGATATTTTTCACTTAAAATGACATCCTTTTGAAATAAAAGACAGACACTTTGAGTGATGGAGGCCACACCACGCCTCGGATTGAGGTGGGGTTGACTCGTACATGTCACATATGACCCATGTATCGTTGTGCTAAAGTATCGACACAATCCGAGTGCGTTAGGTCAGTTTTCCGTATGCCAGTTGATGTTTTTTCAATTAAATGACGTCCTTTTGAAACAAAAGGCAGACACTTTGAGTGGTGTCGGCCACACCGCACCTCGTATTGAGGCGGGGTTGATTCGTACATGTCACATATGACCCATGGATCGTTCTCCTAAAGTTTCAATGGAAACCCAATGCATTTGAGTGGTGCCGGCCACACCGCGCCTCAGATTCATGCCCAATGAATACATCTCTTTTATAACATACCAAGAATCTATGAAATTGATTAGATGTGTAAACGTGATTTAAATTGATTATCATGATGAAAATAAATAAAATATATATTATAGATTTTCTAGTATTAAATGAAATCAAGGAGGGTGGGGGAGCTGTCCGGCGGGGCTGTCCAGTGGGCTGTCCGGTGGGTGTCCGGGGGGCTGTCTGGGGACCAAGGAGGAGGGTGGGGGGCTGTGCGGGGGGTTGTCCGGGGTCCAAGGAAGAGGGTGGGGGGCCTATCAGGGGGGTTGTCTAGGGGGCAGTCCGAGGGGCTGTTTGGGGTCCAGGGAGGAGGGTGGGGGGGCTGTGCGGGGGGCTGTTCGGGGGGTTGTCTGGGGTCCAAGGAGGAGGGTGGGGGGGGGGGGGGCTGTCTGGGGGGCTATTCAGGGGGCTGTCCGGGGGCTGTCCAGGGGTGTTTAGGGGGTTGTCCAGGGTCCAAGGAAGAGGGTGGGGGGGGGGGGGGCTATCCGGGGGGGCTATCTAGGGGGCTGTCCGGGGGGTTGTCTGGGGTCCAAGGAGGAGGGTGGGGGGGGGGGGGGGGCTGTCCGGGGGCTGTTCGGGGGGCTGTCTGGGGGCTGTCTGGGGGTGTTCGGGGGGTTGTCCGGGGTCCAAGGAAGAGGGTGGGTGGGGGGGGGGGGGGGGTGTCTGGGGGGCTATCTGGGGGGTAGTCCGGGGTCCAGGGAGGAGGGTGGGGGGGCTGTCCGGAGGGCTGTTCGGGGGGCTGTCTGGGGGCTGTCTGGGGGGTGTTCGGGGGGTTGTCCGGGGTCCAAGGAAGAGGGTGGGGGGATGTCTGGGGGTTGTCCGGTGGGTCTGTTCGGGGTCCAGGGAGGAGGGTGGGGGGTTGTCCAAGGTCCTGTAAGGAGGGGGGTTCCCAAACAAACAACCACTAAAAGACAACAACATCCATAAAAACAGATAATATATAAAAATAACTCAACTCCAATACTATACTACGAGTCTAGATAAAACCAACAACTAGAATAGATTAAATATCAAATCTCAGTAATATCAGTCAAAAATGTAATGGATCAACTTTTCCCACATCACCATCACCATCATCACCATCATCATCACCCTCGTACTCGTCCCATCATTGTCCTCGCCCTCCTCACCCTCACCCTCCTCTACGTTCTCACCCTCCTCCTCTCCCTCGCCACCCGCCTCGCCCTCCTCAACTCCCTCCTCTTCCGCATCAGACTCCTCGCCATCATCATCGTTAAGCTGGACATCATTCTGACCACCACTGGAACTTCCACCTGGTTCACCGTATATAGAACGTATCGACGACATATACTCATCAAAAGTTGGGCTGGCCTCTGCTATAAGTGTAGGACGTAGAACTTCAATAAATTTCATAAACGCACTATTTTCCCTAGCAGACTGTTCTGCCGTCTCTGTGGCCCTTTTCTCAGCCTGTGCTTCCTGTGCCCTAACTTGCTGCAGCTCGGTATCACTACAACTCGTACCTGAGGATGGCTAATACCTCGTCGGGGCTATCCTAGGTCGGCAGCGTACTCTTCCAGAATGCTCCTCTCCCAAGACCTGATGTAAGTGATCTATTGGCCCAAAATTGTCTGGTTCTTGGGCATCGAGGGCCTCTAAACCAGATTGTTACAAATATAAATATATCATTAAGTTAAAAAATAGATATTAAAATATAAATTCAATAGATTAAAACATAAAATATACTGCTGAGTCGCTTCTTTGACGACACTTCCATCCTTTTTCCGTCTACTCGAGAAAAACAGTTTTGCTCGAGGCACACGTCCTTCAATATTTTGTATTTTCCTCTACAATGGAATTGAAAAATAAAGTTATATGAAAACTTTAGAAAACTATTAAATAATTGAGGAAACAAAAGAAAGTCTAAGGCGTAAAGAAAACTTATAAAAAATTGTCATACCTGCTTCCTCTCATGATCAGGCATCGTAGTGCGTCTCAGTGTGTGGAGGTATTTTTTTGCATGAATGTTATTTTTATTTTTTCCAGATGATTCCTAAATAAAATTCAAAAATGCAACAGATAGTATTAATGAAAAACATGAAAGTTATTATTTAAATACCTTAAATGTTATTAATACCTTAAACTGGGTACTCGTCCAATGAGTAATCATCTGACGATACTGCTCTATAGGACAATCATCCACTACTGGTACCACCTCTAACTCAGTGACAACTCTAGCAACCCAGCCAATATACAACTCATGCTTGTAGGCTCTCCAAAGATCGCCTAAATCCTTTAGATGTTCCGGTCGTACACCCTCACAATCGAGAAAATTAAATCGAAGCTGAAATCAAAATATTAATTCATATAAATACAAAAATAATTCATGGCATTAAATAGAACAGATTTTTTACCCATATCTCTGCCCAATCTCTATCCTTGACCTCATGTGGCAAATGTCTCCATGATAGTGGGCTGACGGGAATGATGTCAGAGTATTTGGAAAGCGTCGCCAAAAAACTCCGACATTGCTACCCTGTTTTCTCAACCATTTGGTTGTATTCATTATAATCCACCATAACCTGTGTGCGGCGGTTCCACACCGAACGCATGCGTGTACGCCCCCGCCCACACCTCCTGTCAGTAGATGTATCTGTCATGAAAGAAAAACAAATATTTTATCAAAACATGTTATAATGAAAACAAATATTGCTATAAAAATTTGTTAGGGTTCTATAAATATACCTGTGCCGGTCTGATCATTGAGCGTCGTTGGATCCACAGAAACTGATGGAACACCCTGTGGTGGAATAGGAGTCGAAGATGATGGAATATAGAAGCTCGGAGAGACAGAAGTAGAAGGAAAAGAAGATGGGACAACTGTTTGACCAGATACTGACTGGGGAGTGGGAATCATCATGGGATGTGAAAATTATGGGCCAGAAGATGCAGAAGGTAGCGAAAACATGGGAGGCCTAAATATCCCGTGTGTCCCTAACGACACACTAGGATCAGAATGTGGGAAGGATGACATGTCAGTGGTAGGGGCATGGTCTAGTCGGGTACACGCAGCTGCTCGTCCACCTCTGGTATGAACCCTCCTCGTACCACCGTCCTGAGTACTAGGACCAGTACTAGGATCCTCGTCGAATAACTGTCAACGTATAGGTGGATCCTACAAAAATGTTTACAAAAAAAATAATCACATGAAATTATTTATTCTTTAAATATATCAATTTGAAATAAAGTACTCACTACAGGAACTAATGATGGAACTCCCAACTCCGTCATTCGACGATTGTTCTCCATCATTTTTTCCTTCGTCTCTCTTTAATTGGCGTCATTTTTTGCTTTTGAAAACAAATATGTAATTAATTAGAAAATGAAAAGTAATGTGTAACCCAAAAAACTAAATATATGAGGGAATAAGGGGATTCATTGGTAATTTAGCTATCAATTGTTTTAGAAGAGCTTGAATGGATTTAATAAATCATACAAGTTGTAATGTTCACCAAGTTAGAAATATTGTTTGACTTTGTTTGAATACAGTTCAATTCCAAATTAGAAAATGCAATTCAAATAAAACTAAAACCAATAAACATTGAAAATTCACATAATGGTCAATTCAGCTATCAATTGTTTTAAAAGAGCTTGAATGGATTTAATAAATCATACAAGTTGTAATGTTCACCAAGTTAGAAATATTGTTTGACTATGTTTGAATACAGTTCAATTCCAAATTAGAAAATGCAATTCAAATAAAACTGCAACCAATAAACATTGAAAATTCACATAACGTTCAAGTGAGATAAAACATATTTGTGATCAATACTAAATCAATTTGAATATTACCAACCTTAACAACCCAACTCGAGGTAAACCAAAATAATTGAGAACATGGATGAATGATTATATATATTTTCAACCACAACTTCAGGTTCACAATCAACTCTGACAATTGAGCTATTTGAGTCATCAAAAGAAATAAATGGATTGGTTCCAATGGCACTAGGGACAGTGTCAATTCCATCATCACCATCATCAAATATATGTCTTGGAATTACTTCAACTATGACACCAAATTCAGGTCGAAGTTGGTCTTTGACATAAAAAACTTCTTTAGCCATTGATGCCAACACATATGGTTCTTCGGTAGCAAGAGTGCGAGTCATATTAATTACTCGAAATCCAAAATCATCAATAAATGTGTCATGTCTCGTCAACGAATCAAATCAATGGCATTTCATCATTGTGACTCGTCCATGAGAGTAATAATCCAATATTATTATTTTCTCAAAAACTTCATAATAACCCACATTTTCAAATCGCGGTCTATTATCTGATGCACTGGCATAAAAATCTGTTGTGGCAGTAACCATAACACCATCATGTTGTGTTCTCATGTTCTTTGCTCGTTTAGTGACAATAAATTTGTACCCATTGATAACAATTGATTTACAGTCACAAACCACGGTATTAAAACCAAAATCCAAAGCTCTTATTTCCTCAGAGACAGAGTTAGCAGACAAACTCAATAACTGAAATATAAATGACTATTAAACTTAATTAAATATTGATATAATTATTTTAGACATTAATTTTTTTATACCTTCAATTTTAACCAAGCAGAAAACTCTTTGCTATGCAAAGTCTCTCTCCTTCTCAAAGATAAATAACGATGCTTCCTATTTATCATTGTTTTATGTTCCCTGTAGATAAAAAATATGAATAGTTTAATAGATATATATGTAAGATATACATAATCAATTTAGTTACCTGATATAGTCTTCGAAAAAATCACAGTTGAACAAAACTGTGCGATGTGCCATCTCCCGCTCTTCATGGATTAATGTCTTCAATGTATATGATCCAGGAATTCCTCCTGTTTGAAGAAGTGATGGAAAACTGGGTTCAATTTGCTCATACTGTTCTTCTTCATTTCTCATTGGTCTGTTAAATCTTGTTTTAAGATCAGACAAATACATCGAGAAGAAATCCATACATTCTTGAGCCAAGTAACCGTTCATGATAGAACCTTCGAGATGATTTCTGTTTAGGACATAATACTTTAATGTGAACATATTTCTTTCAGTTGGATACATCCAACGAAAAGAAACAGGTCCTACGAGAATTATTTCAGTGGGAATATGGATACTCAGATGCAGCATGCATGTGAAAAATGATGGAGGAAATATTTTCTCCAACTCACACAAAATTAATGGGGCATCTGTCAACAATTTTTGCAAGAAAGACTTGGAAAACTTCTTAGCACAAAGATCTCTAAACAAATGGAACAAACGAATAACATCCACCCTTACATTATTGGACAAAAGATGATGGATTTTTATTGGAAGCAACTCATGCAGTAGAACGTGATAATCATGAGTCTTAAAAGATTTTAGCTTCAACTCTCTTCTGTTGACCCGTTTAGATATGTTGCTTGAATAGCCATCATGAACTCTAATAGTCTCTAATACTTCTAGAATTTTTTTTTCTGTAGGTGTCACCACATAAGAAGCACATGGAAGTTGCCATTTATTTTCACTAATACGCACAGGATGTAATTCTGGTCTGATGCCCCAATCCACCAAGTCACGCCGAGATCGTAAATCATCTTTTGTCTTCCCCTTGACATTTAGAAGAATCGAAAGAAACATTTCACATATATTCTTTTCAATATGCATTACGTCTAAGAAATGACGTAACAAATTGGTTGACCAATAAGGCAAATCAAAAAAGATACTCCTCTTCCTCTAATTGTAATAGGTTTCAGTGGAAACATTCTTTCTCTTTCCAGATTTCATTTGACCCTTCCCGAATGAAAAACTGAAATCTTTCAATTCATTAAGCACGTCAGTTCCAGACATACGCTGAGGTAGATCATCGGTCTCTATGGTATTATCAAATCTTTGATGATTCATTCTATATGGATGATCCTTTGGCAAGAATCGTCGATGCCCCATTAAACTGAAACTACATCGATGTTTCAGTCTTCTGGATCGTGTATTCTTCATACAAACTAGACATGACATTTTCCCTTCGTGCTCCATCCAGACATCATTGCATAAGCTGTAAAATCATTGATTGTCCACATAAGCACAACACGCATATGAAATATGTCTTTCGAACATGCATCGTATGTGCGCACACCCACATCCCAAAGAAGTTTCAACTCTTTTATTAAAGGTTACATGTAGACATCAATATCAATGTCGGGATTAGAAGGGCCAGATATGAGTATACTCATGAAAGTGAAAGGTTTTTTCATACACAACCATGGGGGAAGATTATAAATGTGTATAAAAACTGGACATGTTCTATGCGAAGTAAGCATCTTCCCAAACGGATTAAAACCGTCACATGAAAGACCCAACCTCACATTATGCACATCAGCTGCAAAATCAGGATGTCGAACATCAAATCTCTTCCATGAAAATCCATCTGCATGATGAACCAAATCATCATTAGTCTTCTTTCTCTCGGTATCATGTCATCTCATTTTTATTGATATGTCATCAGACATAAAAAGATTTTGGAGTCTGGGGATCAATGGAAAGTGCCACATTACTTTCTGTGGAACGCGGGATGGTGTTCCATCAGATTTTGACTTCCAATGGGATGTGCCACATTTAATACAATCATTTCATTCAACGGTTTCCTCCCAGAATAAACTGTAATCTTTCGGGCAAGCATGAATTTTGTTTCTTGAAAATCCAAGTTCATCAACTAACTTCCATGCCATATAGAGGTTTGAGGGAATATCTGCATCATCTGGAAGTAAATCCTTCAAGAGGGTAAGAATGTAATCGATTGCTGTATTAGAAATCCCATACATAGTTTTCCCATGAAACAATCGGATTAAAAATTCCAGCTTTTTCATTTTATCGCATTGTCGATATACTGGAGTCGTGGAAGCATCATTCAATTTTTTTACCCTATCAATATCATCATATTCACTAGATGCATCAGCTGTGCTCATATCGAAGTCTTCTTGAGTCTAAATCCTTTCTTTTTCATGATGACGAATAAATAGAAACCAATCATCTAACAAATTCTCCATTCCAGTCTTTTCATTTCGATCATCACCAATTTGAGATTTCATTTTCTCCCCATTGTGATACCACACAAAGTATTTTGCTTGAAAACCATTTTTGGTTATGTGGTAGCTGACTTCTTCACGGCTCAACCAAGGTCTACCAACACAATTGGAACATGGGCAGTGTATGCGACCACTATTTGAAGCATTGTGAAATGCAAAATCTATAAATCTCTCCAAATTGTTTTGAAAATCGCTTGAGATCCGATCGTTTTCATACATCCAACTTCTGTCTATTCTATAAAAAGTATTTATATAAGTCATTTTGTCATAAACAATTCAATAGGATTGAACTTTAATAGAAAATACATTTAAGTAAAGGATAAAGGAAGAAGTTTCTAGTCGATGTAGTGAAAAGCACCCCACCATCATAAAAGTGAGTATTGGCCAAGAAGGACACATAATATACAACGTACAATGAGAACCATATTTAGTTGACCGTAAAGTTATATTAGTACAGTCATCTTGGGGGAAATGGAATATATGATCCTGGTTAACTGATGAATTCAAAAGCTCGTATTCCATATGTTGGACACTATCTAAGGTAAGAAATCATGTGAGGATGGGTTTACATCATTCAATTTCTTACATGCTAGTGAGAATGAAGACTTAAATTAATGACTTGAGTTCACTGATACCATGTCAACCGTTATACACACCATGTGAACCCTTATACACACCATATGAACCCTTATACCATATCGTCATTATTACAACCATTAATAACAACTTATTAAATAACATCAATTATTAAAGATAATCAAATTGAACATAAATCAATAATAATATTGGATATATCAAGTAAAATGAAGTCATACTATCTTACATCATAAATGACCACCCACAACCATGATAAATGACCACAAAGATCCCCTTTCGGCCAAATCAAAAGTGAAAACAAAAACACA
Organism: Viscum album; assembly: GCA_963277665.1. Taxonomy (NCBI): domain Eukaryota; kingdom Viridiplantae; phylum Streptophyta; class Magnoliopsida; order Santalales; family Viscaceae; genus Viscum; species Viscum album. Next base: position 46,574,696 of record OY728122.1, read on the forward strand.
AAGTTGTAGAAAAAAACTTCATTTGTGTGAAGAATAATAATCTCATGGTCCTCATGGTATTTTAACCACACAGTCATGATTTTCGAGATGAACTTGTATCCATGAAAACATATGAAAAACACGATTCAATACATGCATTTTTCTGATTTTCCCAAGCATTTTAAGGAACCCCAAATCAGTGAAAATGACCATTATGTTTTAAAAAGGTGATTGAATAACACATGTACGATGTCGAAGGCAGAATGATTAATGGTTATATTAGAAAAACTAATATTCACTAATATTGAGAATTTGACATTCTGTGAATTAGTTTCATGAAGAAGGAAGAAGTACTAATTAGGGACCACATACTATTTTGAAAAGTTCAAGAAGATACTCCATATGTTCTATTGTGCAAAGGATAAGCGAACAATGTGTCATTTTATATATATATAGATTTTGATAGAAACATGATACATACTTGTTATGTAATACACATAGTGTACAAAAATTAATATGAACAAGATCTTCATGTTTGGAATGATCTTAATTAAAGAGTGATTTTCATGAAATAATATCAATAAATATTACAAACAATTTCTTATTAGTTCCTATACATGAACCTATAATATTTGAACCAGATTAAAAAAAACTACGAATCTTCAAAATTATAACACAATAAAGAGACACCATGCCCTTATAAATGTAAATGTGTAATGAAAACATTAATTGGACATACACTAATATAGGGATTTGAGTACACAATTCGTGGAACAATCATAAAATTTTACAAAAAACCTAAAAATTGGGAATAAAGAAATCATTGAGAATAGAAGGATATGATTTATAAGAGGTGGAACTATATCCTTGATAAAATATAGAAGGAGTCTAACCTGGTAGCTACTGATTCGAAGGAAGATGTGGGGATTGGGAAGTGCTTCTGCCAAGGAATCGCGTCTGGAGACGAGCGGAAGGCTTCTGGAATTGTGGGGAGGCCGCTGCCTGCATTTGGGTATTTGGGGATTTTTTCCCCAACGGTTCTTAAAAATCGTTGGGAAAACCTAATCTTTCCAAACGGTTTCATAAAACCATTGGGAAAACTAAGTTTTTCCCCACTTTTCCCAACGGTTTCATAAAACTGTTGGGAAAAGTCAGTTCTTCAAGGTCTTTACCAACAGTTTATATAAACCGTTGGGAAAGAAAACATATAACAATGGTTCTTTGAACCATTGGTATACAAGTTTTGGGAAAACTCCCCTTTCCAGTAGTGAAATGTTATTGTAGAGGCAAATACAGAATATTGAAGGATGTGTGCCTCAAGCAAAACGGTTTTGCTCGAGTAGACGGAAGAAGGATGGAAGTGCCATCAACGAAGCGACTCAGCAGCAGATTGTAAGTTTTAATCTATTGATTTTATATTTTAATATATATTTTGTAACTTAATAATATATTTATATTTTTAATAGGTTGCTTTAGAGGACCTCGATGCCCAAGAACCAAACAATTTTGGGCCAACAGATCATTTACATCAGGTGTTGGGAGAGGAGCATCCTGGCAGAGTACGCTGCCGACCTAGGATAACCCCGACGAGGTATTGGCCCTCCTCAGGCATGAGCTGTAGTACCACCGAGATGCAGCAGGTTAGGGAACATGAAGAATAGGCTGAGAAAAGGGCCACAAAGATGGAAGAATAGTCTTCTAGGTCAAACAGTGTGTTTATGAAATATATTGAAGTTCTACGTCCAACACTTCCAGCAGAGGCCAGCCTGGCTTTTGATGAGTATATGTCGTCGATACGTTCTATATATGGTGCACCAGGTGGTAGTTCTAGTGGTTTTCAGGACGATGTCCATCTTGGTGATGATGATGGTGAGGAGTCTTATGTGGAATAGGAGGGAGAGGAGGAGGGCGAGGCGGGTGGCGAGGGTGAGGAGGAGGGTGAGGGTGAGGAGGAGGGCGCTGAGGAGGGTGAGGACGATGATGGGGACGAGGACGAGGGTGATGATTATGGTGATGATGGTGATGTTGATGTGGGAAAAATTTATCCATTACATTTTTGGCGTGTGCGAGCCAACCCGGGCTCAATCCGAGTCGCGGTGTGGTCGGGATCACTCTAAGTGTCTCTCTTTTGTTTAAAATGGACAACATTTTAAGTACATACGGAAAACTGACCAAACGCATTCGGTTTTCGTTGAAACATTAGGAGAATGATCCATGTTTCATATGTGATGTGTAAGAGTCAACCGCGCCTCAATACGAGGTGCGGTGTGGCCGACACCACTCAATGTGTCTCTCTTTTGTTTAAAATGGACTTCATTTTAAGTGAAAACAACAACTAGCATACTGAAAACTGACCAAACGGATTCTGATTGTGTCGATACTTTAGAACAATGATACATGGGTCATATGTGACGTGTACGAGTAAACTCCGCCTCAATCTGAGGCGCGGTGTGGCCGAAACCATTCATAGTGTCTCTCTTTTGTTTAAAAAGGACATCATTTTAAGTGAAAACAACAACTGACATACGAACAACTAACCAAATGCATTAGAAATGTGTTGATGCTTTAGGAGAATGATTAATGGGTCATATGTGACATGTAAGAATCAACCCCGCCTCAATCTGAGACGCGGTGTGGCTGGCACCACTCAATGTGTCTGTCTTCTATTTCAAAAGGACGTCATTTTAATTGAAAAACATCAACTGGCATATGGAAAACTGACCAAACGCATTCAGATTGTGTCGATACATTATCACAACGATTCATGGGTCATATGTGATGTCTAAGAGTCAACCCCACCTCAATCCGAGGCGCGGTGTGGCCGACACCACTCAAAGTGTCTGCCTTTTGTTTCAAAAGGACGTCATTTTAATTGAAAAACATCAACTGGCATACGGAAAACTGACCAAACTCATTCAGATTGTGTAGATACTTTAGAAAAACGATCCATGGGTCATATGTGACGTGTAAAAGTCAACCCCGCCTCAATTCGAGGCGCGGTGTGGCTGCCACCACTCAAAGTGTCTGTCTTTTGTTTCAAAAGAACGTCATTTTAAGTGAAAAACATCAACTGGCATACAGAAAACCGACCAAACGCATTCGGATTGTGTCGATACTTTAGAACAATGATCCATGGGTCATATGTGACATGTACAAGTCAACCTCGCATTAATCGGAGGCACATTGTTGCCAGAATCACTCTAAGTGGCTCTCTTTTGTTTAAAATGGACAACATTTTAAGTACAACAGAAAAATGACAAAATGCATTCGGTTTCCGTTGAAACTTTAAAAGAACGATTCATGGGTCATATGTGATGTGTATGATTCAACCCTGCCTCAATCTGAGACGTGGTGTGGCCGGTACCACTAAAAGTGTTTGCCTTTTGTTTTAAAAGGACGTCATTTTAATTGAAAAACATCAACTGGCATACGGAAAACCGACCAAACGCATTCAGATTGTGTCAACACTTATGAAAACGATCCATGGTTCATATGTGATGTGTACGAGTCAACCTCACCTCAATCCGAGGTGCGGTGTGGCCGCCACCACTCAAAGTGTCTGTCTTTTGTTTCAAAAGGACGTCATTTTAAGTGAAAAACAAGAACTGGTATAAGGAAAACCGACCAAACACATTCGGATTGTGTCGATACTTTAGAACAATGATCCATGGGTCATATGTGACGTGTACGAGTCAAACCCGCCTTAATCGGAGGCACAGTGTGGCCAAAATCACTCTAAGTGGCTCTCTTTTGTTTAAAATGGACAACATTTTAAGTACATACGGAAAACCGACCAAACGCATTCGGTTTCTATTGAAACTTTAGAAGAACGATTCATGGGTCATATGTCATGTGTACGAATCAACACCGCCTCAATCTGAGATGCGGTGTGGCCAGCACCACTCAAAGTGTCTGCCTTTTGTTTCAAAAGGACGTCATTTTAATTGAAAAACCTCAACTGGCATACTGAAAACCGACCAAATGAATTTGGATTGTGTCGATACTTTAGAACAATGATCCATGGGTCATATGTGATGTGTATGAGTCAACACCACCTCAATACAAGGTGCGGTGTGGCCGCTACCACTCAAAGTGTCTGTCTTTTGTTTCAAAAGGACGTCTTTTTAAGTGAAAAACATCAACTGGCATAAGGAAAACCAACAAAACGCATTCAGATTGTGTCAATAATTTATCACAATGATCCATGGGTCATATGTGATGTGTACGAGTCAACCCCGCCTTAATCGGAGGCATGGTGTGGCCAGAATCACTCTAAGTGACTCTCTTTTGTTTAAAATGGACAACATTTTAAGTACATACGGAAAACTGACCAAACGCATTCGGTATCCGTTGAAACTTTAGAATAACGATTCACGGGTCATATGTGACGTGTAAAAATCAACCCCGCCTCAATATGAGATGCGGTGTGGCCGACACCACTCAAAGTGTTTGCCTTTTGTTACAAAAGGACGTCATTTTAATTGAAAAACATCAACTGGCATATGGAAAACCGACCAAACGCATTCGTATTGTGTCAATACTTTATAAAAAAAATCCATGGGTCATATGTGACGTGTACGAGTCAACCCCGCCTTAATCCGAGGTGCGGTGTGGCCGCCACCACTCAAAGTGTCTGTCTTTTGTTTCAAAAGGACGTCATTTTTAGTGAAAAACATCAACTGGCATAAGGAAAACCGAACAAACGCATTCAGATTGAGTCAATACTTTAGAACAACGATCCATGGGTCATATGTGACATGTACGAGTCAACCTAACCTTAATCGGAGGCACGGTATGGCCAGAATCACTCTAAGTGGCTCTCTTTTGTTTAAAATGGACAACATTTTAAGTACATACGGAAAACTGACCAAACACATTCGGTTTCCATTGAAACTTTAGAAGAACGATTCATGGGTCATATGTGATGTGTACGAATCAACCTATCCTCAATCTGAGACGCGGTGTGGCCGGCACCACTCAAAGTGTCTGCCTTTTGTTTCAAAAGGACGTCATTTTAATTGAAAAAATTCAACTGACATACGGAAAACCCACCAAACGCATTCAGATTGTGTCGATACTTTAGCACAACGATCCATGGGTCATATGTGACGTGTACGAGTCAACCCCACCTCAATATGAGGTGCGATGTGGCCGCCACCACTCAAAGTGTCTGTCTTTTGTTTCAAAAGGACGTCATTTTAAGTGAAAAACATCAACTGACATAAGGAAAACCGACCAAACACATTTGTATTGTGTTGATACTTTAGAAAAATGATCCATGGGTCATATGTGACGTGTATGAGTCAACCTCGCCTCAATCCGAGACACGGTGTGGCCGCCACCACTCAAAGTGTCTGTCTTTTGTTTCAAAAGGACTTCATTTTAATTGAAAATATCAACTGGCATACGGAAAAGTGACCAAACGCATTCGGATTGTGTAGATACTTTAGAACAATGATCCATGGGTCATATGTGACATTTACGAGTCAACCCTGCCTTAATCTGGGGCACGGTGTGGCTGGAATCACTCTAAGTTCCTCTCTTTTGTTTAAAATGGACAACATTTTAAGTACATACGGAAAACCGACCAAATGCATTCGGTTTCTGTTAAAACTTTAGGAGAACGATTCATGGTTCATATGTGACGTGTACAAATCAACCTTGCCTCAATCTGAGATGCGGTGTGGCCGACACTAGTCAAAGCGTCTGCCTTTTGTTTTAAAAGGACGTCATTTTAATTGAAAAACATCAACTGGCATACGGAAAACTGACCAAACGCATTCAGATTGTGTCGATACTTTAGCACAATGATCCATGGGTCATATGTGACGTGTATGAGTCAACCCTGCCTCAATACAAGGCGCAGTGTGGCCACCACCACTCAAAGTGTCTGTCTTTTGTTTCAAAAGGATGTCATTTTAAGTGAAAAACATCAACTGGCATAAGGAAAACTGACCAAACGCATTCTTATTGTGTCGATAATTTAGAAAAATGATCCATGGGTCATATGTGACATGTACGAGTCAACCCCTCCTCAATCCGAGGCGCGGTGTGGCCTCCACTACTCAAAGTGTCTATCTTTTGTTTCAAAAGGACGTCATTTTAATTGAAAAATATCAACTGTTATACGGAAAAGTGACCAAATGCTTTCGGATTGTGTCGATACTTTAGAAAAACGATCCATGGGTCATATGTGACGTGTACGAGTCAACCTAGCCTTAATCTGAGGCACGGTGTGGCCGGAATCACTCTAAGTGGCTCTCTTTTGTTTAAAATGGACAACATTTTAAGTACATATGGAAAACTGACCAAACGCATTTGGTTTCCATTGAAACTTTAGGAGAACGATTCATGGGTCATATGTGACATTTAAAAATTAACCCTGAATCAATCTGAGACACAGTGTGGCTGGAACCAGTCAAAATTTCTGCCTTTTGTTTCAAAAGGATGCCATTTTAATTTAAAAACATCAACTGGCATACGGAAAACCGACCAAACGCATTCAGATTGTGTCAATATTTTAGCACAACGATCCATGAGTCATATGTGACGTGTAAGAGTCAACCCCGCCTCAATCGGAAATGCGGTGTGGCCGCCACCACTCAAAGTGTCTGTCTTTTGTTTCAAAAGGACGTCATTTTAAGTGAAAACATCAACTGGCATACGGAAAACCGCCCAAATGCTTTTGGATTGTGTCGATAATTTAGAAAAACGATACATGGGTCATATGTGACGTGTAAGAGTCAACCCCGCCTTAATCTGAGGCATGGTGTGGCCAGAATCACTCTAAGTGTTTCTCTTTTGTTTAAAATGGACAACATTTTAAGTACATATGGAAAAATGACCAAACACATTCGGTTTCTGTTGAAACTTTAGGAGAACGGTTCATGGGTCATATGTGATGTGTAAGAATCAACCCCGCCTCAATCTGAGACGCGGTGTGGCCGGAACCACTCAAAGTTTCTGCCTTTTGTTTCAAAAGGACGTCATTTTAATTGAAAAACATCAACTGGCATGCAGAAAACCGACCAAACGCATTCGTATTGTGTCGATACTTTAGAAAAATGATTAATGGGTCATATGTGATGTGTAAGAGTCAACCTCGCCTCAATCCGAGGCATGGTGTGGCCGCCACCACTCAAAGTGTCTGTCTTTTGTTTCAAAAGGACGTCATTTTAAGTGAAAAACATCAACTGACATACGGAAAACCGATCAAACGCATTCGGATTGTGTCAATACTTTAGTACAATGATCCATGGGTCATATGTGACGTGTATGAGTCAAAACTTCCTTAATCGGAGGCACAGTGTGACTGAAATCACTCTAAGTGGCTCTCTTTTGTTTAAAATGGAGAACATTTTAAGTACATATGGAAAACTGACCAAACACATTCGGTTTCTGTTAAAACTTTAGGAGAACGATCCATGGGTCATATGTGACGTGTAAGAGTCAACCCCACCTGAATATGAGACGTGGTGTGGCCGACACCACTCAAAGTTTCTGCCTTTTGTTTCAAAAAGACGTCATTTTAATTGAAAAACATCAACTGGAATACGGAAAACTGACCAAACACATTCAGATTGTGTCGATACTTTAGCACAATGATCCATGGGTCATATGTGACGTGTACGAGTCAACCCTGACTCAATACGAGGCACGGTGTGGCCGATAGCACTCTAGGTGTATGTATTTTGTTTAAAATGGACATCATTTTAGGTAAAAATATATGGTATACAAAAAACCGCTCAAATTATGAATTGACTTCCAGATTCTACATATAATTGTCATATAAATTTTAAATTTAATTCTAAATGAATTATGTATGTTTATAATTATGTTATTAATTCTAATTTAATTATGGATGTGTATAGTTCTAGCATTATATGTTAAATGTGTATGAATTTGTTCTCTATATGTAAGTGTTAGTTGGTTATTGCAGGTACAATAATTGTATATGTATGTGTTATTTTATTGCAGGTACAATAATTGGATTGAAAATGAGAGGGAACCCACAAAATGAGACCTGGTGGGAAAATTGCAGAGCTTCTGGGAAAATTGTAGAGTTACTGTGCAATTTTCCCCAGTATAGTCTATGCCAATGGTTTGAAACCGTTGGCATAGCATGTCTGGGTTTTGTTTTACCAAAAGTTCATATAACCGTTGGTAAAAGACTTTTCCCAATGGTTTAGAAACCGTTGGGAAAGAGGAGACCTTGGGTTTTTCCCAACGGTTTAGCCAAACCATTGGGAAAAACATGGTAATTTTCTCCACTCTATCCCAACTGTTGTAAACCGTTGGGAAAAATATTTCCCAACGGTTTTACAGAACCATTGGGATAGGGTAATTTTTCTCCACCCTATCCCAACGGTTCACTGTAAACCTTTGGGAAAAGCTTTCCCAACGGCTTACTTCCCTACGGTTTGCAGAACCGTTGGTATAACATATACCAATGGTTTTGCAGCCTTTCCCAATAGTTCTAAACCATTGGGAAATCATGTATTTCCAGTAGTGTAATGTAAATTACCTCATGCATGTTCATCCTCATCTGGATCACCAATATCACTAAGATTTCCACCAGCTATATCCGGAGCCTACAATATATATCAATATTATGTATGTTGAACATAAATCAATAGAAGTCAATATGAGTATGGTTTTTTTATTGTTTACCTTTGATGCCACTTGTGTACCATCAAAAGGACATTGCATAATCACTTCATCGATATGTCCTGACATCTGTGATAATCTCTCCTCATACTCTGCACGCAACTGCTGAAACTACACATCTATCTTCTATTGCATAGCCTGCATGGCAGCATCTATCTCAGTCTGTGTGCGCATCCCTGAGTACACCAAAGACTTCTAAAGATAAAACAATCCCTGAGGATGCTACTTTTGTGATGGGCCTCATTAGTGGGGGGAGTGTCCCAAGAAGAAGGCACTCAACTCCATATTTGAATAGGAGGAAGTTCCCAAGGAGCGGAAAATGGGGACTTAGGCTGTTCAATGTGTTGGAGGTGAAGAACACACCTAAGGTGCCACCTAAGGATGGGTTGATGTATGAAAAGGTGTAGTTGAATGGGAAGGCTACCTTTTCAATGCTCAACACAGGAGTCACACACAACTTTGTGGCCGAAGACGAGGCAAGGAGACTTGGACTAGTTGTAGCTAAGACAACTAGTCGCATTAAAGTCATGAATGCCACACCTCAACCATTGAGTGGCATTGTTCGTGGGGTGACTATTTGCATTGGGGAATGGAGGGGAGTAATCGATCTCATGGTGGTTCTAATGGATGGATTCAAGATAGTGTTGGGGATGGAGTTTTTAAAGAAAACCAAGGTCATACCAACATCACACTTGTAGAAAATGGTGATCATGGAGGAGATAAGCCCATGACTGATGACAAAAAAGGTATGTAGTAATCATGACTTGTATTTACTTTCTACCATTCAAGTAAATAATGGTTTCAAGAAGGTAAAAGAGACCTACTTGGTTTCTTTTAAAGAGGATGGACAGATGTACGACAATCATGAGTTACCGAAGTAGGTGAATGACATGCTAAGGGAGTTTAGCGACGTCATGCCACCAGAGTTTCCCAAGAAGCTACCACTTAAGAGAGAGGTGGATCATCAAATTGAGTTGATGTTGGGATCGAAGCCCCCATCCAAGGGACCCTATCGCATGGCTCCACCCGACTTGGAGGAGTTGAAGAGGCAGTTGAAGGAGATGTTGGATGCGGGACAAATCCAACCATCCAAGTCGCCATATGGATCGCCTGTGTTATTCCAAAAGAAGAATGATGGCTCCTTAAGGATTGAATGGACTATCAGGTGTTGAAAAAAGTCACAGTAAAGAAAAAATATCCTATCTCATTGATAGCGGATCTATTTGATTAGTTGGGAAAGGCATGGGTATTCACAAAGCTGAACTTTAGGTTGGGATGCTATCAAGTTCGCATTACCATGGAGGATATTACAAAGACTGCATGCGTGACAAGGTACGGATCCTATGAGTTCCTTGTTATGCCATTTGATTTGACTAATTCCTCAGTGACATTTTGCACCTTGATGAGAAAATTTTTCCACCAATACTTGGACAAGTTTGTGGTAGTCTACTTGGACGACATTGTTATCTATAACGATACAATGGTAGACCATGTGGAAGACTTACAAACCGTGTTTAAGGTATTGAGGGAGAACATGTTATGAAACTCCGAGCCATTTCATCAAATCTTGAAAATTTTCTAAAGAAAACACATTTTGAAGTCCATTTGGAAATGAACACTTTTATTTGAAAAGACATTAAATCACCCAAACAATAATAATTCATAAAACTATTAAACATGGGAAAACCAAACCCTTTTTAATAAAAAATCTAGTTGAAACACCCAACATCTTCTTTTAATACTAAAATAGTCACATGAATCTCATTAAAATTAAAAATTCAATTAAAAGAGCCTATTGACATTTTCATAAATACTTTGAATTCCTAATATTCAAATTCAAAGAATAAGTAAAATTATGATAAAATTATTATTTATTACAAGAATAGAAATAATTAAAATCTATTTATAAACCCATTATGGGAATTGTATCTAGTAAAGGCATTATGATAAATTAATTCTAAAATTCACAAGAATATCTTGATATGATGAATAATGTAATTTAAAAAATGCACCTACCTCAAATAAATAGGAAACCAATTTCCTTTGAAAACATAAGAAAAACTAATGTAGAAGATGATATCCACACACGATAAATATCCCAAGTCAATAACTATACGCAAATCAAACCCTAGAAACATATAACATGACATTAATGGTTGTGGGAGAAAAGTGAATCATTGGAAAATGGATGTAGGAGTTTAATAGTAGGGAGAAAAGATGACACAATTTCTAAATCCACCCATAATCAATGAAGAACGGAGTTTGTAGGCTTGGAGAAGGAGGATAATGGTTCCCCTAAAGTTCTTCTAAATAATCCAACATGAATAGAGATGAAGGGGAGGGAAAACGACCTTAATGTTGAATGGAAAAAAATGGGAGCATCAAAAAATTTAAACTATATGAGTCTTCCTATTAGCGAAATACCCCTATCTAGGAACCTCAATGTTGTGACCTCTAATATTTTTTCATTGATGACATCCTTGAGGAATTTATTAGAATCCCATTGTCACATCCACCTAGGAGTAGCACTTACTGCAGTGACACAACCTCACCTGTGACATCCTCACTATGGCATAACACACCTATTGCGACGTGACACAACTCATATAGGAGGCCTGATGGTTCTTTCTTCAAAATACCCTCCATGACACAAACTGTATGGTGCGAAATAGTCCATCCATTGTGAAATTTTGTAAAACTAAGGAAATGTACCTCACTGGAAAATAATAACCCTTCATGACACAAGGCCTTTTACTGCAACATTCCCTGCTTTATATCAAACCAACAGAAATATAAAATCATAAAAACTCCTAAAACTGTAAATAATAAAAAAAACATATTCTTAAAAAAATTAATATGGGGTTGTCACAAGTATCCACATGCATAATGTTTAACAAAATTTCACCAACAAAATTATAAAATCATACCACATCTATAACCATTATTCTATTGAACTCCAATAAATAAAATTCATACTACAAAGTGGTTTGAGAATAGGCATGCTACTCTGGTCATATAGTTTATTCACTAAAGAATCTGAATATGGGTCCACATACAATAATCATTTGTCTAGTTCATAGATAATGTTACTTATTTCATAAAAACAAAAAATTTACTATATGAATTAACTAATATAATACCAAGAAATAATGTAGCTACTAAAGTATAGAATCTTCATAACATATTATGGATTTTTTATATTCTATATGCACCCTATCAATAGAATAATTATTCTGTATGCACCAAAGTATTCTAAAAATGCACAACAATAACAATATATTGTTTCTCATACAAGTAATCACAATACTACGTATTGCAATGGGTGGGAACAAACCTATATATTTCCTTCAATAATCCACTTAAGGTGAATACCGATTTAGCATTGCGTACAATCTTGACAAGGAATTTGGACCAAGAATTAGGGAGCATTTGCAGTATTGAGGGAACCGTCTAGAAGAAATGGGTAATCTATCTAAATCAAAAACTTAGATTGCAGAAGTCAAAAAAGTAATGTAGACAACTAACATGGAGGGGAATCGAGACCACAAAAGGGGGGTAACCACGCAGGGGCTCAATGATAAGGGATTCATGACGGGGTGCAAGGGCTCAACGATATGAGTTTGATAGCGGGTCTTGATAGGGGTGGGATGGCTTGACGGCGGCGGGGCGTCTCGACGGAGCTGGGAGGGTTGGACGGCGAGGTGCGACAGGTCCAGGAGGGTTCGATGGCAGCGATATGGGAGGCCTCAATGGCGGGGCACGATAGGACTGGGAGGGTTCGACGACAGTGGGAAGGTCTGACGGTGCTGCGTGAAGGTGGGGTGGGGGGGGGGTCACAGGGGGGGGGGTCACAAGGTCAAATCGCGGGAGAGGTTTGGGGTCACTAACAGTAGGGTGAAGGAGTGGGGAGAGGGAAAATGAGAGAGGGGGGTTAAAAAGCACACCGACTACTGAATATCGGTCGATAATAACCTCAATAGCGACCGCCATTTGGCGGTCGCCCGAGATTTACCTCTATGAAAACTAAAATTTCTAGTAGTGATATGGATGGTACCTATTTCTTCACTACTTCATTGAAAATCTCATTAGATGATGTAATGATATTATTACCATATTATAAATATTATTTAACAGCAGAATCCTTCAAAATAGCATTGTGTAGTAGTAGAAGCATACACATTTTATTGTGAATTCTCAGCATAAGTCTTTGAAATTATCCAATTTAATTTTCAATTCAAGATATCACATATTGAGGGCATTCTTCTGATCTTTAGAAAATTACACCTTATCTTCATATTCATTCCTCATTTTCTCAATACCCACTTCATGCAATTCAACCCTTTCTTATAATATCATGTCAAGATCCTTAATCCACCTTGATTTTATATCCAATTGAGAATTCTTGACATCTATAGAAAATTTGTGCATTTTCTCAAGTGTATTAAATTATTCTTTAAAGAAATCCAAAAAAAACAATTCTTATATCTATACATTTGTAATTATTATTCAGTATAAAAAATGGATCGTTCCCTTACTTCCTCCAGGTTTGTGAGAGTGATACACTTTCTGAACCTTTTACTTAGTGTATCATCTAATTATTAAACCTCTACTTCTAAATTTTATTTATCAAAAAGGAGTCCCTTGATATTACAAAATACACACTTGACCACTTATTTAGGAACTTACTTCATATGTTCTTTGAATTCAGAATGAAGATCGCTAAAATATTCAATATCATCATACATTGAACATGGTTTATTAGAAGAATCATAATCAAATTAATAATTACTAATTATAACACTTTTATTACCTTTTGTTAGTGGTATTTCTCCATTAACTATTAGATCATTATTTAACTTCCTTTCCACTCTTCTCTTCCTGTTCTTATAAGTTTTTCTAAACTTCCCATATTTATATCATTAGGATTAACTTCCTTTTATCCATGTTAGGTAACTCAAACACTTTCTAAAATCTTCAATTCATAATGGATGTTAAAAAAAATTAGGGAAAACTTTTGGATCTTTAGAGGGACCTTCACTCTAATACCAATTGAAGTGACCTAGGTCAGATTGACCACTAATAGGGGGTGAATCAATGGTTTAATTTAAAAAATTTATTTTCTTTTGAATTCAACCTCTGGAAATTGTTAAGGTTCTCGATCCACTCATTGATATGCCAGAATTTCACTTATTATGAAAAAATAATCAATGATATAATAACACATGGTATTTATAGGGTTTGGTATAAATAACTACTCCTTATCATGTTGTTTAATCCCCCAACATATATTCTTCACTATATAAGAAGGTGATTATAATTAATAAGGTAGTAACTCGTTACACGCCCTAGTAGTCAATCCTCCAGCTAATCATGGTTTTACACCTCGATAACAAACTCTTCTTTCTTGGTTAGTTATACTCCCCTACCATCTTCTCTTCAACTTTTTCTATACTGGAAAAACACCCTAGCCTCAAGAATATTCATAAGATGGTTAGACACCCCAATAATAATATAGCAACCCAATATTAATTTAAATGGATATTAAATCATATTTGTGGAATACACAAAAACACACCCAAAGACCGTATTATTTTAGAACCTTTATAAAATTGTAACACATTATTCTAAATTTGTGAAAGATATTCAATATCTCCCATAAAGACCTTCCCCTTTAGTCTTCATACATAAAAATTTTCTTTATATCCGGGGGAAAAGAAAACATATGAAAAGGGTGAGCTCATATTCTCAGTAATGTTAAACAAAGAAGATATCAATCATAACATAAAAATAAGGGTAAAATAATATGAACATAAAATTTTAAAATTATACCCTTTATATAAAATATCATAATCTCGAGGCATGAAAATTCATAAGGCATAAATCATAAAAGAATAACTTTCACATAAAACATAGAATTTGTGGCATACACATAAGCATTGAAAATAATTTCATATTAGTCAAGGATGATTTCCAAGATCATAATAGTGGAAAAATTCTTTTAATGAATCAAGTTCACTCCTCATTCCAGCCTTGTATTACCAAACCGGGTTTATAAACTGTTCCATCCCTATATTATTGAACTGATATTATTTCTTATTCCATTACTATATTACTGAACTGAGATTATTTCCCATTCTAACCCTATATTTCTTCTGAGATATAAATATTTACCCAATTCATTAGAGGGAGATATAAGTCCCACCCATAACATAATTAAAACCATACATATGTGTGCCACACAAATATAAATCATTCATCATTTCATAACCCATGAAAATAAATGGGTTTCTTAAACATCATTCAATCATAACATAACCCTTGGAAACAAATGGACTTCATAAATATAAAAAACACAAACCAAACATTGGTATAAAAGGAATAAAATCCTTTAAAAATATTCCCATTAAAACATGAGTAACACTTGAGATATCACTTGAAAATAATTCTTGAGGAAAATATCCTTTCTACTTTGAAAAAAATTTCTTTACTTAAAACAACACACAATTTTTTTTTAAAAACATTTAATTTAAAAATAACCTTTTAAGATTTAAATGTAATATTAAAGGAAATAAGGAGACATGAAACTATAAAAATCCATTCATGTTTTATAAGTTTAAAAGAAATCATTCTTCACACACTTTTGATGAATAAGTCAAAAAGTACCTCATAGGGAAAACAAAAAAAGATTCCTTTAATACCATTTGGTAAAAATTAATACATGGGTAAAAATAAATTTTAAAATTATAAAATAAGAGTAATTTTTTTTGAAAACAATTTTAATAAACACGGACATGGAAGATAAATATACCCCAGTAAATACTTACGTATAAAGAATCTCAGATAATAATGAGATTGGGAAATTAACACTTTCCACTTTATAATCAGTCAAATCATATTACCAATGAAATAAATAAAACTATATGGATATTTATATACCATAATATTCATAATAATACTCATAAAACATTCATGGGTAGTATATACACCACACAAAAGAAACAGGTAGTGTATAAGGCTTGTGTCCCATAGAAATAAAAGTGAGGAAAAAATCTCTTACCTTAGGTTTGATTTACTTTATACGTATATAAACCTCATGTATAATAGTTTAAATGATGTTACTAACTTATTAAAGAACCATATTTAAAATTATTATATCATATATGATCATATTATCACCCATTTAATAATAATTTATTATGACACTTCTTTCGGGTGTTAAATACTTAATTTTCTTATGCATGTTTTGTCGTATAAGTTCCGATTATTGCACATATTCTATAGTTATATAATTTCCAGAATGATATTATGTTAATATATATATATATCATATTATTCCTTCTATAAATTTATATAATCATTTTTAATGGTAATCATGGAGAATGAATCACATTACGTCATAGATATGGTATGTCGTACGTATGGACGAGCGACAATATAATTCCCTTAATTGTGAAATAGTATGGAAGTGGATGGTGTATATATATTTTTACAGAATCAATATATTATTATAATATTTATATATATTTATTATTTCCATTATTATACCCATCCAACTAAATTGGTGATGAAAAATAGATTACACCACGACATGAAGACGGTAGGTCATACGTACGCACACGTGGTGATTTCGTTTTTTGTAGGATAGGTAGAAGGTGGAATATGGTCGTTCAATAATAATAATAACACCTCAGGGGGTATTTTATACTGAATTTTTTAATTTATAATGGAAACAACATATGGAGAGGAAGTAGAAGAAGAAATAAGTTTGAAATAATCGGTATAGGGGATGACCTCTTCTTCGATAAACACCCACTTGATCTCCTCTTAAAGGAAATAGAGTTGGTATTTGGGGAATAAAGGAACCTATAAAATGTGACTATATAAGTTTATAAGGTAAATGGTAAGGGAATTTCTAATCTTAAAGGCTCAAAATGAAGTGAAAAAGTGAGGGAGGAGGTTCCTTTTTATAATTGAGGTGAGGGGCACTTTTGGAATCTCCAAAAATATTAATTTATAATAAAATCATAAACTATAAGAAAACCTCCAAAATTTCATATTTTTGAATATTATATGAGATAAGGTTGTAATATAATCAACAAATAAATTTTATACAAGTTTTGTTTGTCAATTTAAACCTTATCCTTTTAATTAAGCATTAGTTATTCTATTTTAATTTTAACTAAGATAACAAATATTTCAATATTAAAATGGCAAAATATTTACTTATTTGATGTAAATTAGACCATAAATGAATAATTTAGAACACTTTATACCATTTAATAATTATTTTATATTTTTAAAAATGTATTATGTTTTTTAAATAATTTAATAAAACATTATTTTGTTAAATAATAAATAGTGTCAATTTTGACACTATTCAAATCATTGATTTTTAAAAATATGTATATAACAAGTTAAATTAAAAAAATATATTTTATTATATTACTAAGAGATAAATATAATCTATAATTTTTTTATATATTAATTATCCCAAATTATATTTATTTTAATATTTTTAATTACATTTATTTGATATTTGCATTAACAAAATAATTACTACATCAGTATCCTGTAATTCGTTAATATACTTATTTATTTACTAAAAATTAAAAATAAAATAAATTGATGAAGATATATATTCCAGATTTAATAAAAATATTTATAGTGTAATATATCCTTTGTAAAATACTACATTAAAAATGTTATATTTATTAACACATGGATGTGACAACTTTAATATTACTTTAGATAAAATATTATAAGTGTCATAATATTTTCCATGTGTCTCAAAATGGTCAATATTTTGACCCTCAGATGATTATGGTCGATATATATTTGGATGATAATATTTTGTTAAGGGTTTTGGTCTTTTAGTAGTTATTATCATTTTAATTGAAATTATTTTATTCATTTTTCTTTAATTAAATAATTTCTACATCATCATTGTATAAGCCTTTAAGGTAATTATTTATTTCCTAAAAATAAAAAATAAATTACCATGATAAATAAAAAAAATTTATATTTAAAATTATAATTTTTAGTTTAATTTATATTTTATATAACCTTATATTAAAAATGATATAATTATTAAAATTTGAGTAAGACATAATTAACTTTTCTTTAAATAAAATACATTGAATGTTATAATCTCTTCCAAGTGGCTTAAAAAGGATACCATTTTCACCCAAGAATGATTTAGATTGAAAAAAACTCATAAAATGATATTAGGACAAGTTTTAGGGTAATTTTATCATATTATTTTTACTCTTAATTACCCGATTTACCTTTTTACCATATTAACAAAAATTACTGAAGTTACTATTCAATATACCAAAAAATAAAAGGAACATATTTACATAATTTGGACCAAATAATTCCAAAAATAGAATCCATTTTTCAAAATTCAAAACACAAAATTTGTATTAATTAATTTAAAATTAATCCCATTGTCTAAATGAGAAAACAAGTTTTAAAAGTTAAAACATCAAAAGATTGAAATGTTTTTACATCTAAATTCAATGTAAAATTAATGTATATGACCTATATTATATTAAATGATAAAAATTTAATATATTTACACTTTAAAACCATTAAAATATGTAATTTAACACTATGAATAAATTTCATAAAAAAGTAGTTTTCAATTAAAATGCATTATTTTTTACTATTCATCAAAACGTGAAACTTATCTGAAGAATATCAAAAATTCAACCAAGGTAAATTATGATACTAAATTTTCAAATAATATATTTATTTTATTCCATATATAATATAAAAAAGTGTCAAAAACTATATTTAAAATGCGCATTCCATCAAAAGGTGACAAAAATGTATTTTTTTGAGAAATACTTATTTTATCTGAAATATTGAATTTGTTCTTATATCATGTCTAGAAAACATATAAGATGAATTTTAAAAATTATATTGAATATATTAAATATGTATTTCGTTAATAAAATCCATCAAATTTGATTTTATTATTTTATAAACTCACTTATTTTCATTTAAATAGTTTTTTGGAAAAAAATTTCCTTTTATTTAAAAAGGGTTTTATTTTTATTTATAATTAATTTCACACCGAATAATTAATTATATATAAACATGTAAGGAATATTTTCATAATTCAGTTAATATTGTTCATACCCTACATTATAATGGATATGTTATAAGGTAACATAATAATATTAAGTTGTTCGCTTAAACTCGGTCTTGCATGAAATGAATTATATCAAAAGAAGTTGAAATTATGTGTAACACAACCCAAACATAGTGTTGCATATACCTCAAACTAATTTGGTATTTCATGAAGTTCAAGATTATATTTCTATATAATACAACACAATACATCAAAGAAATTGAAAAAAATCTATCTCATAAAAATCTTAGGGTGTTACATTCTACATCCCTTAAAATGAATTTCACCCTCGAAATTATTATGGGTTATAAAATGATTAATACTTAAAAGTTTATTTCATAGAAACCCACATTGCAAAAATGAATACTAAAACATTTTTTTTAAAAAGAAAAGTTAGAAATATTATGGTTACCCAAAGTAACTCATCAATAGGTTTCCATATAGGAGAATATAGGTGGAAAATGAAAACATGGACATGGAAGAGAAATATAACTATAAAGTTATAATGGAGACTAATAGAGAACTTGTTTAGGAGAAATTAAAAAATCACAAGGCCCTAAATCCATGATTATATAAGGGACCATTTGATTCATCGGATAAGAAGGTACTAGGATAACATTTTTAGTTTCAAGATCCTTTACCTAAATTTGAAAATTTTTTCATGAGAAGAAATAATTACTTGATTTATGTATAATCTCACCATTGGTTGTGTCTTAAATAATTTACACTTCATCTATAATTAAAAGAGATAAAGTTGAATTTGTTATTCCTAAAGTGTTAGCAGATCTCGTGATCCATAAATAGAATTATAGGTCATTCCATATGTCTTTATCACAACAAAAAGGTTAGAACAAGTTATAAAATATTCATAAGTCCTCCTATGGTGAGATAATACTTTATTCTAACAAACTTCATCTGAATTTTAACTTAAACTTTACATAAATTGATAACCTTACAATCCTTCTGAAAGATGAAAATATGAAACTTTAGAAATAGGTGCATGAAATCAGATTAACATTTATCCCCCATATATCATAAGGTATATATTTTTGGTCACATTAAAAACATGTGAATTCCTTAATCATGTGTTATCTTGAAACATGGTAATAACCTGAATTACCATAAACCCTTAGTGAAAACATGCATGCTTTAAAAAATTAACATTTTATACATACCATAAATCCCCCAAAAAATATATACTCAATCCATGATATCATAAATCACTTTTTCATCGTATTTGTCTTGAAGAAATTACTTCTATAAAAAATCTATTTATTTCTTTATCCCAACATTATGCACATATTAAGGGTTATCCTTCCCTTAATGAGTTTTCCAAAAATATCTGAATCACTTTTAATGGTTATTAGTTCCACTCAGAATATACTCTTAAATACATAGGTAAAAACTAAAATAGACCAATACATAGATATTTCATTAATCCATAATACTATAAAAGTGATTCTATAACATTATTCTAGAATCCCATTACATAAACACTCAATCATTCCACCACTTCATTATCGTACTCTATATCACCAATAGTGATCGCATGCAATTTGATTTTTTATCTAGACTTAAGAGGTTACTGACATCGATCATCATTGATAACCCTTGGATCAGGGCATTGGTTATCATAATTCCCCATTTCCTTGCACTTGTAGCATTGAAGTGTGAAAGGTTTATTCTGTGTAGACTTTTATCTATTCACATCATTAGCAATATTTTTCCCATTACTTCGATACTAAACTACCCGGTAACCTTATTTTATACACTTAAAACATTTAATAGTCCCATTAATATAATATCCACCAAGATTCTTTCCACACTTTGAGCATAAGGAAATGCTCATATTCTTTTCACCATGGTTTTGAGATTTTCCCTTGAACTCCATCTTTTGCTTCTTGTCAAAACCATGAGATTGATATGTAACCCCAACTTCCATTTCTACCTTGATAACATAATGCATAATATCTTCATAAATACTAAAGTATATAATGGATAAATCCCTTAGAACACTTGGTTTTAATCCACTAAAGAATCGATCCGCCATATTTTTAGATTGGATGATAATTCCAAAAGCATACCTTTTAAGTCTTATAAAAATTGTCTCATATGTACCAAAGTTTTAATCATCCTTTTTCTTAAGCTCAAGGAACTCCTTTTTCATATTCATACAAAGAATACAAGTAAATTACTTATGAAAAAAATATGTTCTTGAAATCATCCCATCCCATGGATTCAATTTCATCTTACTACCACATATTCTTGACTAGAGTCCACCACTGATCCACTTCACCTTATAAATGATAAAAAAACAAAATAAAACTTTCATGTTATGAATAGTAAAGGATAGAAAATATATTTTTAGTGGTACCGATCCAATTTTAAGAAACAAGTGGATCAGAAGACCCATTGAAAGAAGGTGGATGTTGCCTCGTGAAGGACTCAATAGAATGTTGTTTTGTTATCTACTCATTTGGAAGTCTAGAATGATTCATATCTTGTGTAAGTATAACGATGATATTTTTCATTCCAAATCCCATAACATTTGGTTATTCAGGTGGAAAATCATTGCATTGACCATTGAATTCATTATTAACATGGTTCCTTCGGGTTCTAGACATTGTCTAAAACCCAAAAAGAATAGTGTGAGAGGAAAAAACATACTAGTAAAAAACATAAACAAGGGGAAGTACTTTCAATCTCTAAAATATTTGGTTAAATACTTGGCTAACCATGATCATTACTAAAATTTAAGGATTTTAACCTATAATTTGACTTATCCTTTGGGACATCCCTAGACATATCCTTAAAAATATCTCTAGGGATCTCACTAAAATTTTCTCATCCTAGTTTCCAAAGGTTAACTAAACCTTCACTTTGATACCAACTATAACGGCCCAATATTAACAGACATAGATATTAAATCATATTTGTGGAATACCCAAAAACACACCCAAAGACTATATTATTTTAGTGCCTTTGGAAACTTGGAACACATTCTTCTAATTTGGTGAAAGATATTCAACATCTCCCATAAAAATCTTCCCCTTTAGTTTTCCTACCTAAAATATTTCTTTATATCCTGGGGAAAAGAAAACATATGAAAAGGGTGAGATCAGATGCTTAGTAAGGGTAAAAAAATGGAGATAAGAATCATTACATAAACATAAGGGTAAAATAATATGAACATAAAATTTTCAAATTATACCCTTCATATCAAAGATCATAATCTTAATTCATGAAAATTCACAAGTCATAAATCATAAAAGAATAACTTTAACATAAAACATAGATTTTTTCGCATACATAAAATCATATAAAATCATTCCATATTAGTCAAGGATTATTTATAAGACCATAATAGTGTAAAAAATACTTTATTGAATCAAGTTCACTCCTCATTCCAACCTTGTAATACTGAACTAGGTTTATTTCCTATTCCATCACTGTATTACTAAACCGAGACCATTTCCCATTAAAGCCCTATATTAATGAACTTAGATCATTTCCCATTCCATCTTTATCTATATAATGAGATATAAATATTTACCTAATTTATTGGAGGGATATATAGGTCTCACCCGTCACATAATTAAAACCATACATATGTATGCCACAAGAACATAAATCATCCATCATTTCATAACCCATGAAAATAAATGGGTTTCTTAAACATCATTAAATAATAACATAACCCATGGAAACAAATGGGTTTAATAAATATCATAAAAATAAACAAGAAATGAGTCTAATAGGGATAAAATCCTTTAAAAATATCTTCATTAAAACATGAGTAACATTTTAGATATCACTAGAAAATAATTCTTGAGGAAAATATTCTTTCTGATTTGAAAACATTTTCTTTAATTAAAATTCTTATTTAAAAAAACATTTTATTTGAAAATAAACTTGTAATATTGTAAGGTAAGCTTCAAGGAAATAAAAAGATATGAAAGTTTAAAAATTTCTTCATGCTATATAAGTTAAAAGAAAACATTCTTCTCATACCTTTGTTGAATAAGTCAAAAAGTACCTCATAGGGAAAATGACAAACGATTCCTTTCATACTGTTTAGTAAAAACTCATACATCAGTAAAAATGGATTTAAAAAATTGTATAATAAGATTAAAAATATTCCAGAAAACAATTTTAATAAACATGTAAATGGAAGATAAATATACCCTAGTAAATACTTACGTATAAACAATCTCAGATAATAATGAGATTAGGAAATTAACCCTTACCAATTTATAATCAGTTGAATCATATGAACCATGAAATAAAAAAATTATATGGATATTTAAATACCATAATCTTCAGAATAATACTCATAAAAAAATTTAGGGGTATTATATACACCACACAAAAGAAATAGGTAGTGTATAAGGCATGTGCCCCATATAAATAAAATGAGATGAAATCCCTTACTTTAGGTATGATTTTATTTATATGTATATAAAAATAATGTATAATAGTTTAAATAATTTCATTAAATTATTCCAGAATAATATTTATATTTATGATATCATATATGATCATATTATCACCTGTTTAATAATATTTCATTATGACACTTCTTTCGGGTGTTAACTACATCATTTTCTTACACATGTTTTATCATATAAGTTTAAGTTCTTGAACACAGAATATAGTTATTTCATATCCATAATAATATTATGGTAATATATATATATATATATATCATATTATTAAATCTATACATTTATATAATCATTCTTTAATGGTGATCATTGAGAATGAATCACATCGCGTCATGGAGAAGGTATGTCGTACGTACGCACGAGCAATGATATCATTCTGTTAATTGTGAAATGGAATGGAAGTGGATGGTGTATATATATTTTTAAATAATCAATATATTATTATAATATTCAAATATATTTATTATTTCCATCATTATACCCATCCATGTAAAGTGGTGATGAAAAACAGATTACACCACGACGTGGAGATGGTAGGTCGTACGTACGCATGTGTGGTGATTTTATTTTTTATAGGATGGTTAGAAAGTGGAATATGGTTTTTAAATAATAATAATAATAATTAATCATATAGGTGATATTTAATTTATTACTTTATAATAGAAAAAATAGGAATAAGAAGTATAATAAGAAATATGTTTGAAAGAATCGGTATAAGAGATTACCTCTTCTTCGACAAGCTCCCTCTAGATCTCCTCTTAAAGGAAGTAGAGTTGGTCTATGGATAATTCGAGTACCTCTAGAATGTGACTAGGTAAGTTAATAAGGGAAATATTCAGGGGGTGGCTGATATTTAAGGATCAAAGTAAATTGAAGAAGTGATAGAGGATGTCCCCTTTTATAATTGAGGCGAGGAGCACTTTTGGAATCTCCAAAAATATTAATTTATAATAAAATTATAACCCATAAAAAAACCCAAAATTTCATATTTTAGAATATTAGATGAGATAATTTTTTTAATCTCATCAAACAATAAATTTTAGACAAGTTTTTCTGTCAATTTAAACCTTATCATTTTAATTAACCCTTAGTTATTCTATTTTAATTTCGACTAAGGTAATAAATATTTCAATATTAAATGGGTGAAATATTTACTTATTTGATGTAAATCAAACCATAAATGAATAATTTAGAACATTTTCGACCATATCATAGTTATTTTATATTTATAAAAATGTTTTATTATTTTTAAATAATTTAATAAATCATAATTTTGATACACAATAAATAGTGTCAATTTTGACACTATTCAAATCATTGATTTTAAAAAATATGTAGATAAAAAGTTAACTTAAAAAAATATTTTATTATATTAATAATATGTCAAGGTCATGTATAAAATTAATTTTATATATTAATTATCCCAAATTATATTTATTTTAATATTTTTAATAACATTCATTCAATATTTCCATTAACAAAATAATTATTACATTAAATTTGTGTAATTATTTAATATAAATATTTATTTATAAAAATTAAAAATAAAATACATTGAGGAATATAAATTATTTATATTTCAGAAAAATATTTCTATTCTAATATATATTTTGTAAAATCCCGCATTAAAAATGTTATATTTATTAAAACATGAATGTGATAACTTTAATATTACTTTAGATAAAATATTATAAGTGTGATAATCTATTCCATGTGTCTCAAAATAGTAAATAATTCAACCCTTGGATGATTTTGGTCTATATATACTAGAATAATAATATTTGGTCAAGGGTTTTGGTATTTTAATGGTTATTATCATTTTAATTAAAATTATATTATTTATTTTTCTTCAATTAAATAATTTATTCATCATCATTGTATAAGCCTTTAAGGTAATTATTTATTACCTAAAAATTACAAATAAATTACAATTATAAAGAAAAAAATATTATATTTCAAATGATTATTTATAGTCAAATTTATATTTTTGTATAAAATTATATTAAAAATGATATTATTATTGAAATTTGAGTAAGACATATTTAACTTTTCTTTAAATAAAATATATTAAATATCCTAATCTCTTCCAAGTGGATTCCAAAGGATACCATTATGACCCAAGGATTATTTAGATAAAAAAGATCATCCAATGATATTAGGTCTAATGTTAGGGTAATTTTATAATATTATTTTTAACCTTAATCACTTGATTTACCTTTTTACAATATTATCAAAAATTACTGAAGTTACTATTCATAATTCCCAAAAATAAAAAGAACATATTTACATAATTTGGACCCAATGATTAAAAATATGAAATCTATTTTTAAAAATTAAAAACACAGAATTTTTAGTAATTAATTTAAAATTAATACCATTTTTAGAATGAAAAAATGAGTTTTAAAAGTTAAAACATGCAAAAGATTGAAATGTTTTTACATATAAATTCAATATAAAATTAATTCCAATGACCTAAATTATATTGAATTATAAAAATATAATCTATTTATACTTTAAAACCATTAAAATGTATTATTTAACACTATAATTTTTTTATATGAAAAAGTAGTTTCTAATTAAAATGTATTTTTTTACTATTCATCAAAAAATGAAACTTATTAGAAAAATATCAAAAATTAAACCAAGGTAAATTTTGATACTCCTATTTGAAGTAACAATTTTATTTTCTCATTTATAATATTAAAAAGTTTCAAAAACTATATTTAAAATGGTTGTGCCATCAAAAGGTGGCAAAACTATATTTTTTGAAAAATACTTCTTTTATTCGAAAAATTGAATTTGTTCTTATATTATGTATAGAAAACATATAAGATGAATTTTGAGAATTATATTGAATATATTACATATATATTTCATTTATAAAACCCATAAATAATTATTTTATTATTTTATAAACTCACTTATTTTCTTTTAAATAGTTTTTCAAAAAAACGTCTCCTTTTATTTAAAAAGGGATTTATTTTCATTTATAATTAATTTCTCACCAAAGAATTAATTATATATACATGTGTAAAGAATATTTTCAAAATTTAGTTAACAATATTCATACTCTCCATTATAATATCTAGGTTATAAGGTAATATAATAATATTTTGTAGTTCTCTTAAACTCAGTCTTACGTGAAATGATTTCTGTCAAAAGAACTTGAGATTATGTGTAACACAAGCCAAGAATAGTGTTGTGTATAACAAAATATAAGTCAGTGTTTTGTGTAGTGCAATATTATCTTAGTGTAGCATAAAAAACAAGATATTAAAGAATTTTAAAAAAAATCTATCTCATTAAAATATTAGGGTGTTACACACAAGCTACTTTTTCTCAATGTTATTGATCCAAAAATAGAAAGATTTCATATTTATTCTAGTTTCTTCTAAAACACTTAAAATATATCTTCCATAATGAGTTTATTGGATCTATTTAAATTTTTTACAATCAAAATCTTAAACAACTTCTTGAAATAATCCTGTTGGTATTCAATCTTGTTCACATTAGATCATGAATAATCTAGTTTTTCTCAGATTTCTGAATGCTCAAACCTGACTGTCTTCTCATACAAGTATACTATAGATTCATTCTCTTCAATTTATGATATTTGGTGAATAATCATAAATTAATTAGTCAAATTATCAATAAATAATTATTCCCTCTTCACAATAAGTCTCATCCTCAATTAATTTGTTCAAGTGATGCACACAATTTCATTAATATTATTTTATGAAAGATTAAACTTAAAAATCTTAGAATAATACTTATTCTGAATCTCAAAATCGAATACTGCATGAAATAATGAGTATTTCATGTACTTATCAATAATGTTAGGTAGAATTTCTTTACATCACCATTGAACATCAAAAAATATGATAAATTGTTCATATGTACATCAAATGATAATATTATAACATATTTGATAAGTCATGTACTGTTGGTCAACTTTCTTGATACTTAGAAAAATAATGCTCACATCATATAACACTTCACTTTTCTATTCACAACATAGAACATAAATAGTGTGAAAAATTGTTCCAATGTACATCATTTGACTATATCATTGCATATACAATTTATGATGTACTTTTGGTTCACTTTCTTAACGTATCACGTACTGATGCTTCAAATAAAAAGTTGGTTCTCTTTTAAGTACATGCCACTATATTTATGCAATTACAACAAGGTATGATTAGTATAAAATTTCATCTACATAACATTTATCATAACACTTTTCTTCATGGAATTTTCTACTTCACTAAAATCATGATATTCTTTATAAAACTCAAATGGAGAAAAATATGAGATTCTTCTCTTAATGAAAAATTTATCCAAATATCCTTGATCAGATTTATCAGAGTGTTAACCATGTATTTATAGGCATAAAATCATCATTTAATCAAGTAGTTAACGCCTAATAATTTTAAAAAACATGGTAAGTAGTTTAATCTGGTTCAATAAACTTCACATTGAATGTTCACCATAAAGAATCTTCTCTGCAAAGCTGTCTTGGTCCACATAGAATTCAAAAATAATTTTTTCAAACTCATCATTGGATAACAATCATCCAAATAACAATTGTTTCATCTGGAAATCATTTTTTTTCATCTCCACATAGAATTTTTATTCATCTCCTCATATCATTTCATAACCTAGACTTCTGTACTATATTCATGAATTACAAATAGTATGAATATATGTATACTTCAATTATCACCACTAAGCATCATGTCTGTATAGTAACTTCATCCAAAAAAATTTATTTAGTGTGCGGTTGCATGAGCATCCATCAATTCCCACATATCATTTCATTTTCTATGAGGCTTCCCATAATAAATCTCATCCACAAAGGGAGGTTCACCACATAATTTTTGGTGTCCTCAAACTCATATTCTCTGTATACAGTCATGTATACAAATTTATTCATCTAAAAACAACTATTAATCATATGTTGTTTTTGTTTTTTCATACCATTATTCATCCACAAAGAAGAATTCATTATCGCAAAATTTAAATTTCTTCACTATAACAACTTACTGTAAACCACCTAGTTTATCCACATAGAAGCTTCACTGTGTACTACATGAAAGTCTGTAAACCGATATTTTCACATAGTGTTATTCCTCACAAACTCAACTTTATAGCAGTATACAAAGTATTTTATGTGCTATGTGGATTCACATAGAATTCCCCTATCTACAAAGGGTCTTCCACATACTCAACCTCACAGGGAAGCTCAATTATTTAACATTATCTATGAACTAACATGAATCCAAAAATCACCTTTACAAAGCATTCATATGATTTGTATAAAATTATAATTAATAGATATTCAAAAATATGTCGAGCGTAGAATGATATCACATAGAAATCAAAACCATATGTGGTCACTGCATGAAGAAAATAATTTTCATAGGGCTTCATATGCGGGTGGTTGAAGATGATCTCCTACCTTGATCAAATGGCTTGAGTTCAAGTGATTAATCATATTAGATAGGTGAAGTTATATGTGTAATATTTTAAATAGGTGAACAATACCTACAAAGAATCTTGTACCACATTGAAATCTCAAAGCGTATTTTCTATGATTTATAAACAAATCGATTACTACTACTCATTTGAGCAAGATATCATGGATCAATAGTAGTCTCACTACACACACCACACATGATTCAACCTATGGGCTTCTGGCCGAACCTCTATGCACCACCAGAGGTGCACTTAGTGGGCCCTATGCATGGTCCTATCAGTTTATATGATCCCCTTATAAACAGGGGAACTCCTATGGGCCTACACACATCCCAAGCACTAAATAGCCACCATGCAACCTCATTGGAAGGCTATCCCATGGGAGCTGACCCCTTGGCCCCCTAAGTATAGTTGAGGGTCATCGTAGGGGGATTATGGGGTTGGATCCATTTTTTTATAACACTTATAATGATTTAAGTGTAAAATTTAATGTCACATAAAATAATATGATAATTAACGTTATTCTCTTCATAAAAAATAAAGATTAATTTTGTAGGGACTCAATTAAATCATCATGAAATAATAGTTTATTTTCATGGCCTTCTTCTTCACCTTGAAGTAAACAATGTCATCAGTGACATAAGTCTAGAACATAAGATCACTTCAAATAATAATCATATTTATAAGGATAATTTCTCAATCTTGAAATCCAATTCCATCAAGTGAGTCCATAAAAATTCTCCAAGAATATTCAAGCATCCTCAAATCCTCACATAATTCTTCCACATATATTAACTTTATGATATAATGACAATAAAGGAAACATTCATTCTTCAATCCTAAACTTGTTCTCTTCAATCTCCACCATTTTACTTTTTTCGATACTTCTTCACTTTATAAAGTCATTATTTTTATCCCCCTTATTCATAATAAATAAAAAAGGGTAATTGAGGTCTTCTCATCTCATCTTTCTTCTCAAAAACTTGTTCTCCTCCCTTAAGAAGATTATTTCTTGAATACTTTTGAGAGAGGGATGATATCACATGGTTTTCTTAATTTAGAGACCTTATTTCATCAACTCTAAGCCTATATGGGATAACCTAGTGTATAAAAAAATATAGATACAACCAAGGTTTTCTATGCAGTAAATAAGCTACCATTCATGTGAAATCATGATTATAAATTCTCAATTGTGCTTTTAGGGGAATCTGAGTTATCAATGAAATTCTAAATCCTGTACAAACTTCAGAAAACACATTATAAAGTTCAAGTACAATAGATATATCTTCTTTATTAAAAAGTTTGTCCCCCCCTTGATAATGATTATCAATTCATTTAGAGTATATATTTGGGAGTAATTGTCATACCTCAAATGTTATTTTTACCATGATATCCATAAAATTATAAATTTATATTAAAATGTATTGATAAAATTATTTATTAACTTTTCTCCCCCTCAAGGGAAATTCTCATCAACATCTTCATGATCATGAGTCTATTCAAGAATGTATTTCAAGATATTCTAATTTTCGAACACACCAAAAAGGAATTATTTACATAGATTTCCAATTTTGACAACTTTCACACCTCCTTGCTATCCAACATATGACAGAACTCATTGATTATTAGGTTCTACCCATGGTAACTTTCTATAGATTTAATTCTCTTCATTTTAAAAACAAATACACACACAAAAGATATAATGGAATAAGGTAGAGTTATTTGTTTTTAAATGTGAACATCAAGGTTAAAATGGTTTTGTCAACCAAGAGGCTTCACTTTATCCAGTATTTATGCTTCCACATCTGATTTTAAAATCTGATTTATCCTTTAGTATCATGTATCTTACCATACCTATAATTTCATTGTGTGAGATGGTTCTTCTCTCTTTAGACATCTAGTCCTATGCATATTATGATGAAATATTCATTCTCTTTAAGACTTCTTCTTATTTTGAAAATGTGATTAAATATCATATTATATCGTGTCTAGATTTATTAAATCTCTCACACATAATTTTTTCAACACAATAGTTGTAATTTTTTGAAAACCTCTCATGATATTTGCCTTCTTCATGTGGAAAATTAATTTTACCTTTATCATTATTAGGAAATAGTTCTATTTTGGTTGTATTTATTTTTAGTAAATTTAATATGTTTGAAGTTAAGAAAAGGTGTAGTTTTGGTTTCAGGACACAACCTATCAGACTGAAAATATGATATACCAAACGTAGAAACATGGAAGAAAAGTCAAAAGGAAACACAGTTCTGGACACAAAAATCTGGATCTAGATGATCAGACACTATTTTGAGTCTAAGTAAATATAATGATGCTTTTCCAATCTTGGAGTTCTCATAAATCATACTAGTTCTCATGATAAAATCTTTTAAATAATGGTGTATGTTGAAAAATATGTTTCAGATTTTAAGAAATTTGAGAAGATAAAGATGCTATTTTTTAGTGAGATCAATAAGGCACAAAAAATAGATCATCATACGAATTAAAACACCATTTCATAGAATGAGTATAGACACTGAACCATTAGATTCATTCTCTGTTATAAAGAAAAAAAGTCTTGGAGGTTGATCTTACTAAAGTCATATATTTTTCAAATGTATTGATCAACCAATCCATAGGATAGTTTGATTCATCAAGAGAATCAATCAATCAGATCAATCACCATTTTCATAGAATCTAAATTTAAACAAGTCACTGCAGACATTAATCCATCGAACATGATATTCCCCTAGTCCATTTGAGGGGATTCTGACATCGATTCATTTTATAAATTATTGGTATCATTAAGGCATCAGATGCATAGTACTGTCAGAGGCAGAGAATATTTGTTAAGTTGTTGAGAATGATAAATCAAATGAGATCATGACACTGATACAATATATGGGAAGTAGAGATCGATCCATCGGTATGGCATTGATATTGATCCATCAGACAGGTATTAAGAGTTGGTTCATCATAAGGTGGATGACACCGATAAAACATTGGGTGTAGAACATCATATTGACCAGAGTTGATGAAACCGATTCATCTACCTGGGCATGATCAAATAATTATTTCATCTTTATAATAGGAATTAGAAAATTGGATTGAGAAAATGTGTGAATAGTTCTTTTATACTGAGAAAATAGTTGAAAATGTTAGAAATTTTTGGTCGGAGTAGATTACTCAAGAGTGGAGGGGTGAATTGAGTATCTATAAAATTTTTTGTTCAAAAAGTGTTTTTAAAGGATTTCCCCTTCAAGTTAAATACAAACTAGTTAATCAAGGTTATACTGTTACAAGAGTTTGACTTTTTAAATAACTTATTGGAAGATTGATTAATTCTCAGTAATCTTAATGTCAGTTATTAAAGTTACTTTTGAAGATATTCTACTAAGAAAAGACAATTATAAATTCTTTCCAAGACTAACTATCAAAGTGAATTTAGTGATTTCTAAGTTATATAGAAAAGTAGTAAAACAGAGAAAACTAAAGTAAGTAGTACAACAGATATGAAACAAGTGGTTTAGTCTCAAGATGAGACCTAATCCACTCCACTTGGTTATCACCTACCACCAAGCAGTTTATATAAATAAACTTTGATCCACACCCTAGATTAGGGTTAACAACAGTACACAGGATTTTCTAGGACACACATGGACCTCTTCAATAGTTTTTCGTGGGTAAAAACTACCAGGCCACACAGGGACCTCTTCCACACTTATCAGGGGGTATACATAAGAGTAAGAGAATGTTTGAGTAAGGATATCTTGTATCCTTCAGTTTGATGCAGGTGACAGAGTGTGTTATTATACAGAAACACACACTTCTCAAAAGTTAATAAAAGATATACAACATAGAAAAAATATTGAGATAGGTTTATAAGTTCTTTGAGTGTTTGTCTTTGCAGCTATGGACTTCTGAGATGAAGCAGATACAGAACTTGAGTCCTCGTCAGGAAAACAAAGTGTCACAAGACAGACAGATTTGGCTTGTGTTCTTCATGGTGTTTCATAGTGTGAAGATGTTCTTGGGATTCAAGTATGCTTCCTGTGTTATTTAGCAGAATTGGGTTGCATCAGCCAATTCGCAAAAATGTATTCTGTTGTATCTCATGCCCACCATCTTGTTCATTTGTATCATGTTTTTCCTACCAGTTTTTTCGCCTTTTTGTTTCTGGGACGCACAACTCTTTTATATTGGAGTGCATGTGTTGGAGCCAACAAGTTGCATGTATTCTACACCTCATACCTCATACTGTCAGATGATATGTCTACAAAGAAACATTAATTATGTCATTACATTAAAATCTTCAAATATTACTATTAGAGATTAAATTGAAATACAACAAAATATATTAGGAAATTGTGTCATAGTATGTCATGGAAATAGTGTCTCGTGGTCACAGTGTCTCATTGGTCATAGTGTCTTATGGTCACAGTGTCTTGTTCACGGTGTCTTGTTCATAGTGTCTTGTTCACGGTGTCTTGTTCACGGTGTCTTGTTCATCATGTCTTGTTCACGGTGTCTTGTTCACGGTGTCTGGATGTCACGGTGTCTACTTCACAGTGTCTCATTCATGGTGTTTGATCCTTCACGGTGTCTTTTTCATGGTGTCTAGTTCTTCACAGTGTCTGATTGTCACGGTTTCTGCTTCACTTTTCCAGAAAGACATAACCGGTTGCAGACTCACGGTGTCTCATATTTTTCAAACAAAACTGTATTCAGACTTAAGAAATTATGATCATAGAATGAATTAGACTTAATCATTTGTCAAAGAAGGTATTATAAAAGTAAATCAAGGATAATATAAAGTAATTAAACTAAATGTAGAGAAATTAAGATCTTGAATGGCTCTTCTTAAAGCATGAAAATACTTAAATAGTAATACACATGATTTGATAAAATTTACAGGATTCAACCAGATTGAATAGGATTTGTGATCATTAAAACATGATTAGTACATGAGGAGTCCAAAAATATCCCCCTTTTTGATGATCACAAATCATGTATATTTAAAGAGCATATTTTATTCAACTATAGATATAGTGATAAATGTCTAACATATAGATATTTCTTCCCCTTTTGGGATTATAAAAAAGATGGAAGAAGAGAAGTCATGAAAAGTGCACATTTCATTAAGGAAAAATAAGATCCAGTACAAAAAGAAAGAGAAAAATAAATGCAACATCATTCCTATAAAAAAAGGATTAATCACTTTTCTTATTTAGGGGTTGAACTTCACTTTGCCTTTAGCAGCAGTAGCAGAAGAGGAAGCTGTAGGAGCAGAGGTTGAGGTAGAAGAAGGGAGTGAGCTGGTTGATAGATAAGGTAAATTAAGGCCTTCAAAAATAGATGGAGCTAGAGTAGGAGTATTAGAAGATCGAGGTAGGTTTTGATCAAGGATCACAGGCCTGATCTGACTTAGATCTTGGGTGACAGACATAGTAGTGGAGGCCATGGCAGAGGTGAAGGTAGGAAATCCAGGTCTTAGAGGTGCAGCCGCAGGAGCAACAATGGTTGTACTCTGTACATGAAGGTAAGGCCTCATAAGATTAATGAAATCCGCAATGATCTCTCCACCATACTGCATGGATTTCTCAAAATCATCCTTGTTTTCCATAAACTTATCCAACAATTGAATGAACTCTGTGAGCTTTTGGACTTGAGTCTTGAAATCTTGAGTAACAGGTGGAATCCACCGATTTTCCACAAGATACTTGAAATGATTATTCATATCAGTCTTTGAGAAGATTATGTTGAAGTAGAAATCCACTTTCTTGGAAATCTCTCGTTGAGAATCATTAGAAATTTTAGAATGGATTTGGACCAAGTCAAGAACTCTGTCACTGTTCTTCATAATTGCAGAGAGATAATCTTTATTGAATCCACTAAGTATAGTCTGAAGTTATTCTTTGACCAATGTTCTGATCAGATCACTATCTAAAGAGGGTTTATAGGATTGACCAGAGGCTTTAAAATCATTGAAAATGGTGGTGAGAGATTTCAGTTTATTCAACACTTTCTGAAGACACCCTGTATACTCATCAGTGAGTTTGTTAAGATTTACAACAAGATCTCTCATCTCCTTCACAATCTATTTGTTCCTTTCATCGACCTTTTCAGCTAAGGAAGATAAGTGTGGCTGAATCTCAGAGAAAAAATTCTGTGGGGTTTGAGGAACAACATGTTCCACAGGATGAGAAACAATCTCTGATCTCGAATGCATCTATTTCTGCATTTCTTCAATCATACCTCTCAGATTCTTCACTTTAGCACTAAGGAGTCTGTTCTCAGCTCTTACTGCCTGAATATCATGAAGCATTTTGGGTTATATTTTCCAAAAAACTTTCTCCAACAATAAATAATCATCTTTCTCACTTAGATGTGTCACAAGAGAAGGTTGGTAATTCAGGACCTTTTCAACACTAGAGAGAAGGGTAGCACCAAATTCTCTTAGATCATCCTTACTCACAAAGGATGGTTGGTTTGATGAAGATTCAAAAATAGGGATTGATACATTTTTAGGTTCCTTTGCAGGGGAAATATTAGAGACTAATTTCAACTGGAACAGAGAGAAAAGTTCAAGGCCTTTTGCTGAGACTTGCTGAGAGTCATCCACATTATATAAACTGGGGAACTTATATCGAGTGTCTACAAGACTTGGAACTATCGGGTTCGGTTCATCAGTAGATTACAGATTTGGGGGTTTCTCCCCCTAAACAGTTTCATCCTTCTCAAGGCTGAGAGGCTTAGGATCTTGATCTAATTCCACAAACTCCTCTCGAAGTTCTTCTCTAATTTCCTTCCTAGCCAGCTGAAATTCTAACTCCATCCTTTCCTCAGCTGAAGGGATGATCTCAGGAACAGATTGTTCCACTGGGAGTTCTTCAAGATTATCCTCTTGCATAA
The DNA here is from genome assembly GCA_963277665.1 of Viscum album. Classification (NCBI taxonomy): domain Eukaryota; kingdom Viridiplantae; phylum Streptophyta; class Magnoliopsida; order Santalales; family Viscaceae; genus Viscum; species Viscum album. The sequence continues at coordinate 46,610,306 of OY728122.1, forward strand.
CAAGAATCTCTTCCACTATAGGTTATTTCACAAAATTCTTCTCAGTTTCTTTGGAAACATATTCTATTTCAAACTTGGGTTGAGCTTCTAGAGTAACAACTTCTGTAGGTGCATGGACTTATTTTTCACTTTCCATAAGAGGGATAGTAGTATTGTCTTATTCAACATAAACAGTTTCCCTGGGAGGCATAACATCCTCTTCTTCCTCTTTATAAGAATATTCAAAAACCTCATATGGTTCAAAACCAGGATCAGAAATATCTCTTGGTCTTGAGGGATTTTCCACATGATTGAATTTTTCATAAAGTCTATCATTGCCTTCTACCCATGCCTTTTTCCATGGGTTCTAATTTATCTTCATCCTCTTGATAGTGACTTTTGAAAGGCAGTACTCACAATCCTTTAAAACTTCTTCATTAGGTCAAACCATACCTTTGGCATAAAGCATGGCTGAGATAAGCCAATAGTAAAATAGGGAGGTTGACTTGGATGTGGCTTTGATCAGTTCACACATATGGTGAATGATATACTTTCAAAGGTTGATCTTATGCCCGTTTTTCATAAGGTGGATCATAAACACATCCTGATATTTTAGTACAAGAAAATCACCCTTTCTTGGGCTAATCAGATTCTGAATAAACTTGAACATAAGCCTTGATTCTTCATTTAGTTCAGTAGCAATGGCTCTCCTCTTGGTGCCATTTCTAGTTAAGGCTTTCAAAACATCTTCTAGATCAAAGAATTTGGTTGAAGGTGGAGGTCCTCTCTGATAATCCTCACAGATGACTTCATGAGGTATCCTAAGGAATGAATCCCATAACCTCGACGAGAATGAGAATTTATTCCCACTGATCTAGCTTCTCATAACATATCCATCCTCAGACTCAAAGGAGAAATAAACATCTTGATAAAACTGAGCCACTAATTTAGGATAGATAAGTCTATCTTCCTTCAAAAACCAATCTAGCCAGCCTTTCTCTTTTAAAACTTTCAGAACCAGAGACTTACTAGACAGAATCCATTTGGGGAAAACCTCTTTCTCAGGTATGATGACTTGGTTTACCAGATTTGGGTTTAGAGGTCCTTAAGGTGCTAGCTTAGGTGCAATTTTCTTCTTCTTTGTGCAACGTTTCTTAGGAGTAGAAGATGAAGGGAGTTTTATCCTAGGCATCCACCTAAGGTTCGAGAGAGATAAAAGGGTTTCAGGGTTTAAGAAGGATTCAAAATGAGTGAATAGAAGAAAACCCGAGTGAAGAATCGAGTGATACTTTCTTTATTTTATCACTTAGGAATACCAAACATCGCAAAAGTAAAAGTGAGGGAAAACAAAAAGGTGAAAAGGATAATTACCATGATATAGTTTTTTCATTAAAATATAAAAATCACAAAAAATCTATACAGTGAGATCATATCGGGTCTTTACGGTGAGACAAAGAATGAATGTTATGGTGAGACAGTAACTGAGTGTTACGATGAGACAGTAACTGAGCGTTATGGTGAGACAGTAACTGAGCATTACGGTGAGATAGTAACTGAGCATTATAGTGATATAGTAATTGAGCGTTATGTTGAGACAGTAACTGAGTGTTACAGTGAGACAGTAACTGAGCGTTACGGTGAGACAATAAACATTAACTTTACGGTGAGACAGTAAACATCAACTTTATGGTGAGACAGTAAACATAAAAAGTAAGACATTTACTTAAGATTTATCATGCCCAATTCATGTGTGATGTAGTCTATTCTCTTATAATGTAATGGTTTGGTGAATATATCAGTAGGCTGATATTCAGTACCAATGAATTCCAAAGTGATATCACCTTTTTGATAATGATCTCTAAAAAATTGATGTCTTACATCAATATGCTTTGTCCTAGAATGTGAAACAGGATTTTTCAAGATGTTAACAGCACTTGTGTTGTCACAGTTTATAGGTACATTCCTGAATTGATATCTATAATCTAGAAATGTATGTTTCATCCACAAAATTTGTGCACAACAACTGCCAACAACTATGTATTCATCTTTTGCAGTAGATAATGCAATAAAATTTTGTTTCTTACTACACCATGATTCTAGTGACTTGCTTAAAAAGTGACATGTTCCAGAGGTTCTTTTTCTATCTAACTTACAACCACCAAAGTTATCATTAAAATAACTAACTAATTCAGATGATTGTCCTCTAGGATAGAACAGTCCTAGATTGGGTGTATGCTTGAGGTATTTGAAAATTATCTTTACATCATTTAAATAATATTCCTTAGTATTTTCTTGAAAACGAGCACAAATACACACACTAAACATAATTTCAGGTCGACTAGCCATCATGTAGAGTAAACTTCCAATAATTCCTCTATAAGTGGTTTGATCAACAGATTTTCCATCTTCATCAAGATCCAACTTACAAGTGGTACTCATGGGAGTGTTGCTACTTTTAGAGATATCCAATCCAAAACATTTTATAATATCTCTAGTATATTTAATTTGAGTTATAATAATTCCATCATTATTTTGAAAGATTTGAAATCCAAGAAAGAATTTTAGTTCACCCATTAAACTCATTTCAAATTCGTTTTGCATCATTTTAGAAAAATCAACCCATGAGGAATTTTTTGAAGATACAAAAATAATGTCATCTGCATAGATTTGAACAACTAAAACATCATTAGAAATTCGTTTTATGAAAATGGTAGGATCAAATATTCCTTTTATAAAACCTTTATAAATAAGAAAAGTAATTAATCTATCATACCAGGCTCTTAGATCTTATTTTAAACCATATAAATCTTTTGATAATTTAAAAATATGATTTGGAAAATGGGGGTTTGTAAAACCAGGGGGTTGTTCAACAAAGAAATCCTCAACAATATACCCATTTAAGAATTCAATTTTAACATCCATTTGATATAGTTTGAAATTCAAATGTGCGTCATAGGAAAGTAAGATTCTGATGGCTTCAAGTCTATCTATTGGTGCAAAAGTCTCCTCATAACCAATTCCTTCTTCTTGACTATAGCGTTGAGCAACCAATCTATCCTTATTTCTAAATATGTTACCAGCCTCATCTACCTTATTTCTAAACACCCATTTAGTGCCTATGGTGAATGTGTCCTTAGGTCTTTTAAAAAGTTTCCAAAATTTGTTCCTTTCAAACTGATTAAGTTCTTCTTGCATATCCATCACCCAAAATTCATCATTGATATCATCATTAATGTTTTTAGGTTCAAGTTGTGACAAAAGTACTTGATGTTCAAACTGATTTCTAAGAGAATCTCTAGTTTGAGTTCCTTTGTCTAGGTCTCCTACAAAAGCATCTAAAGGATGGTTGTTAAGAGTTCTAACAGTTCTAGAAAAGGAGGGACTAGTGATTTCAGGTTCATCAGCAGGTTTAGGTTCTAAGGAATTTTCAGAACTAGAAGTTCTGACCGATTCTTTCACAGAAGTGTTTGAGGATTTTGAATTGATATTCAGATTTGATACATCATCCTCCATGTTTTCTAGAGTGGTTTTAGGCTTATGTGGATCTATTTCATCAAATTTGACATGGATAGATTCTTCCACACATTTAGTTCTTTTATTGAACACTCTATAGGCTTTACTAGACATGGAATATCCTAAAAAGATACCACCATCACTCTTGGATGCAAAATTTTCAAGATTTTCCTTAGTGTTAAGAATATAGACTTTACAGCCAGAAACTTTGAAGTAGTTAACTTTGGGTTTTCTATTATTCCATAACTCATAAGGAGTCCTATTAAGAATGGGTCTAATCAACACTCTATTGATTATGTAGAATTTTGTATTAACAGCTTCAACCCAAAAATAAATAGGTAGGTCATATTCATTGATCATTGTTCTAGAAATCTCTTACAGGGTTATATTTCTTTTTTCTACAACTCTATTTTGTTGAGGTGTTCTAGGGGCAGAGAAATTGTGACTATAACCATTTTGTGAGAAAAAGGATTCAAACTCTTGATTTTCAAACTCATGGCGATGACCACTTCTTAAGGATTTAATTCTAATTCCACTAAGATTTTATACAGACTTGGAATATTTAGTAAAATAAGATCAGACTTCACTCTTGTGATTCATAAAGAAAGTACAAGTATATCTAGAAAAGTCATCTACAAGAACATAAACATAGTGCTTCCCATTTAAGCTAGAAACTCTAGATGGTCTAAATAAATCCATGTGAACTAGTTCTAGAGGTTGAGAAGTTGACACTTCTTTCTTTGGTTTGAAGGAAACTATGTGTTGTTTTCTCTTTTGAAAGGGATTACACACTTTGTCATTTGGAAACTCAAGTTTGGGTATGTCTTTAACTAAGATTTTTCTAGTTAACTTTTTTAGGGAGTGAACATTATAGTGTCCTAGTCTCCTATTCTAGAGCCAAGAATCATTGTTAAATACACTTAAACATGAATCATTTTTAGAATCTAAGGAATCTATGTTAACAGAGTAAACATTTTCATTTCTTAAAGCAGAAAACACTAATTCATCTTTATAATTAAAGATATTGCAAGCATCATTTTCAAATCTAACATGAAATCCATAATCACATAATTGTGAGATACTAATCAAATTATATTTTAATCCATCAACAAAGAGTACTTTAGAAATTAAAACTGAGTTAGAGTTACCGATTTGGCCGAGGCCAATTATCTTTCCTTTGGCATTGTCACCAAACGTGACATGTCCTCCATCTATTTTGATTAGATTCTTGAAGAATGAGTAGTCTCTTGTCATGTGCCTTGAATGTCCACTGTCCAAGTACCATAAACGTTTACAAGAACTCTTTAAGCATCTTTCCTATAAAAAGATTAATAAAAAATAGATTTTGGTACCCATACTTGTTTGGGTCCAGTAATATTATTAATAAGTGATTTGGGAACCCATATTTGCCTCATATGTTTCCTATAATCATTAAGTAAAGTATTTAAAAACTAAACTCTATTCGGTCCACAAAAATGTGAAACAATAGAATATGTATCATTAGTTGATTTGTGTCCAGAACTAGGAGTAAAACTATATGTCATAGATCTTGAAACAAAATTTGTTCTACCAAGATTTCTTTTTCCAGGTTGATAACCAATGCTAGTCTTGTATTTAGGGGAAATTTATTTTTCTAGAATTTGAGTAAGGGTATTCTTCCCATTGGTAAACTTTTCAAGGTCATTCTTCAATTTCTCATTAGACATTTTTAATTCATTTTTATATTTGATCAGTTGAGCATTTTTTTCTTTTTCAGTTGTGAGTTTAGATTTAATAGTCACAGTGAGAGCATGCTGTTTCTTCAATGATTTATATTTGTCTCTTAGTTCATTGCATGTTTCTTCAAGCATGTTACATTATTCAAACATCTCTTCATTATTAATGTTCTCAAAGTCACTCTCATCTACAAAATAGAATGAATCATTTACAGAGGAGTCCAATTTTACCTCAGATGTGTTTGTCATGAAACACATATTGGCTTTGTTTTCCTGTTCATCATGTGATGTTTCTGAGTCACTTAAACTATCCTCAGAAGCACTCTAGGTTGCTTTCATGGCCTTTTTATACTTTCTATCCTCATCCTCATATCTCTTTTTGTACTTGAGCTTTGGATAGTCTACCTTGATATGTACTTTGCACTTACATTCATAGCAGACAATTTTAGCAGCCTTGTCACTTATTATCCAATCCTTCTTCCAATTTCCTTTTTGGTCATATTTTCCCTTGAAGTTAGGTTTTCTGAAAAATTTCTTCTTTTTGTAAAATATTTTAAATCTTCGAGCTAATCAAGCCATATCCTCATCACTGTCAGGTGATGATTGTTCGTTGGTGGAGCTTTCTACAGATGCTTCCAGTTTCACTTGGTCTTTGTGTTTAGAGGCAGTGGTCTTGAATGCAACAAATTTCCTCTTTGGTTCATCCTCCTATTCCTTGTTGAATTTCAGTTCTTCTTCACTCATCATTAGTTTCCCAACGAGTTCTTTTACAGGTATCCTACTGATGTCGCATGATTATCTAATAGAGATAGAGGTTCCCCTCTATCTATCAGGTAGACATATAAGGATTCTCATGATTTGTTCCTTGGCAGTGACTTCTCTTCCAAGTGAGATCACTGTGTTGACAATCTCATTTAACCTAAGATACATGTCAGAAATAGGCTCATCAGGTTTCATTTTAAAATTATCATATTTGATAGTATAAGTATTAAGTTTCATTTCTTTTACACTAGATGTTCCTTCATGTGAGATAGACAGAGTATCCCAAATCTCATGGGCAGTTTTACAAGCATAAATTCTATTGAATTCCTCATCTTCTAAGGAGAAGTATAAATAATTCATAGCTTTTCAATTGTTATTGTAGGCAGTTTTGGTAGTTTTATCCCATGTGATTCTATCAGTAGCAGTAATCTTATATTCATCTATAATGGAAGACCAAATTTAAAAACTCATACTCTCTAAATGCATTTTCATTTTGATTTTCCATTGAGCATAGTTGGTTCCATTAAATAATGGTGGTCTGTTGGTTGCAACACCTTCTAATCTATTATCCATAATAAATTATTAATTTAAAAGAGCTAGAAATTTAGAATTAACAGAAATTTACAGATCTTTAAAGTTCAACTACAATCATAGTTGAATAAGATAAACAGAGTCCTAATAAACCACTTCTAATACAAAATGTTGGTCAGAGTAGATTACTCGAGAGGGGAGGGGTGAATTGAGTATCTATAAAAATTTCAGTTTAAAAAGTGTTCTTAAAAGGATTTATCCTTCAAGTTAAATACAACCCAGTTAATCAAGTTTATACTTTTATAAGAGTTTGACTATTTAAATAACTTCTTGGAAGATTGATTAATTCTCAGTAATCTTAATGTCAGTCATTAAAGTTACTTTTGAAGCTATTCTACTAAGACAAGACAGTTATAAATTCTTTCCAAGACTAACTATCAAAGTGAATTTAGTGATTTCTGAGTTATATAGAAAAGAAGTAAAATAGAGAAAACTAAAGCAGCATAGAGGATATGAAACAAGTGGTTTAGTATCAATCCAAGACCTAATCCACTCCACTTGGTGATTACCTGCCACCAAGCAGTTTATATAAATAAACTTTGATCCACACCCTGGATCAGGGTTAAAAACAGTACACCGGACTATCCAGGCCACACAGGGACCTCTTCTATAGTTATTTGTGGGTACAAACTACCAGGCCACATAGGGACCTCTTATACACTTATTAATGGGTATACACAAGAGTAAAATAATGTTTGAGTAAGGATATCTTGTATCCTTCAGTTTGATGTCGGAGACAGATTGAGTTATTATAAATAAACACACACTAATAGAAAGTTAATAAAAGATACATAAAAGAGAAGAAATATCAAGATATGTTTAGAAGTGATTTGAGTGTTAGTCTTTACAGCTCTAGACTTCTGAGATGAAGTAGATGCAGAACTCAAGTCCTCATCTGGAAAATTGAGTGTCGCAAGACAGACAGATTCGGCTTGTGTTCTTCATGGTGTTTCACAGTGAAAATATGTTCTCGGGATTCAAGTATGATTCGTGTGTTCTTTAGCAGAATCGGGTTGTATCAACAAATTCTCAAAAATGTATTCTGCTGTCTCTCACGCCTACCAACTTGTTTGTTTGTATCATATTTTTCTTACTAGTTTTTCTGCCTTTTTATTTATAGGTCGCACAACTCTTTTATCTTGGAGTGCATCTGTTGGATCCGACAGGTTTCATGTATTCTGCACCTCATACCTCGTATTTTCCGATGATATGTCTACAAAGAAACATTAATTATGTCAGTGAATTAAAATATTAAAATATTATTGTTAGAGATTAAATTGAAATACGACAAAATATATTATGAAACGGTGTCACAGTATGTCATGGAAATGGTGTCTCGTGGTTATAGTGTCTCATTTTTCATAGTTTCTTATGGTCACAGTGTCTTGTTCATGGTATCTTATTCACGGTGTCTTGTTAACGACATCTTGTTCACGACGTCTTGTTCACGACTTCTTGTTCACGATGTCTTGTTCATGACATCTTGTTCATGGTGTCTTGTTCACGATGTCTTGTTTATGGTGTCTTGTTCACGATGACTTGTTCATGGTGTTTGGATGTCACAATTTCTGCTTCACGATGTCTCGTTCATGGTGTTTGATCCTTCATGGTGTCTCGTTCATGGTGTCTGGTCCTTCACGGTGTCTGATTGTCATAGTGTCTACTTCACTTTGCTCGAAAGACATAACCAGTGGCAGACTCATGGTGTCTCAGACTTTTCAAACAAAACTGTATTCAGACTTAATCAATGATGATCATAGAATGAATTAGACTTAATCATTTGTCAAAGAAGGTATTATAAAAGTAAATCAAGGATAATATAAAGTAATTAAACTGAATGTAGAGCAATTAAGATCTTGAATGGATCTTCTTAAAGAATGAAAATACTTAAATAATAATACACATGATTTGATATAATTTATAGGATTTAACCAAGTTGAATAGGATTTGTGATTATTAAAACATGGTTAGTACATGAGGAGTCCAACAGAAATGTTTGAGTTTCTATGGAGTAGTTGAAGGTGACAGAAGTCTTAATAAGTTACAACTATATTATTCAACAATGTATTCAACCATTTTCAATTGAATCAAAGCATCAAAGAAATCAATAATTCGATTTTTTTTTATTCTTTAGTGGGTCAAGAGATTTTTTTAAGTTGTTTCAATTGAGTTAAGAGAAAATGATAAAGAATTCAAAGTGGTAAAGATATGGTCTATCAGATGAGATTTCCATAAGAAATTCCATCAAACGTATTTTATGTAAGTCCATTAAACTGATAATGAGGCAGAAACATCATTTGGAGTAAAAAAAATAATGATCATACTTATCTAATAAGACTGAAGAATAGTTTTTCAATTAAAAGTAGTCTGATTTTTTGAGAAGAATTGAGAAGATTTAAGAAGCTCATAGAATTTTTCATAAGAGTTGAAGTAGTTAAAGATGAAGCTAGAATCAATAAGAAATTTAGAGATATGTGAATTTAATTGAGTGGGAAAGAGAATTTTTTTCCTGACTTTACCATTCTAGGATGCCTATAAATAGAAATCATAGTACATTCATAATTTCATTTATTCACATGTGTGGAAATTGGAAGTTTTGACACTTTTGGATAAACTTAAAAATATTATTGTGGCAAATGAAATGATAAAATACCATGATTTTAAGAAAATGATTGAGAATGAAATGTACTTAAAATATTTTTAAAAGGGAAAAAATGATAAAGTATTTGGAGAAGAATTAATTGATTCAGAGGTAGAGGAAGAAGTTAAATATTTCAACAAAATTGTTTCTTTCCTTTCTAAGGAATACAATAAGGGAAAGTGGAAAAGTATAACTCTCAAATATTGGAATTGTGAAGGAAAATTAAATTTTATACAAAATTTCCCTAAGAATAAAGCTAAAGCGTATATGTCTGAATAAGTTTATAAGATGTCTTGGAAATAAAAGTGGAAGAAACAAAAGGAAAAACTTCCTTATGAAAGAAAGAATAAAAATTATCTAAGTATAAGAAAAAATGATGATTATTCATTTGGTGATGAATCTGATCATCAAGCATACTTCATTGATAAATTTAGAAATGGAATTATTTCTTCAACAAGTTATAATGATGGTGAAGAGATAATAGAAATAGAATAGATTCTTAAAACAAATCTAGAAAAATAAATTAAGTATAATACTCAAAATAAGAAAGAAATAAGTGAGTTAAATAAATATGTTAAAGAAATAACTTTTGAGAATGGTGATCAGATCAAGAAAGAGGAGACAAATCTCAATTTTATCAAATCTCATAAAATGAATATTGGTGATATTTAAAGAAAACTAAAAGGTTATAAAGAATAATCTAATGAAAATGAGAAATTCAACATGAAATAATCTACACTTGTTAAAGAAAGTAAGCATTAGAAGTTGAATATATCTGAGTCTAAAAAATCGTAAAATTTTTTAAAGTTTGTTTTGTTGATAAAGAAGAGTAATTTTTGGAAACAAAATCATTTCTTCTTATAAAACAAAGTGAGGTAAGAAATATAAGAGAAGAATTCACCAAGGTAGTTTTTATTAAAGGTGAAACTATTAAAGATTGTGAAAATAAGGGTTTACAAAAGTAGATTTGTAATAAAATATCTATCACTAAGAAAGATAATAATGATTTAGAAATTAATCCTTCTAATAAAATTGGTCCATGATTTATGAGAAAAAAGAAACTCATAATGTGAAGAATGTTGAAGTCCTAAAAAAGAAAAATGAGAAGTTAAATAAAGTTGATTACTTTAAGAAAGTTGAGAAAATTAAACATGTTGAGTCCAAAAATAAAGTGTGCTTAGTTATTTGGCCAGAACAAGTATCCATGGACATAAATTTAGAAGAAGTATAAAAATAATCTGAAGAAAATGGGAAGAAAAAGGTTTTTGATTTTGAGAGAAACTTTGATAAAAATATATCATCTGATCATGATGTGAAGATTCAGAAAATATGCAATAGATGTGAGCACGATATTCATGTTACTAAAAGTTTTCTGATTATTTTCTAGGACAAAAGGAAGGAATGAAAATGTTATTATAAAATCATTATAACAAAAAGGTTTCTAAAGTTGAAGAGGAGTTAATAGATACATCTAAATATTCTATAAATGAGAATAAACTTTTTATGAAATATAATAATAATGAATAGAAGGAGGAAAACATATCTAATGAAAAATCCAAGAAAAAGATAAAAATTCAAGACTAATAGAAGACTCTCAGTCTGAATGTTTCTTCTAATAAACTATTGAGGTTTGTCCTTATTCCATAAATAATTTTTTATCTGTACTAAATTGTAGGGAATTAAAGGATTTGAAGTAAGTAACATGAGTATTGAGTCTCTTAGTCTTCTTGTAAAAGAAAGTAACGAGGTTGATAAAAATGAGTTTTTAGAAAAATTATGTTTATACACTTGAACTTTCTGATATATTTGTTAAGATAGGTGAATGTTATTTTTATCTTAAAAAAATTATAAGATTCAAAAAATATGAGAATGCTAAAAGAATCATGAGATATGTATTACATGAAATTTTTTGTTATGGACAACATTGATCACCTTGGCTACACACTCATGTTTTCTACACTGGGTTCAGCCATGTAGACTTAGAGTTATTTAGTAAAAGTATATTTATTAAGAAACTCATGTGATACAAATGTTTTCTTGAAGAAGAGTTTTAGTGGACCCTTTAAATTTGATTGTCGATAAGGGGGAGAAGTAATATATGGGAGAAGAAAAATATGGGTATAAAAAAAAGATAGAAGCATTTGTTTTTGAGCCTTGTGTGAAAAGCATTGTATGAGTATTGAAAACAAATGCAAAGGCATAGATTGTTAGGGCCAAGTTTTGTTTTGGTTATATTTGTTGTCAATAAATATAATATTTTTAAATTTAAGAAAAGTTAGAGTTTTGGTTTCTATACACACCCTATTAGACTGACTAGGAAGATGAACCAGATTCAAAAACTTGGATGCAGAGTAAAAAAGAAACACAGTTTCTGACACAAAACTCCAGACCCAGATGATCAGACACTATTTCTTGTCCAAGTAAATATGATAATGCTTTTTAAATCTTGTAGTTCTCATAAATCATGACAATTATCATGATAAAATATTTTTAATAATAGATGATGTTGAAAAGGATGGTTCAGAGATTGAAAAACATGATAAGATGAAGATGCTAGTTTTCAGTTAGATCAATTAGCCACAAAAAAAAGATTATTGGATGGATGAAAACACCATTTCATTGGATGATTATAGACATTGAACCATTATATTAATTCTCTATTATAAAAAAAAATGTTTGGAGGTTGATCTTTCTGAAGTCATCGATTTTGAAAATGTACTGATAGACTGATCCATTAGACAATCAGATTCATTATATGAACCAATCCATTAGATCAATCACCATTTTCAGAGAATCTGAATTAAAATAAGTGGTTGTAAATAATGTTTCATTAAACATTCTATTTTAAAAGTCTATTTGATGGGGTTATGACACTAATTCATTTTATAAATTGTTGGTATCATTAAGTCATCAGATGCAAAGTACTAATGGAGGCAGAGAAGAGTTGTTATGTTTTTGAGAATGGTGAATCAAATGATATCCTAAAAATGATACTTCATATGGGAAAATAGACCAATCCATCAGTATGACATTGATTTTGATCCATAATAATAGTAGTAGGCACCGGTTCATCAGATAGTGTATAAAACTGATAAAACATTGGGTGTAGATCATCATATTTACTAGAGTTAATGACACTGATTCATCTATATGAGCATAATCAAAGGAGGATTTTATCTTTTTAATTAGAATCATACAATTGGTATGTGAAAATGTGTGAATAGTTATTTAGTACTAAGAAATAAATTTAAAATTATATAATTGTTTGAGTTTCTCTAGAGTGGTTGAAGGTGATAGAATTCTGAAGAAGTTTCAACTATATTATTCAACAATATAGTCAACAATTTTCAACTTACTTGAAACATCAAAGCAAACAATCATTTGATTGTTTTTATTCTTTAGTGGATCAATAGAAACAATTTTTTTAATTGTGTTAAGAGAAAAGGATGTAGAATTTAAAGTGGAGAAGATAGGATCCATTGGATGATATTTCTATAATCAAGTCCATCATATGAATTTTCTGTAAGAAAGTCCATCAGACTAAGACTGAGGTAGAAACATAAATCAGAGTTAGAAAACAAATAATGATCAGACTTAGATAATCAAACTTAATAATTGTTTGTCAATCCAAAGAAGTTATAATTTTTTAGAATAATTGAGAAGATTTAATAAGATCCCATAAGTGCTGATAAGATTTTAAGGAGTCAAAGATGAAGCTTGAATCAATATAAAATTCAAATATATGTGAATTTCATTGATCAGGAAAGGGAATTTATTTTCCTTCCTTTACTATTCTGGGATTCCTATAAATATAAAGAATAGTACATTCATACTTGTAACTGTTCATGTGTGTAGAAAGATAATGGTTTGACACATTGGTGATAGGTATTAAGATCTCAACCTGAGTTTTGTTTTAGGTTTAAGATGAGAAAGATCCATAAAAGTGAGATCCAATACAACCATATCCCCATAAGAGAAAGTTCCATCAGATGACATTTCATCAGAGTGAGCCCATAAGAGTAAGTTATATCAGGATAAGTTACATATGATTAAGGTGTTGTGATTTTCCAATTGTTTTTTTACTCAGTTTAATCAGGAAGAGAAAAAGTAGAATCAAACAAAGGATAATCTGATGAAGACCATCGAACAGAGGATACCAAACCGAGGCAAATTAGACATACTTTTTTTAAATTACATACTGGTGAAATTGATCCATATTACTTGTGAAAAAATTGATTAAATTTATAAAGTTGCTCAAAAAATAAGAAGAAAGTGAATCTTGTAAATGTGGATTATTACCAGTTACTGATAAGGATTTTTCTTCTTGGGTGAATAACCCATTGAGAAACAAGTGGATATGAAAATGATTTTCAGGGGGGTATAACGAACTGAAGTAGAAAATTTTCTACTAGGATTATATAATTTTTTACTTCTTATGCCTTTTTATTCTGAAAATAATAAAGTAAATGATTCCATGTTTGGGGGACTATCCAACATGGAAAGGAGGGGTTCAATCTACTGAACCTTGTAAATATCATGTGTTTCTCTATATTTATATTTTTTTCATATGAAATGTAAGGTTGAGATTTATATTTGATTAGATCATACTCTAACAAGTTTTAGAGGTTAAGAAATGTTTTTAAACTAGTTAAGAAACTTTCTTATAAAAATAAAAATGAACCACTGATTCACTCCCCTTAGTGGTCTTGATCCTATTTGAGAATAATAAGAATTATATTTTTCTTGTGATAATTCTAACTTTCTATATTTCTTCAAATCAGCTGGAAAAATCACAAGAATGTATTCGAGAATATTGAAATCTTGTTTAGATTTTCCATATGGGTCCACATGAGTGAATTTATTCATATCTTTATTTTGAGATGTAGAACTTCTATTTATCTTCTTGTACTTGATTTTTTTATGATATTTATTATATATTGTGTCCAAGAATGACTTCTCCTAAAACTTATTGGGAATAATCTGACTTGTAGTATTTTTTAGGTTTTTACCCAATGTTTTCAATTCTTTAAAATGTGGTATTCTCTTCCCAATATTTCTTCATACTTATTGAAATATATATGTATTACTTTTTTGACCAATTTTATTGAAAACATCACAATCATAACCAAGAATTTAAAATCTATTTGAACTAAACAAATTTTTCTTAGTTTGTGAATGTTGTTGAATCTTCTTCTCTATGTTTATTCCCCTTGATATAGACTTCCTTTATTCTTTATAATTTAAATTATTTTATCAAAAATACACTACACAATTCTTGAATTTGATTCAACACCAACATTGACCCATAAACCATGATCTTCTTTTATTTTATTTATGTTGTAAAAAATTTATAGCACAATGTTTTTTGGTCTTCCACACCACCTGTTGGGTTTCTTATGGGGATCTATATCTTATAAATATTATTCCATCCACCATTGTCATGGTTGTATGATCTTCTCTATCTCTCCTCATCAATATTTCTATATATTTTTTATTTTAACATACACCTTTTGTAAAAACATATTTAGTGAAATTATTACATTGAGATATGGATGATACCTCTTTCTTCACAGCTACTTTGGAAAGATCATTAGATTATGTAATGATATTATTCCCACATTATAAATATTCTTTAATAGTAGAATCATTTAAAGGAAATTGTGTGGTAGTAGAAACATACATATTTAATTGTAAAGTATCAATATAAGTCTTTTCAAAATTATCCAATTTAATCTTCAACTCAAGATATCTCATGCTGAGGGAATTATTATGATATTTAGAAAAATTCACTTTATCTTTATAGTCAATACTCATTTTCTCAACACCCACTTCATGAAATTAAACCTTTTCTTATAAAAAATATTCAACCTCCTTGATCCTCTTGGATTTGATATATGATTGAGCATTCTTAGCATCCATAGAAACTTTTTTCAAATTTTTAAGTGCATGAAAGGATTCTATAAAAACAATATCAATTTTTTTTCTCAAAGTTGTACCATTGAAATTATACTTCAATATGAAAAATGGATTGTTCCCTTGCTTCCACTAGGACTACGAGAGTGACATACTTTCAAAAAAAATTACTTAGTGCATCCTCTAATTATTCAACTTCTTTTTCTAACTGTGCTTTATCAAAAAGGATTCCCTTGATAGTACCAAAAAAAAACACTTGAACACTTCTTTAAAAACTTTATTCAGATGTTCTTTAAATTAAAAATTAAGATCCCTATGTGATTCAATATCCTCATATCTTGAACATGTTTTATTAAAAGAATAATAATCAAAATAATAATTACTAATCATACCAATATGATTACCTTCAGTTAGTGGTATTTCTATATTAATTGTTAAATTCTTATTTAAATTTATTTACACTCTTCTCTTCATATTATTATGAGTTTTGGAAGAAATACCCATATTTTTATACTTAGTATTAACTTTATTTTTCTCCATGTGGGGTAACTCAAACACTTCCTGAAATCTACACTTCATAATGGATGTTAAAAACAATCAAGGAAAACTTTTAGATATTTATAGGGGCCTTCACTCTAATACAAATTGAAATGATCTAGATCAGATGGACCACTAAGAGGAGATTGAATCAGTGGTTTACTTTTACAAATTCATTTTCATTTGAATTCATACTCTTGAACACGTTAAGGTTCTCAGTCCACTCAATGATATCTCATAATCTCGATTCTTATGCATAAATAATCAATGAAAGAACACCACATGGTATTTACAAGGTTTGGTACAAATGCCTTCTCCTTTCCATGTTGGTTAATCCCCCAACATATATTATTCACTATATAATAATGTGATTACAATTAATAATTCAGTAACTGGTTATACGTCGTTGCAGTCGATCCTCCAGTTGATCCCAATTTTACACCTCAGTAACCAACCCTTCTTCCTTGGTTGGTTAGACACCCCTACCATATTCTCTTATCCTTATTATATACTATTTAAACACCCTATACTTGAGCCTCTTCATATTCTTGTTAGACACCCCAGTCACAATATCCTTATTCTCAGTGTTGTTGACCCATAAATAGAAAGATATTTGTTTTCTTCTAGTTTCTTCCGCAATACTTAAAATGGATCTTCCTCCATGAGTGTAAAATATCTATCTCACTTGTGTACAAACTTCAAGATCTTAAAAAGATTCTTGAAGTAAGCTTATTGGTCTTGAAACCTGCTCATATAAGATCTTGAATGATTCAGTTCATCTTAGATTATTGAATGCTCAGACTTGAATATATTCTCATACAATTATATTTTTGATTCAGTATCTTCAATTTCTAATATTTAGTCAATGATTAGATATTATTTAGTAAAATTATCCAGTAATAATTCTTCCTTCTTTAAATTAATTCTTGACCTCAATTAATGTGTCTAGTGATGCACACAATTTATTCAATATTATTTTATGCAAGATTGAACTTGAAAATATTAGAATAATACTTCTTCTAAATATCAACTAAAATACTCCATGAAATCATGAGTATGTCATGGAATTTTCAACAATGTTATGTGG
Organism: Viscum album; assembly: GCA_963277665.1. Taxonomy (NCBI): domain Eukaryota; kingdom Viridiplantae; phylum Streptophyta; class Magnoliopsida; order Santalales; family Viscaceae; genus Viscum; species Viscum album. The sequence continues at coordinate 46,627,044 of OY728122.1, forward strand.
ACTTTATAATGTCCCAGACATAGATTCCACTGAACAGTTCCCTAAGCCCAATTGGCTACATGGCCTCAATCACATATTACCAAATGAAAGAGGCTGTAGACTAGTAGTGGGGGTCTGGGGTGTGTCCGTGGGAAGACTATGCCCTCATTAATAGAGTGTAACCTAGTAAAATAAAAATAAAAGTAAATAATAGAAGCAATATAATAGTCATAAAATAGATAAATATTAAGAATAGATAAACAATGCCAAAAGTAATATCATTTAAAAAAGTTGATGATACATTTCATGTTTCTAAAAACATCCAAAACAGGTATACATAGTATCAGTTAAATACATGGAATAAAATAAAAAAAGGATAAAAATTAATATATCTGAATATAATCACAAGCCTTAGATTGGTCCCATGCTCTCCTACCCCTAAGCATGGCACAAATTGAATCATCAAAATGTGGACACTTTCCCCTCTCCCTACCTACATCCCTAAAGTCTATCCGGGTAACCAACGGTTCCCCAAACAAGGTGTGAGATACAATACTAGTAGGTAATCACCAAAAGGTCTATAGAAAATCCCAACTATATAATATAGAAAGATAAATAATAGTGAATTTCATATCACAGGTAAGCAATACATAAAAGTAAAGTGCACATGGCATGTATACTGTAGAAAAAGTGATGCTGTATATCCCAACAAGGATCCCTGCAAAACATGGGTCAAGCTCCTATAACAAGGAAATTAAAAACAATAAATAAGTAACTAAAAAAACCTCTCAATATATCTATATGTATCATATCAACCACAACCTAATTGTATAATCTTTATATCAAACAACCACGACCATGTTTTATAACCAAAGGTGTCAAAACATCAATGATCGAGCCGTATAATCAAGCATATCACATTTACCATGTTTGTACCATATAATAAAGTTTTATACCACAAAGGATTGGATCCAATCTATAGAAGACCAAGGTGTCCTCGTTTAGTCTCAGGGGCATCCCAATGGAAAATTGGTTATTCTTGAGTTGGGGTCCAAGGTGAATGTCTACTGACTATATCCACTGTGAGCCCAAGAAAACTGGATCCAAGGGGTATTAAGGCCCAAGGTATCCCACAAAATTAATACCCAAGGATAAATCCTATCCAGGGTGTCCACTTACACATTCAAGATCCAAGGAATAACCTAAAAGTTATCTAATGGAATCATTAATCATTTGTTCCATATCATTTCATAACTATTTAATTCCATGAGTATACCCACTCATATAAAATTAAAATTTAAAAATAAACCAATCAATTAAACCATTCAACATCATGCATAACATGGAAAAGAGGAAGGAAATATCCTAATCAAGAAATTCATGTCAAATTCATTTATAATTGGGCTTTCTATAAAATGATAGGCTCATACACACACCCCTTGTGTTTTTCAACAATATGTAAGGGTAAGGGAATACCCCAGGGTGGTCTAGGTTGGGGAAACAACCTCAAAATAAACTCAAAGAAACTATAGGGAATCCCTAAAAGGTTCTAATTTATTTAATTCAATTAATCAATTCAATTTTGGGGTCTCAACAAAAAGTCTGGAGGGAGGCACAATGAAAACTAGGTTAATAAATAACCAAAAAAATGGGAAAAGTATAGACCACCTACCATATGTCGGTAGTATAGTTCTCGTCTAGTATCAGCTTCCGATTTGACTAAAATTAGGATAAAATGAAGAATAGATGAAGAACCCAAAAAATAGGGCATATCATCTTGCACCTAAATAAAACAGCTGATACTAAGAAGAATGAAGAACTCTAAAAATGTAATTGAATACTCAATGATATGGATCCAACGAGACTGAAAACACTTGACTATGAGATCATATGAAGGAGAGGGATAAAAAGCTACAATTTAACTTAAAGAGGAGCTTTTAATGGATGTTGTACAATGTAAGAGGAAAAGAGAGATATAAAATTAGGTTATGACATTGATTAATGGAATTTTGGTAATTTCACAAAAAATCCTTGGGTCTCACAGTTTGTTCACACAATTGGTGAAACTGCGTGCCAACCATGTGCCCACTACTATAAGGAGGGGCACATCACATGGTTTTCACACGCGATTTGACTAACTATGTGAAAACTGTGTCTCAAACCACTATCAAAAACTACAGAGGGTGCCTCATGGGCATGAACCTATATCCACATGGTTTTTCAAACTATGTGGGATCCTCTATCCCACTATCCAACATCACATAGTTAACAGTAATTGTGTGACTTTCCCCACACGGTTTCTACTAACAGTGTGACCCATCCTTTCCTTCCAAAAGTTGGTCTTCGGGTTCCAAACAAGCCTCAGACACCTTAGAAACACCTGTGATCTCAAAGGGTATTCCCATTAGGCTGTGAAAAAGCATGTAAACCGAAAACAAAAAGATCCTCACCTCGTAAAAAAACACAATTTCTTACAATCTTCCCCTTTAGATAAATTCATCCTCGAATTTTCTTCTCAAGGGTAGTCAAGATTAATCTAAGAATAACTCTGGCCACTGAGCACATATGTCAGCCTCCAGATCCCAAGTCTCATCATGTAAAAAGACATACTACCATAGCACCCATACTAGAGGAATTGAGTGTACTCATAGAAAATTTCTTCTCCTATAAACAATATAGATCAAATGCTTCTTAAAGGATGAATCAACCTTTAACTCCGCCTACTCAGGATACAGAATGTGAGACATGTCTGAGTGATAAATGTGCAGCTGAGATACATGGAAGATATCTTTCATGGCCTGATACCTCTAAGGTAATTGTAACCAATAGGCTACCATCCTGACTCTATCCAGAATCTTGAATGTCCTGACATATCATGATGAAATATTACCATATCTCCTAATCCACATGTGTCCCAACCTTGGTAAGATATGTAAAAAGACCTTATCCATGACCTTGAACTCTAGAGGTATCCTATGGATATTTGAGTTAGATTTATATCAAGACTATACTGTAGCAATCCACTTCCTAATCAACCAGACATGCTCAAAAATATCCTACATAAGATGTGGTCTCAGTAAATCTACCTCACCTCCCTCTAACCAGCACATGGGTGATCAACATGACCTATCGTATAAAGCCACATAAGGTTCCATTTGTACTATAGATTGATAGATATTATTGTAGGTGAACTCAACAAGGGTTATATAAATCTCCCAAGAGCCCCCAAAATCCAGGATGCATGATCGTTACATGTCCACAAGAACCTGTATTGTATGCTTTGACTGGACATCAGTCTGAGGGTGGTATGTCATTCTTAAGAGAACCTATATACCCAAGGCCCTCTGAAAACTCTTATAGAAATGATATATAAACCGAGTGTCCCTATATGAAACGATAGTGCAAGTTACCCCATGAATCCATCCTTTTTCATGAATATATAACATACCAAACTTATCCACAATAAATGTTTCCTTGATTTGAAAGAAATGTGAAACCTTTGTGATCCTGTTAATAACAACCCACACAACATTGCTACCTTGAGGTGATATCAGTAAACCCATTATGAAATCCATCGTGACATCATCCCATTTCCAATTGAGAATAGGTAACTGTTGTAAAATACAACTATTAACTCATGTTCTATCTTCACACACTGTCAGCTAGAACACCTTGTAACAAAATTGGCTACCTCACGCTTCATACCCGGCTACCAGTACTGAAAAAGTAAGTCAAAAAACATATTGGTAACACCAGGATGAACTTCCCAGATTGAGGCATGAAACTCTTACATCAAATCCTCACCTATTTCAACTAAAACCCATATGCAACCATGTATACACAATATTTCATCCTCACTTGTGGTCCAACTAGGAGGAGGGTTCTCACCTGCCACACTCTCTCGCATGACTAGTCCATCTGAATCTGATATCTACCTCATCCACACTCTATCTAGTAGGGTACAGGTCACAACTAAGGATGAGATATAAGTCTCTACCTGATTTTCTTGCACCTCTAAGTGCATCTCATAGAAAAAATCCATAAGCTTCTACTTTCTACTAGCATGCTGAACTGCATGCATCTGAGTCCTCCTGCTCAGTGCATTGACCATTGCATTTCCCTTTCCAAGAATATAATCAAACTCGAAGTCAAAATACTATAGGTACTCAACCCACCTTCACTGCCTCAGTTTCAGATCACACTGTGTAAATATATACTTGAGGTTTTATTGGTTCATGTACACCACAAAATTCTCTCCCATTAAATAGTGTCTCTAATAGTGAAAATAATTAACAACTATAGGTAACTTGAGATCAAGTGTTGGGTAGTTCCTCTCATGCAGCCTCCACTGCCAAGACCCATATTCCATGACTCTATCTCCCTACATCAAAACTTCTCCTAGATCAATACTTGATTTTTCACAATACACAGTATAAATCCTACCATGCTCTAGAAGAATCAGGATCGGTACTAAAGTCAATCTACCTGTCAGATCTGAAAAGGCTATCTCAGAGGTATCTAACCATACAAGATTCACACCCTTCTTGGTCAATCCCTTAAACAATTCTTTTAGTCATGATAATTCCTATTTGAAATAACTGTAATATTCATGTATCCCCAAGAAACTCTATATGTCAAATACATTCTTGGGATGCTCCTAGAAAACTATATATTTCACCTTATTTGGGCCTACTAATACTCCCGTTTCTGAGATAATATAACCTAGTATGTGAATCTTATCAACCCAGAAGTGGATCATTATGAGATTAGAATATAACTGATGCTCTCTCAGTATATCCAAAACGATCTAAAGATGTTTGGAATTGTCATGACAATTGTGAGAATAAACAAAGATACCATCCATGAAAACCACTACAAACAAATACAGGCAAGGAAAACTCAGTTCATAAACACCATGAAAACAATTGGTGCATTCATGAGACTGAACGACATATCTAGATACTCAAATAGACCATACCTGCTATGAAAATCTATGTGAGGTATGTCTGCAAGTTGAACAAACAACTGATGATATATTTATCTCAAATAAATTTTCAAGAATACCCAACCTCCTTAAATATTATCAAACAAGTCATCTATCCATGGAAGAGGATATCAGTTCTTAACCACCAATTAGTTCAATTTCTGGCAATCCATGCAAAGTCTAAGGGTACCATCCAACTGTTTTTCAAAAAGGATTGGAAAACCCCATAGATAAGTATTCGGTCAAATAAACCCCTTTGCCTCCAAATCTTCTAGTTGCCTCTTGAGCTCCCACAACTCCATCATAGCCATCCTATAAGGAGGAATAGATACTGGTGTAGCTCTTATCACTAGATCGATGGAAAACTCAAACTATCTCTCAATAGGTAAACTAGAAATTTTTCTAGGAACACATCCTTGAAATGATCAACCACTGGAGGAAAGTACTCCTAACGCACTCTCTAATCATTTAAATAAAAACTAGTAATATGAGTTTTCATCCCACCTATCCCATGATGCTCTGACCCATCTTGGATCACCTAGAAATATCATTCACCCTTGTGATTATAAACTACACACTCTGGTGATGTGAAAGTCACCCACCAATAAGGGAAATCAATATAGGCATGATAAGCTACTATCCAATCCTTCCCGAGTATGACATAAAACCCTGTCATCTTGAGAACATAAGGATTTTAGATGAAGTAAAACCTTCCAAACTCAAAGGGGAAATTCCTAGACTGATTCACACCCTCTTTTTTGATCCCCAATGGAGTTCCAAGAATAATAAAACCCTTATAAAATGGATTCCTGATCCCAAGGATCTCCAAAATAGGTATAAATATAATACTATGTGATGCACATATGTCAATAAGAGAAAATACAAGAGTTAAGGCTACTAATATTGAACCTCTCACTATAGATAGTCTGGTGCCCTTCTCATATGGGTTAAGCTGTATAGAATATATCTAGCCTAAACCACAGCCCTACGACAAAACCTCACTACCTGAAGTAGGTCTGCTCTGTTGTATCGATACAACTGGTGCATGGCTGCCTCATCCACAACCACCAACACCTCGTCTTGATCGACCGATACTACTCCAGGTCCCTAACTAACACCGAAATGAGAAACCTACTCCCCAAAATAGCATCATAGATGACCCCCTACCATTCACTGTAGGAAGGAAGGTCCTAAAAAACACTATACATGGACCATACTTCCACAATATAGGTACTCGAAACTGATTCTTTAGCTAGACCCACCTGCCACACTGATGACAGAAAACTGCATTGCTAGTGCTAGTGGCATGGATAGTACTCAACTCATAATAAGCCTCCAAATGGTGCCTCCTACCTAAATATGTTGAACCACTAGGTCAAGAGACTACACTTATATGCTCTATGTCCCCATCTTCCCTTAGGTTCCACTATGTTATTAGCACCTAATTCACAATTGCAGCAATATAGTTCAATCTGAACACATTGACATGAGAACAAATAGTAATCCGAAGACCTTCCTCGAAGCATCTCACCCTTGATAACTCATCAACAAGGTACATCAGTGAAAAAAACTACAATTCTGTAAATCATGTTGATTACTCTATAATCATCATAGAACCCTGATCTAGATACATGAACTCACTAGAACACTCTACTTTTAGAGTCTCGAGGTAAAAGTAGTCATAGAACCTGATTTTGAAATCAGCCCAAACCATATCTCACAGCCTATCATCTTGGTTCATAACATCCCACCAACACTTTACTGCTCCTTGAATCATATAAGTTGTGAGATTCACTCTCCTCTGAGGTGGTGTCTCCAGAAGATCTAATATTGATATCATAGTATCAAGCCACAGCTCAGTAGCCTTTGGTCCACCATCCCCTTAAAACATGGTAGGATGCTACTGCTGGAACACATGCTATGGATATAAATCAATAAGAACCCTCACAGAACTATGCCTCAGAACCTATGTATAGAACAATAGCTGGTGCAGTAGCTATCACTAAAGGAGGATTTACCAGTAGCCCATAGACCACCACTTTTGGAGTTTTTTCTTATCCACACTCATGGTGTATGACTGGAGGCTGTCATGGTGGCATGACTCTACAATTCCAAACACATGCCTTAGAAAAGAATTATATCAAAGATCAAAACTCAAAAGTGTAGGACATGTCAAAAAATTTCTATAAACAAGTCATACCAAATAGCCCTCTCTTCAGGCTAGGAATGGTAAAATAAACAGTTAAAAAAATTCACTAGAGACACTACCTCTTTGCCACTCAAATGTCAGGTCTAGTTCGAGTTCTCTATTTATCATCTCAATTTTCCATCTAAATTTCATATTATTTTCACATTCCATTTTTAATGGATAAACCAAATGGTTTACCACTTTATATCAATAAGGGCCCATACTCCTCATTAACCAAAATATGATGTCCACCTAATCCATACCATAACACATTCTAGTCCATGAAACTCATGGTCTATGACTCAACATTCCACAATTGGCTGCTCAGGGTGTCTTTTGTAGTCTAATCAGGATAACACTGTTTAGGTTATGATAGGAACTCTAAGTACTAATCATGTTTCCCAATTCCCTACATAGAAGTCTATCAAAATAGTAGGTATATCAATCAATACACCTATCACAACATCATGAAAATAGGAAATTCATCCTATATGGAATGACATAATGCATGGCATGTGATTTCTAATAAGTTCCTAAAATGATGCATGAGATGGAATAATCTCATCTCATTGGGTTACAATAAAATAAAACCCACAATAATATCAATAAGAACATCAAAATTTGAGTTTATCACCCAATGATGGAATCAAATCAACTACAATAGAAAAAATCTAGAAAATAACAATTTACATTCGAGGCAATTTTCCTTTTTCCTATATGTGGGTTAGCTATGCCCAGGCATATCTCATTACCAAATTACAATTCCTTCCTATCTCTTTTTATTTTCACCAAATAATAAACAAGAAAAGATAAACCCCTTTGATACCACTTTGTAACATCCTGGACACGGATGCCACTCAACAATGCCCTGGGCCTGATTGGATACATGGAATCAAGCGCATCTTCCCGAATTTCAAAGGCTACTGACTAGAAATGAGGGCCTAGGGTGTGTTCATGGTAAGACTATTCCCTTATTACTAGAGTGTAACACAATAAAATTTCAATAAAAACCAATATAGGAAGAAATATAAAAGTGAGACAATATATAAACCACATGAATAAATAAAGAAATATCATAAGTAATCTCATTTACAAAATATGATGATACATGTCATGTTTCTAAAAAATAGCCAAAACAAGTATACATGGAAGCCATACAATACATGTAACAAGATATAAAAAATAAAAAAAATTCTAACTCTGAATAGCATCACGGGCCCCAGCTCGGTCCCTTGCTCTCTTACACCTAAGAATGGTACAATGTCAAGCATCGAACTATGGGTACTTTCCCCTAGTCCCTACCTGCATCCATAAATTCTATCCAGGTACCCAATGACTGCCGAAATAGGGTGTCAGATACAATCTCAGTAGTTAATCACCCAAATGTCTATATAAAATCTTAGTTTTTCAATATAAAAATCTAAATTAGAGTGGAATATATAACATATGTAAGCAGTAAATAAAAGTAAAGTTTCCATATCATGTATACTATAAAAAAGTGATACTATATATCCCAACAAGGATCCCTACAAAAAATGGGTCAAGATCCTATAAAAAGTTAGATAAAAAAAATAAAGAAGTCACTAACACAGCCTTGCCATACATCTACATGTATCATGTCAACCATGAACTTGTCATATAATCTGTATATCAAACAACCATGGACACACCATATAACCAGAGGTGTTTAAACATCCATGGACAAGCTGTATAATCAAGCATATCACATTTACAATGGTTGTGTCGTATAATCAAGTGTCAAACCATGAAGGTATAGATCTAAGGTATAGAAGACCAAGGCATCCTCATCGGTTCCTAGGATCATCTCGATGGAAACTCAGTTAGGGTTGAGTTGGGGTCCAAGGAGCATGTCTACTAAGCATACACACTGTGAGCACAAGAAAAACCAGAATCCAATGGGTATAAAATCCCAAGTAATCCCATAGAATCAAGACCTAAGGATAAATCTCTATTGAAGGCATACACTACTGTGTTCAAGATCCAAGGAATAAACTCCAAGGCATCTAATGGAATCATTCATCATTCGTTCCATATCTTTTTAGAACCATTTTATTGCATGAGTATACCCACTCATATAAAATTCATATTCAAAAAGAAACCAATCAATTAAATCATTCAACATCATTATTAACATTGAAAGGATACATGGTATCTCATAATTGATAAATTCAATTCAAATTCATTTATAATTGGGATTTATATAAAAATAAAAGCTCATACACACACCCCTTGGGTGGTTCAACAATAAGTAAGGGTAAGGGAACACCCCATGGGTGTCCTAGGTTGGGTTTTCAACCTCCAACTAAACTCAAAGGAACTCTAGGGAATCCATAACATGTTCTACTTTATTTAATTCAATTAATAAATTCAATTTTGGGGACATGTTATAAATTCTAGAAGGAATCATAATGAAAAATATCTTAATAAATCACCAAACCAAATAGGAAAATTATAGAACACCTACCATAGGTCGGTAGTAGAGTGATCATTCAATATCAACTTTTGATTTGACTCAGATTGGGATAAAAACAAAGAACAAACAAAGAACCTGAAAATAGGGCATATCAACATCCACCTAAATAGTGCAACCGATACCAAGAAGAAAAAAGAGTGGAACAAAAGGAATTGAGTACTCACTAATGCGGATCCAACAAGACCGACGACACTCGATTTTGAGATTTGATTAAGGAGAGGGATTAAAAGCAAAAATTTACCTCAAAGAGGAGATTTCAATGGATCCTATTAAATTTAGGAGGAGAATAGAAATAGAAAATTTGGTTATAACTTTAATTAAGGTAATTTTGGTAATTTCACAAAAAATCCATAGGTTTCACAGTTTTTCGAAACCCTGTGCCAACCATTCACCCGCTATTGTAAGAAGGGGAACATCACATGGTTTTCACACAGAGTTTGACTAACCATGTGAAAACTGTGTCTCAAACCACTTTAAAAAACTACAGATGGTGCTGCACGGGCATGTGCCTCCATCCACATGGTTTTTCAAACTGTGTGGGATCCTCCATCCTACTTTCCAAACTTGCAAAGTTAATAGTAACCATGAAACCTTCCCTGTGTGGTTTCTACTAACCATGTTTCCCATACTTTTCTTCCAAAATCTTGGATCTTAGCTATTAACAATCCCCAAACGCCCCAGATACACCCGTGAACTCAAAGGGTATTCACATTAGGTCATAAACAACCATTTAAATCAAAAAAAATTATTTGTACCTCATACGAAAACTCAGGTTCTTAAAGACTTGCGTTTCTTCCCCATTGAACTTCAAAAAGTATGATATATTGTTCCTATATACATCAAATAATCATAGTTGAAGTGAGGATTCATTGTCATTAAATCATCAATCAATAAATTTTCCACACAAACAATGTAATATAGCAGTCCTTGGATTGTCTCTCGAGGAGGTTGCATTTTGAGTTGCAAGGCTGTCACTTTTGTTTTGTTTGTTTTTGCATGAAATAGAAATTTGGTGATTTGATTAAAGACTCAAGAAAAGAATATAAGTATAAACTAAAGATAAATAAATTTTTCAAATGATCCAGAAAATTTATAGGAAATAAAATAAGTTTGAAACCATAATCAAAATAGTTGTCACGAACAAGCTTAAACCTCCCGGACACTCCCCTTTTCCTTGTTTAAAATTATCTCCCTAATGAATCTCTCAATGACTACCCAAATACCTATGGATAAACACCTTATTTTGAAATGATATCATATTAAAACCTCAATATTATTGTTTCCCATCCTATATAAGTTATTCAATTACTTGAAGACCTCCAAATAATCAAACCTAATCGAAATCACTATGCTCAACGGTAAGACCTCTCCAAAGAAATTTAAATAGTGAAATCGACTAGTTTACTTCATTGATTGGGAAACCATCCAGAACAAACAATTTGAAAATATATTCATGAAATAAAACAACTGCTATCATCCAAGACATATAAGTTCAAGAGGGATGTAATAGAGATTACACATGAAGATCAAAAATCAGAAGGGAGTGCCCATCAGTTGTTGCCGTCCGCAACCACTTGGTGCTTAGCCTCATATCACATGATCCGCCCACATCATCTCCATTCCATAAAGAGTTCACACCATCTTCATAAAGGTCTCTACAAAGCCAACACCCCCCCCTGAAATGAAAGAAGAGATGGGAATATAAGGGGAGGGATGGAAATTCTTCGGTCTAGATTCTGTCCGTCCAAATTTTGATTCTGTTTGGAATAAATCCCAGAAAAATAAACCTATTGAATCTTCTAAAGGGTTGTTTTAATATATTTCCTCAATATGTCCGCCAAATTTCAGCAATGTTGGAGACGTTTTGTAAAAGTTATGAATTAATTACTCAACCTATCTTGTTCTGCCCGAGGAGACTCTTCATCTCCCACATAAGTGTTTCAATAACATAGTTCCATAATGATCGACTTTGACCTTTAAAATCATCATGCACACGATACTTGGAGTCTTCTTTAATTCCTAGATGGGATTAATAACTTTGGACACCTGTAGAATAAGTTATGCCTCCATGAATGATGTGGGTTCCACACAACTGACCATAAAAACTTTTTACATAGAATGATTTATTTGACCCTCTAGATGAACAATTTAGAACTTGGGAAAATTACATATATGAAGACCATATTCCTGGGGGTTCTTTAAAAAAATAATAAGTCTAATTGGATCAATATTTAAGAAGATATGACCAAATAATCAAACTAGTTAAAAACTGTTAAAAATGAAGAATTAAGGCATTCTCACAATTTAGCTCAAAATACAACAAAATTCAAAAAATGATGAAATTTCACACATAATGACTCATTGGTGAGGATTAAATTATTGAAATGTAGGAAAAATATATTGAAAATATCATCTCTATCAATTCCCCCACACTTAGCACTTGGTCTCCTAGACAAGTGAGCACCAAAACCAAATCATTGCATGTTCAAAACACAAACCAATGAGGTTCACCAATCAACCACCAAGAATTAGATCATATCATACCTCATAAAAAACAAATCTTTCAAGTTGTAAATTCAGTTTAGTCAATAATTTCCACTTATATTATACTCTCATTCACACAAGACACTTATCTCACAAAAATTTTCTCTCAACACACTAATATTGATTTTCATCAAATCTTTTCTCATCCAAAAACATGCAAGAATCATCATAGGCTTTAAAAATTTATAAATATCCACTAGATGTGAGCTAAGAAAAATGTGATCATCATGAGGGATTTTCAAGGTTGTTCTACGGCTAAAGGTGGGTGGGTTTCAAATATCCAAAATTCTGAGGCCGAATAGGGAGAGTTTGGCTCATTTTTAAAGCAAAAAATGCATGAATATAATCTTCACTCATGTGGGGAATACTCCTTACTCTCCTCCAATGAAATTCAGATTTGAGCATCTCTGAGAATATCTTTTCAACCTCATTGCATCAACATTTTAGCAAAAAATGTGACATTTCACTTTTTTTTTAAAAGATCCAGATTAGGCACAACTTTCATCCATTAAGAGCTCTAGATAGGCACAACTCTCTTCCATTGAAATCTCCAGACAGGCACATCTCCCAAAAAAACATTTTTCAGATGCAAAAACATCTCTTCAGAGTTTTGATAACCACCCAAAGAAACACCAGATGAAGTATCACACCAAAATTCATCTCCCTCGCACTTATATTCAACTAGATCATGCATTTGTACTTCCAGAGCAGGTTAGAAAGGGAAAATGACTTGTAATGTGGCTATCTAGAAAGCAGTTCATGGCTACTAAGGGCTTAAGAAGGGTAAAATGTACCAGGTGGGCCAGAATAAAAGGGATAATCATGAAAAAGGTTCTTTCAATCAAAAACAAATTGCCTAAATCATTTCAATCAAACTCAACTCATCCCTCGAGTTTTAAAAGAAATAGATCAAGTTATGGTTCAAACAAACACGGATTGGGTCACTCAAGAAAAGAGGTGAATGTGAAGAAGACGAAAAATTGGTTCAGAATCCTCACAGGCAACTGATTTTCAATATTAGATAGCATTTAGGGAATGGAATTCAAAATTCAATGGACATTTCATTAAATTTTCAACATTTTTGAACTTGAAGCAGTACCTTTTTCAGCATTCATTTGTAACCAAATTCAAGGGATCAATTGGTTCACTCATTGATAGGGTTTTCAAAAATTAAAAATATCATCATGTAACCTCACAAGTTGTTTTCCAAAATTTTAAATAAAACACAAAAAATTTGAAAAATTAAAGAACACACCAAAAATTTAAAGAGAGAGAATAGGAAAAAAACAAAAAATGAAATGAAAGAACACAAAATCCTAATCTACACAGCATGTTCCTCCCCCCACACTTATTTTATGCAATATCCTCATTGTGTAATATATATATATATATATATATATGAATATGAAATTCAAGAAATTAAAGACATTACAAAAAAAGTGAGAAGGAAAAACACAACCTGTCATCAATTGTATTCTGCTTTATGAAGATGGATCTCCTCCCCTAGAGGATCTTGAAAATTCTCTATAAACAGCTTCAACCTGTGCCCATTGACTGTGAATGGTGTACCTTTTCATGGTTCTTTTATCTGGATAGCACCAAAAGGAAAAACATGAGTAACAATGAAATGACCATACCATTTGGAACAGAATTTACTCGGGAACAACTTTAATATTCAATCAAATAGAAACAATTTGTCCCCTTCATTGAAGTTTTTGTTGAGAATCATCTCATCATGAAATGATTTGGTTCTTTTCTTATACAACCTAGAACTTCCATATGCAGTATTTTTGATCTCCTCTAGCTCCTGTAAACAAAATTTTCTTTCTTCTCCAGCAGAAAATAGATTCATGTTACATGTTTTAACAGCCCAAACAGATTTTTGTTCTAACTCAACTAGATGGTGAAAATCCTTTCCATAGACTAATCTAAATGGTGAAATTCCAATTGGGGTTTTAAATTCTATCCTATAAGCCCATAGTGCATCATCAAGTCTCAAACACCAATCTTTTCTATTCGGGTTCACAGTTTTTTCCAGAATTTGTTTGATTTCTTTGTTGGACAACTCAGCCATTCCATTTGTTTGAGGGTGATAGGGTATATAGACCATATGATGAAATCCATACTACTTCAATAGTGATTCTAAAGTTTTGTTAAAAAAGTGAGTACCTTGATCCGTAATCAAGAACTTTGGAAATCCAAACCTTGAAAATAGATTTCCTTTCACAAACATGGACACAGTTTTAGCATCATCAGCTCTTGTGGGAATAGCTTCCACCCACTTAGAGACATAATCAACTGCAAGAAATATGTAAATATATCCAAATTAATTTAAAAAGGACCCATTAAATCCATACCCCAAACATCAAATACATAACAAAACAACAGAGGTTGTTGTGACATCTCATTACTTTTGGAAATGCTCCCTTGAAATTTACAATTTCTACATGTCCTGTAGAAATAAAAAGCATCTCTAAAAATAGTAGGCCAATACAAAACAGAATCAAGCACCTTTCTTGCATTTATTTGAGGACTAAATTGTCCTCCACAACTCAATGCGTGACAAAAATTTAGGAAATATTGAAAATAAGAATTTGGAATGCATCTTCTAATCATTTGATCACTACCAACATGCCATAAGTAAGGATCATCCCAAATGTAATGATTTGAATCACTCACAAGTTTATAAATTTGGTTCTTAGAAAACCAGTGTGTAATGTAATCATAAGCTATGTAATTCACAAGATCATCAAACCATGGCCTTTCAGATTGACAAGCATACGACCCCTCATCTGGAAAAGTTTCCTTAATTGGTGGATAAATCTGAATATTTCTATTAAAAATAGATGGTATCCTACTCAAATGGTCAAAAACAAGGTTCTCAATTCCTTTATTGTCCTTTATTTCAACATCAAACTCTTGTAACAACAAGATCCATCTCAAAAGTCTCGGTTTTGTATAATTTTTCTTCATCAAAAAATTGATTGCAAAATTATCAGTGAAAACAATCACCTTAGATCCCATCAGATAACAACTAAATTTGTCTAAACCAAAGACAACAACAAATAGTTCCTTCTCAGTTGTTGTGTAGTTTGATTGGGCATGATCCAATATTCTAGAGGTATGAGAATTAACATGAGATTTATTTTCCAACCTTTGACTTAAAACTTCCCCAAGAGAAAAGTCAGATGCATCAGTCATGATTTCAAAGGGAAAGTCCCATTTGGGAGGTTGAACAATGGGAGGGGTTATCAGTTTTTGTTTTAGCTCCCCAAAGGACTGTTTACAATTCACATCAAACAAAAATGGGGTGTCTTTCTAGAGAAATCTAGACAATGGAAGCACAACCTTACTAAAATCATTAATGAATCTCCCATAAAAACCATCATGACCAATAAAAGATCTCACATATCTGACTGTTTTTGGGTATGGAAATGAAGAAATGACCTCAACTTTAGACTTATCAACTTGAATCCCATCCAGAGACACAAAATGACCAAGAACAATTCCCTTAACCACCATGAAATGAAATTTTTCATAATTAAGAACAAGGTTCTTATCAATGCACATTTCAAGAACATGAGATAGACCATCCAAAAAACTTTAAAATGATGAGACATAAACTGTAAAGTCATCCATAAAAACTTCCATGCATGTTTCAATAAATTCAGAGAAAATGCTCATCATACACCTTTGAAAAGTTCCAGGATAATTGCACAAACTAAAGGGAATCCTCCTATAAGAAAATGTTTCAAATAGGCATGAGAATGTGGTTTTCTCTTGATCCTCCAGTGCAATATGAATTTGTAAATAACCAGAGAATCCATCAAGAAACCAATAATGGGTTTTACCAACCAGTCTTTCAAGGACCTGATCAAGGAATGCTATTAGGAAGTGGTCTTTCCTTATGGAAAAATTGAGCTTCCTGTAATCAATGCACATTATCTATTTATTTGGAAGCCTAAAAGTAACAAGCTCACCAAATTCATTCCTCGAGATTGTGAATCCACGTTTTTTGGGAACAACTTGGATTGGACTCACCCATTTACTATTAGAGATAGGAAAAATAATTCCAGTAACCAAAAGGGTGGTGACTTCCTTCTTAACAACCTATAAAAGTGTTGGATTCAACCTCCTTTGAAATTGTCTCACTAGTTTAACATTTTCCTCCATAAAAATTCTATGCATGCACACTGAGGTACTGACTCCAGTTAAATCAGATAGATTTCATCCAATAGCTTTCTTGTGGGTTTTGAAGACACCTAACAATTGATTCTCTTGGTACTTTGACAAATATTTTGAAATTATAATAGGGAATGTTTCATTTTCACCTAATAAAGCATATTTGAGATTCTCAGGAAGTGGTTTCAAATCTAAATCAGTTGGGGTATTTTCATTGATCAAGGAACATTTCTCACAGGTTTGGTTGTTTAGTGGGGCTCTAGATTTTAAAGGAAATTCACCATGATGATCAAAGTCAATGTTCTCATAATTTTTTTCTAGTTGAAAATTTTTAATTTCTCCTGGGAGACCACTAGCAGCACTATGAATTTTCAGAAAGACATCTTCATCAATGTTGAGATCAATAGAACCTTGAAAAGCTATCTCAACATTCCAAAACTCATCGTAAGCTTCGTTTTTCCTCTCTTGTTGACCAGATTCAGCAACAAACAAATTTCCATCATTAAAAACAGTAGCTGGTTTCTCATCATAGGAAAAATCAGGGAATATCTCGGTGGAAAACCAATCAATCATGTTCACTTGGGGGGATGAATGATCCTCTACTGGGTGTTTCATGGACTGAAAAATATTGAAATGAACAACATCTCCTCCAAAATCCAGTGAATGTGTTCCCTTGTGAACATTGATGATTTCTTTTTCAATTTTCAGGAATGGTCTCCCTAGAATGAGAGGTTCATGGGTACTAAACCGATTATCCTCCATATCCAAGACATAGAAATCCAGAGGAAAAATCATATCTCTCACCTGAACGAGAACATCCTCTATAAATCCAGTAGGCTTGGTAGTACTTCAGTTGGCAAGTTGAATGATGATCCTAGATGGTTTCAATTCTCCAACCTGAAGAGATGAGTAAATAGAATGTGGCATAACATTGATGGAGGCCCCTAAATCAGGCATAACATCCTTGAATTCACATTGCCCAATGGTTCATGGAATGTTAAAGGTTCCTGGGTCTTTACATTTGATAGGAAAATCATGCTAAATCATGGATGAAACATTCCTCCCTAAGTTGACCTTTTCACCTCCTTTAAATTTACTCTTGTGGGTACACATTTCTTTCAAAAACTTTTCATACCTTGGAATTTGTTTCACAGCATCAATCAAAGGTATATTGACTTGAAATTTCTTGAAAGTCTCCAAAACCTCCTTATCCAACTCTTTTTCAGCACTCAACTTCACTGGTGGTTCACTCCTAGGGTAAGGCAGTGGTGTTTTGGATGTTTCTAGACTATTCTAAGCACTTCTTTGAGAAACAAAAGGACCAAACATTCTCTTCCAATCCCTCTTTGTTCTTTTAATCAACAGTTCTTCTCTTGACATTGTTTTCCCTTCAAAGAACATTTATAATTTCCAGCATTTCCATCAGTGGTGGGATTTTCATTAGCAGTTTCAAAAATAGGTTTTGTTTTCTCAATTTGAGGGGTATTCAATTGTTTTCCACTCCTAAGTTCAATTGCACTCACATTTTACTTCCCTTTATCTCTCGGATTCACTTGAGGATGTAAGTGAAAACCTCCACTCATTTGATTTTTTATGAAACTAAGATTGGAGGAAAGTTGACCCATTTGAGTCATCAGGGTATTCAGCATGTTTTTTTGTTGATATTGGGTTTGTTTCATTGCCACCTATTGTTTTCTCATTTCTTCTTCATTATTTCTCTCTAAATTTTGAGTGGGAGGTACATGCTGGAAGTTTATTCTAGAATGAGAATTGGCTTGCTCATTGAAATATCTTGGTTGTGAATTGCTTGATTGTCCTTGGAAGAAGCTTCTAGGTTGTTCAGGATGTCGACATCTTTCATTAGAGTGATTGTTCCAGCCTTGATTGAAATTTTGATTTGTTTGAAATGGCCTTTTTTGGTTTGATTGAAAGGGGTTTCTGGGAAAAACAGCATTATAGTTCTTGGTGGGTTCTTGAATTTGTGGGCATTGGTCACTAAAATGTTCATTAGAAGAACAAATTCCACATTGGACTTGCATTTGAAATGTTGCTTCAGGTTTGGGTGGTGTTGGTGGGTTGTTGGATAACATCATTGACCTCACCATGGTGGTAAGATCAGAAATTTTACTCGCAATTATGTTGTTTTTAGTACTAGAAATGGGGAACTCTTGGGAAGATTTCACATGAAGAAGGCCTCTTTTTCCAAACTATTGAGTGGTTTGGACCATGTTTTCAATTAATGTCCTAGCCGCAGTAGGTGTTTTGTCAACTAGAGCCCCTCCTGCAGCAGCACCAATCATGCTTCTATCAGTAAGAATAAATCCCTCAAAAAAATATTGAATCAAAATTTGGTCACTGATTTTATGGTGGAGGAAGCTAAAACAAAGTCTTTTGAAGCATTCCCAGTACTCATGAAACATTTTACCTTGAGTTTTCCTAATTCCACAAACTCCTTTCTAATGGAAGCTGTTCTAGAAGAAGGAAAAATATTTTCAAGAAAAAGTTTTTTCAATTCATTCTAGTCCCTAATCAAAGTATAATGTTAATAGAAAAACAATTCTTTGGAAACTCCCTCTAACGAAAAAGGAAATGACCTCAATTTCATTTGATTTGCATCAACTCTATGAGGTTTCATGTTGAAACAAAGATAACTAAATTCCTGAAGGTGTTTATGTGGATCTTCACCTAGAAAACCATTAAATTTTGGAAGTTGGTGAATGAAACCAGATTTAATTTCAAACCCAGCAGGTGCATCAGGATATTCAACTGGATTTTCTTGATTTGCATCATAAGATGATGCCAATTCTTTGAAGGTTATATTTTCATCCATTGGTATTTCAGTTTTAACCGAGTTCCTTCTAAGTGCGTTATTGGAAGATTCATAACTTGGGACAAGGGGATTTCTGGAAGCTCTACCCCTAGAGTGAAATGTTATATCAATCTCAGAATCCAATGGGAACAAATTTGGGTTAGAATTTTGGATCATGCAAAAAAAATTTCCACACAAATAAACTCAAGAAACCTACCTGAAAATGGTGCCAGTTGAAGTGAGTATTCATTGTCGTTAAATCCTCAATCAATAAAATTTCCCTGAAAACAATGCAATATAGCAGTCCCTGGATTGTCTCTCGAGGAGGTTGCAATTTGAGTTGCAAAACTGTCACTTTTGTTTTGTTTGTTTTTGCATGAAATAGAAATTTAGGGATTTGATTAAAGACTCAAGAACAGAATATAAGTATAAACTAAAGATAAAGAAAATTTTCAAATGAGCTAGAAAATTTATTGTAAATAAAATAAGTTTGAAACCAGAATCAAAATAGTGGTTACAGACAAGCTTAAACCTCCCAGACACTCCCCTCTTCCCTGTTTAAAATTATCTCCCTAATTAATCTCTCAATTCCTAC
The DNA here is from genome assembly GCA_963277665.1 of Viscum album. NCBI lineage: Eukaryota > Viridiplantae > Streptophyta > Magnoliopsida > Santalales > Viscaceae > Viscum > Viscum album. The sequence goes on from OY728122.1 coordinate 46,646,819, forward strand.
CTAAATAACTCTGGATAAACACATTATTTTGAAAGGATATAATATTAAAACCTCAATATGATTGTTTCCCCTCCTATAGAATTTATCCAATTACCTGAAGACCTCCAAATAATCAAACCTAATCGAAATCACTATGCTCAACAACAAGATCTCACCGAAGAAATTTAAATAATGAAATAGACTAGTTTACTTAATAGATTTGGAAACCATACCGAATAAACAAGTTGAAAATATATTCATGAATGAAAACAATCGCTTTCAACCAAGAAATATAAGTTCAAGAGAGATGCAATAGAGATTACACATGAAGATCAAAACTCGGAATGGAGTGCCCGTCGGTTGTTGCCATCCGCAACCACTTTGTGCTTAGCCTCACATCACTTGAGAATCCCACATAATCTCAATTCCAGAAAACGTTCACACCATCTTCATCAAGGTCTCTACAAAGCCAACCCCCTTGAAATAAAAGAATATATGGGAATATAAGGGGAGGAGGGCTGGAAATTCTTCTATCCATATTCTGTTCGTCCAAAGTTGTCTTCTTTTTGAAATCCATCCCGACTGAATAAACCTATGGACTCTTCTCAATAGTTGTTAGAATATATGTCTTCTATTTTTCCTCCAAATTTAATCCACATTGGAGAAGTTTTTTAAAAGTTATGAATTAATTACTCAACCTCTCTTTCTCTTCCCGAGGAGACTCTTCATCTCCCACACAAGTGTTTCACTCACATAGTTCCATAATGATCGACTTTGACCTTGAAACTCATCATGCATGCGAGAATTGGAGTCTTATTTCATTCCCAGTTTGAATTAATGACTTTGGACACCTGTAGACGAAGTTATGGCTCCTTGAATTATGCGGTGTCCATATAGCCGACCATAAAAACTTTTTACAAAGAACGATTTATTTGAGCCTCTATATGAATGATTTAGAACTTGGGACAGTTGACATATATGAAGAACATATTCCAGGGTTTCCTCAAAAAAACTAATCAGTAAAATTGGATCAATATTTAAAAATATATGACCAAATAATCAAACTATTTAAAAACTGTTAAAAATCTAGAATTAAGGAATTTTCACAATTTAGCTCAAAATACAACAAAATTCCAAAAATGATTCAATTTCACACATAATAACACATTGGTGAGGATTAAATTATTTAAATGTAGGTAAAATATAGTGAAAATATCAGCTCTATCAATATTATAACATATATTATAAGTCGTGTATTGTTGGTCCACTTTCTCGATTCTTAGAAAACTATTCCTAACATCGTATAACACTTCACTTTTTTATTCAATTCATATAACTTTAGAAATATGTGAAATTGTTCCAATTTAAATCATATATATAATCACATATATTATTTATCATGTACTTTTGGTTCAATTTCTTGATGCATCACATACTGATGCTTCAAAAAACAATTTAGTTCTCTTTTAAGTACACAACACTCTCTTAATTCAATTACAACAAGGTGCTATTAGTATGGAATTTATTCCACATAGAATTTAGTATACAACTTTTATTCATGGAATTTTCTCCTTCTCTAGAATCATGATATGATTTAAGGAACTCAACTGGAGTAAAATATGAGATTCCTCTCATGATGAAAAACTTCTCCCAATAGCCTTGATCAATTTTATCAAAGTGTTAAACATGTATTTATTGGAATCAAATCACTGGTTAATCAAGTTGTTAATGCACAATAATTCTGAAAAACATGGTATGGATTTTAATTCAGTTCAATATCCTCTACATAGCATGTTCACCATGAATAATATTCTTCGTAAAGTTTCCTTGGTCCATATATCATTCAAAAATAATTTCTGTAAACTCATCATCTGATAATGCTCATCGTCATAACAATGGGTTCATTTTCAAATAATTTTTGTTCATATATACATAGCATCTTGACATTGCATTTTATAACCCTACCTTTCATACTACATTCATGTATCTCAAATAGTATGTATATCCACATACTTTAATTATCACCACTAAGAATTATGTCCACATAGAAACTTTATCCACATACTCTTCGACAGTATGCTGTCATTCAAGCATGCATCCATTCACGCATAGCATTTAATTTTCTATAAAACTTCCCATAATAAATATCATCTACAAAGAAGGCTCACTGCATAATTCTTAGCGTCCACAAACTCATATTCTCTATATGCAGTCAAGAAACTCATTTATTCATCTACAAAAAACTATTAATCATAATCATTTTTTTCATATCATTATTCATCGAACAACCAACATCTTTTATCATATACTTTAAATTTATTCACTACAATCACTTACCATAGACCACCCACTTCATCCACATAGGATATTCACTATGTACTACATGGTAGTACACAAACCAAGATTCCCACAAAGAGTTCTCCCTCACAAACTCAACTTTACAATAGTCTGTAAATCATCTTATGTTTTATGCGGCTCCACATAGTATTCTCTTCTCTTCAAATCATATTACACATACTCAACAACGCATGGAAACTTGTTTGTCTAACATTATCTGTAAACTAACAAGTAACCACAAGTCACCTTCACAAATCATTAATATGATTTGTGTAAATTCATACATAGCCAATATTCAAAACTCTTTCAAGCATAGGATGATCTCACATTTTAGTTGAAATTGTATTTGGATGGTGCATTAAAAAAATCATTTGTATATGGCTTCGTATGTGGGAGGTTGAAGGTTATCTCCTACCTTGACCAGAAATCTCATGTTCAAGTGATTGATCATATCAGAGAGGTAAAGTTATATGCATATCATTTTAAATGGGTGAACTGTACCCACAAGGCATCTTGTCCCACATAAAAAACTCTAAGTGGATTTACTCTACTTTAAAAAAAATATATTACCACTACTCATTTGAGTTGACTATCAGAGATAAACATTGGTCTCACTACACACACCTCCTGGTCTTCGTCCTACGAGATTTTGGACCAACCTCTGTGCACCTCAAAACATGCAATCATTGGGCCCTATGCAAGGTCATGTTAGCTTATATGAGCCCATTTTACATGGTGGCACTCATGTGGGCCTATACCCAGACCACACACTCACTATCCACTATGTAGCCTCCCTGAAAAGATCTCACATGGGGGTTGACCCCTTGTCCTCCCTAAGTATAATTGAGGGTTCTCCTAGGGAGATTATGTGGTTGTATACATTTTTTGTCCAATACTTAGAATAATTTAAGTTTAAAATTCAATGTCACATCAAATATTATTCCATGTCACCTTATACTATTCATACAAAACAAATATTTAATTTTCATGGATTTAATTAAATAATCATGCAATAATAGTTTAATTGAATGGCCTTCTTCTTCATCGTGTAGTGAAAAATGTCATTAGTGACACAAGTCTTGGAACTTAAGATCACTAAAAAAAGTCATCAAAGTTATATGAATAATTTCGTAATCATGACATCCAATTCCATAAAGTGAGTCCAAAATAATTCTCTAATAATATTCAAGAATCCTCAGCTCCTTAAGTTTTCCACATATATTGACATTATGATATATTGGCAACAAAGAAAACATTCATTCTTCAATCATGAAATTTTTCTCTTCAATACCCCTTTTTTATGATACTTATTCACTTTATACATTCATTTTTTATCTCCCTTATTTATAATAAATACAAAGGGTAATTGGGGTTTTCTCATCTCAAATTTCTTCTCAAAAACATGTTCTCCTCCCTTTGAAGATTATTTCTTGAATATTTCTGAGAGGAGGATGATATCACATGGTTTTCTTAGAAAAGAGCCTTTAGTTAATCAAATATAAGTTTACATGGGCTAGCCCAATGTAGAAAACAATATATATACAAAAAAGGTTTTCTATGATGTCCATAATCTTCCATTCATGTGAAATCAAGATAAGAAATTCTCAATTGTACTTTTAAGGGTTTGAAATAATATGATTTTTCAATGAAATCATAAATCCTACACACAATTCAAAAAATGAATCATAAAGTTAAAGTGAAATATATATATCTCCCATAATTAGTAAAAAAATTAATTCCTCTATTTTTAATGATCATCGATTCATTTAGAGTAGAGATTTGGAAGTAATTTTCATACCTCAAACTTTATTTTTACCAGGTTATCCATAAAATTACAAATTCATATTAAAATGTATTGAGAGCATTACTTCTAAAAAATTTTCTCCCTAAGGGTAAAAACTCATCAATATATTCATTATCATTAGTCTCTTCATGAATTTATTTTAAGATATTCCAATTTGATAACATTCCAAAATGGAATTATTTATATGGTTGTCTAGTTTTGGCAACTTACACACATCCTTGTTATTAAAAATTTTATATTACTAATTTATTCATAGGTTATCCCCTGCTAACATGATATAACTTTAATTCCTTGAATTATAGACACTAATATATACAAAATATATATATGGTAATAAGGTGGAGTTACTTATTCCTTAATGTGAATAACAAGGTTGAAATTATTTTCTTAGCCAAGTGGATTCTCTTTCTCCAGTATTAATGCTTCCACATATAATTTTCAAAACTGATTTATCATACAAAAACTTGGATCTTATCACACTTATAATTTCATTGTGAAATATGGTTATTATACCTTTATCTATCTAGTTATATTCATCTTCTTATGCAAGTTTCATTCTCCTCAAGACTTCTACTTGTGTTGGAAATGTGATTCAATATCCTCTTGAATTGTGTTTAGATTTATTGCATCTATCACATAGAAAATTTTCAATATAGGATTTTTATTTTGTTGAAAACCTCTCATGAAATTTTTATTCTTCATGTGGAAACTTCATTTTACCTTTAGTATGATATTTTTATCATTCTTCTTATAACTTTCTATATTTCTCTAAATTAACTGTAAAAATTACAAGAATGTATTTTGGAATGTTGACAAATTTTTTAGAGTTTACATTTGGGTTCACATGAGGGCATTTATTTATATATTTATTCTGAGACGTATTTCTTTTGTTTATCTTATTGGGATTGATTTGTTTTTTATCTTTCTTATGTATTGTGTCCACAAATGACTTCTGCTGAAACTTCTTGGGAGTAATCTGATTTGTAGTATTTTTTAGGTTTTTACCCAATGTTTTCACTTCTTTATCATGTTGTATTATCTTCCCATTATTTCTTCATATGTGTTGAGATGTACATGTATCACTTTTGTGACCACTTTTATTTCAAACATCATATACATAACCAATAAGTTCAAAAATATTTGAACCTGAATTGTTTTTCTTAGTCTATGAATGTTGTTTCATATTATTCTATATATTTATTCCCCTTGATATAGGATTCCTTTTTTATTTATCATTTAAAGGATTGTACCAACAATCTTCTTCATAATTCCTGAATATATTGGAACACCAACATTGACCCACAAACCTTGATCTTTTTATTTTATTTTCTGTATGTTATCCAAAATTTTTAGCACAATGTTTTTGGGTCTTCCTCACCAACTATTGGGATATCTGTGGGGAAACACCTATTAGTAATATTTTCTAATCCAATATTTATATAGTGGTAGGATCTTATCTATTTCTCCTCATCCATATTTTTATAGAGTTTTTATTTAAACCTACACTTTTTGTAAAAACATATTTAGAAAAATTATTACAATGAGATATGGATGATACCTCTTTCTTCACTGCTACTTTCAAAATATCGTTAGATGATATAATGATATTATTACCATATTATGAAGAGTATTTAATAGTATATTCTTTAAAATAGAAATGTGTGGTATTATAAACATACAACTTTTATTGTGAAGTCTCAACATAATTCTTTTCAAAATTGGCCAATTTAATTTTCATTTCAAGATATCTCATGTTGAGGGAATTATTTTGATATTTAGAAAATTTCACTTTATATTCATAGTCATTCCTCATTTTCTTAACAACCACTTCATGAAATTAAATATTTTCTTATAAAAATGAGTCAATATTTATGATACCCTTGGATTATATATCAAATTGAGAATTCTTAACATCCATATAAACTTTGTTCAGTTTTTCAAGTTTATGAAAGGATTCTATAAAAAAATCTCATAAAAAATCTCATATTTATAACTTTTTAATTATTATTTAGTATGAATAATGGATTGTTCCATTTCTTCAATCAGGTCTGTGAGAGTGATGCACTTTTTGAAATTTTTACTTAGTGAACCCTCTAATTATTCAACTTCTGATTATAATTTTTCTTTATAAAAAAGGAATCCCTTGAGAGTACTAAAAACACACTTGATAACTTCTTTTGGGACTTTCTTCATATGTTCCTTGAATTAGAAATGAATATCACTATGTGATTCAATATAATCACATCTTGAACATGGTTTATTAGAAGAATCATAATCAAAATTATTATTACTACTTGTAAAAATCTAATTACCTTTAGTTAGTGGTATTTCCCCATTAACTGTTAGATTTTTATTTAAATTCCTTAACACTATTCTCTTCCTATTATTTTGAGTTTTTGGAGAACTCTTTATATTTTTTTCCTCAATATTAAATTCATTTTTCTCTTTGTGAGGTAACTCAAACACTTCCTAAAATCTTCACTTCATAGTGGATGTTAAAAACAATCAGTGAAAACTTTTGAATATTTAGAGGGGACCTACACTCCAATACCAATTGAAGTGCCCTAGGTCAGATTGACCACTAATTGGGGGTTTAATCAGTGATTTACTTTTAAAAACTCATTTTCTTTTGAATCCAACCTCTCAAACTTGTTAAGGTTCTCAGTACACTTGGTGATATCTCACAATCTAACTTCATATAAAAAATAACCAGTGAGTGCATAACACAAGAAATTTAAAAGGTTTGGTGTAAAAAAATACTCCTTTTCATGTTGTTTAATCCCCCAAACATAGATTATTTATGATATAAAAAGGTGATTACAGTGAATAAGGAAGAAACTGGTTATACTCCTCAATATTAGATCCTCCAGTTGATTTCAGTTTTACACCTTAGCAACAAACTCTTCTTCCTTGGTTGGTTAGACACCCCTACCATCTTTTATTCTCCTTATTCTAGATTGGTTAAACACCACATCCTCAAGACTCTTTAGAAACTGGTTAGACACCCCGGTCCCAAGCTCCGTCTTTTCAATGATATTGATCCACAAATAGAAATATCTTTGTTTTCTTCTTGTTACTTTTTCAACACTTAAATTATATCTTTTTCTATGAGTGTACTTGAATAGTTTCACTTGTGTACAAATTCAATATCTTTAAAATCATCTTGAAGTAATCCTGTTGGTCTTGAAACCTTTTTCACAAAAAATATTGAATGATTCGGTTCATCTCAGATTACTGAATGTTCAAACCTGATTTCCTTCTCCTAAAATTATATTCTGGATTCAATGTCTTCAATTTCTAATCATTAAGGAATGATCAGATATTACTTAATCAAATGCTCGAGAAATAATTCTTCCTTCTTCAGATGAATTCTTGACCTTAATTAATGTGTGAAAGTGATTCACATAATTTCTTCAATATTATTTTATACAAGATTAAACTTGAAAATCTCAGAACAATCCTTCTTCTGAATCTCAACTAGAATACTTCATGGAATCATAAGTATTTCATGGAATTATCAATAATGTTATGTGGAATTTATTTTCCTCCCCATTTAACTTCAAATAATATGCTAAATTGTTCTTATGTACATCAAATGATTAGAGTATAACATATATGAAAATTTGTGTATTGTTGGTCCACTTTCTTGATACTTAGAAAACCGATGCTCACATCGTTTTGAACTCCACATTGTTATTCACTACATATAACACAAATAGTATGAAAAAATGTTCCAATCAATATCATATGAATATATCATAGTATATATGATTTAGTGCATACTATTGGTTCACTTTATTTATGAATTACGTACTAATGCATTAAATAAAAATTTGGTTATTTTTCAAGTACATGGAGATATCTTTATGCAATTACAACAAGGTGTGATTAGTATGGAATTCCATCTACGTAGAATTTAGAATACCACTTTTCTTCTTGGAATTTTCTCCTTCGCTAAAATCACAATATGAATTGCGTAACTCAACTAGAGAAAAATATGATCTTTTTCTCATGATTAACAAATTCTCCCAATATCGTTGATCAAATTTATCCAAGTTTTAATCATGTATTTATAGTGATAAAATCTCCATCTAATCAAGTAGTTAACACATGATAATTCTGAGAAACACAATAAGTAGTTTAATGCGGTTCAATAACCTCTTCATAACATGTTCATTGTGAATAATATTCTCAACAAAGCTGTCTTGGTCCACATGAAATTCAAAAATAAATTACACAAACTCATCATCAGATAATGTTCATCCTCATAGCAACTGGTTCATCTAAAAACCATTTTTATTAATCTTCACATATAATTTTCATTCATATCCATATAAAATCTTCGCATATAATTTTATAACCCGACCTGGCATACTGCATTAATGCATCACAAACATTATGCATATCTACATACTATAATTCTCACCATAAATCATCATGTCCTCTTAGAAAATTCATTTGAAAATTCTTTATTAGTATGCGGTCACTTAATCATACATCCATTCCTGCATAACATTTCATTTGTTATGCATATTCCCTTAATAAATATCACCCACAAAGTGGGTTTCACTGCATACTTCTTGGTTTCTAAAAACTCATATTCTCTGTATGTAGTCACGCATACACATTTATTCATCCACAAACAAATTTTTATCATATTAAGTTTTTTGTTTTCACATGCCTTTATTCATCCACAATGTAGCATCTATTATAAAAAACTTTAAATTTTTTCACCATAAACACTTATTGTAGACCACCTGGTTCATCCACATAGTATCTTCAAAGTGTACTAAATTTCATCCCACAAACTGATATTATTGCATAGTGTTTTTCTTCACAACTTGACTTTTCTATAGTCCTCATAACATTTTATATGTTATGTGGCTGTATATAGGATTCCCCTCTTTGAAAAGCATCTTCTGCATACTCAAACTCACATATAGGGTTATTTTTTAGCATTATCCATGAACTAAAAAGCATCTATAAATCACCTTCACAAAGAATTCATATGATTTAAGTGTAGGTTCCAGGCGCAGTGGAATCACAGATCAATGGTGCCTAACTTTGATTTTTTCTATTATTGATAATCAATCTGAGGTCTATTCTGATGAATAATTTCATGACCAATAAAATTTAATCAAAGAAAAAGCAAGGGATAGAAAAACCCGAAACCAAGAGAGAGTAGATCAATAAATTTTTTTATAATTAATTTAATTAAATAGAATTACCTCCAAGGTGATTCTTTCTTCGTTGATGCATCCAACCATAGATCTGCAGTGCGCCTTTATTGTGTTGTAAAGATAAAGGGTAGATCTTCTATAGTGGTGATCCAAACATGATCCATGAATCTCCTGACATCACCGAAGGAGTCTTTTGGTGATAGCATGGAAGATCCTTGTTCTTGAGTCGTCCATATTCATTTTCCTTGAGAACTTCTTCCAAAGCGTTCTCCTTGATCTGGTGGAGGAGGATCTCTCTCATTATTGAGAGCGTTCTTGGAGAGGGAATAACTCTCTAGACTTGAGAGGTTTTCTCTAAAAATGTTTTGCACACTGCAATTAACATTGATTGTCTAATGAGAGAATAATATATCTGGGAATTTATTTTACTGTGGTAATAATAAATAATTTTCACAAGTTCCATAATTATTATATTAAACCAAGTGAAACCCCCCATGTTAAATAATAACAATAATATTATTATTTCCTGATATGTGCTTAACCTGAAAGTTATATTTAATCAAATAATGTTAAATATTATTATTTATCACCAGACCCTTAAAATAGATCCTCTAATCCACCTCAATATTTATCACACCTTGAATAATAACTATTTATTTATTAAATAAATATCACTTCATTATTCTCCGATAAATAAATAAATATTATATTTACCAAATAGAAAATAAATATTTATTAATTATTCCACCCAAAAAATATTCTCTCGAATAAATATTGAGGGAATAAATGATATTAGACATAAATGAATAATTATTAAACCATGATCGAGAATAATATTTATTCAACTTGTTAAATAATAAATTATTTAACTAAGATTCTGGATACACTTAGTGTATGATCCTCTAGGCCTCTTTCTCAGTGTAATTAGGCTAGCCTACCTAAATTCTAAGGTTAACATCTAGAAACATGCTAAAGAACCCATATAGAAAGAATTTAATGCCTCAAAAACATGTAACCACATACGAACACTTACCTTTTAATATAATCAATTTATAAAAATATCTCTAATTGAGTAGGTTGCATGCCAGTTCCATCAACATATATGCTCGATATCTCATTATTTAACTTTTTGGAAACAAAACTTTCTTATTGATCACCATTTCCATGGATTTATTTAGTATATATAATTTCCATTAAATGTCCTAAGATATTATATTTCACTAAAGAACAGAAGGGGTAAATATTTTATTACATTGTTCATTAATGAAATATTACTCATGACACAACCTAACTCACCGTAAACATATTTCTTCATGGTTTTTGTCAATAAATATAAGTTCAAAACTCATAATACTCATTAATAACAATATTATAGTCTAAGGACCAATACACACATCTACAGATAGGAACATCCAATGAAACATAGAAATGTGGATTTCCTACTGGCAGGTCTTGTTCTCATAATATCCTCCTGGACATTACCAAGGGCCTACACCATGATAAGGCACCTCAAAGTCATATGAGTCTCCACCCCTTATAGCCTATATCATTTCCCCCCTCAAATGATATCATCCAGATATAGAACATATTTTCAAGAATAGTGTCATAACACTTCCAGGTTATCATCATAATAGGGATCCGATATAACCTTTTAGTGTGACAACTACTCTTAGGACATTATCAAATGAAATTTCATGCAGAAGAATAATCATTATGAGATAAGGAATTTATTGATATTGAAAAACCATGAATATAAGTTATCATAAAGTTCAAAAGAAGTTGGTTCTAGGTCACCAACTCCAGCAGACTCCCACTTGCACTAGAGCCAACTGCTAACATCCTTCAGTTCACTGGATATCACATGATACTCATGATTCTGATGAGATAAGCCTTTAGTCAAGGGGTCCACCACTTTCTCTTTCGTGGATACTCTTCTCACTACAACTTCACCCCTTTGATAAAAATACCTTAAGAGTTGATACTTTCAGAGTATGTTCTTTGTCTACTGATGTGACCTTGTCTCTTTTGCAAGATCCACTGATGTAGTATTATCAAAATACAATGAGATAGGGTATTTAATGCTAGGTACCACATCAAGATCCTAGAAAAAGTTCAAAATCCAGATGGATTGCTTGGCTGCATCATAAGCTGCTATGTACTCAGACTCCACTGTAGAATTAGCTACAACTAGCTACTTTGAACTCTTCCAGCTCATAGCTCCTCTATTAAGATAGAAAACACATCCTGATTGAAACTTCAAATAATTCTGATCAGTTTGAAAACTTGCATCAACATACCCTCTGATGACAATCTCCTCGTCTCCTCCATACACCAAGAACATATCCTTAGTTCTTCTTAGATACTTAAGGATAGTCTTAACAACAATCTAATTTTGTTCTCCTAGATTTTCTTGATATATTCCCACTATGATCAATATATAGGAAACATAAAGTCTAGTATATAATATGACATATATTATTGATCCTATCGCTGAATCATATGGGATATTACTCATCTATCTTTCCCCTATTTTTTCTGAGGATACATTTTCTTAGAAATATGTAAACCATGTGACACTGAAACCAATACCCTCTTGGATTGTTCCATACTAAATATCTTTAGTATCTATTCAATATATGTACCTTGTCTTAGTCCAAGAAGACTCTTGGGTCTATCATGAATGATCTTGATCCCTAGAATATAGGCTACTTCGCCTAATTCCTTCATAGAGAATCCTTTGTTCAACCAGTCCTTAAAATATTGTAAGTCTGGTATGTCATTTCTAATAAGTAATATGTTGTCAAAATATACTACTAGGATAATGATTGAATTCCCATGAAAACTTTTGTAAATTCATGTATTACACTCATTATTAATGATACCAAATTCTTTTATGGATTCATCAAATTGAATGTTCTACGACCTAGATTATTGCTTCAATCCATAAATAGATCTCTGCAACTTGTAAATCCTTTTGGAATCACCTGGTGTCACAAAACCTTGTAGTTTTTTCATATAGACATCTTCCTAAAGGTTCCCATTATGGAATGTAGTTTTGAAATTCATCTACCAAATATCATAGTCATGGTAAGCTGCTATGGAAAATATGATTCTGATCTATTTAAACATGGAAACCGGGGAAAACGTTTCATCGTATTAAATTCCTTGATGTTGTTTAAACCCTTTAACAACTATACTTTCTTTATAGGAACTTACTTTACATTCCATGTCCAATTTCCTCTTGAATACCCATTTACACCCAACATGATTTACATCAATTGGTGCATCAATCAGAACCCAAAATTGGTTCTGATACATGGAATCCATCTCATAATTCATAGCTTCTAGCCATCTTGAAACTTCTAAGCTCTATACTTTCTCCTTGTAGGGTAAAGGTTCATCATTTTCCAAAAATAATGATTCATAATCCACGGTTAATAGAAAACCATATCTCTATGGTTCTCTTACCTATCATACACTCCTACATAGTACTTGTGTTTCAGAAACTACTTCTTCCATGAGGACCTGTGGAACTTGTTCCTATTCCAACTCCTATGTATCTTGAGCATCAACTTCATCAAATTCAATCTTGATCCCACTATCCTTTTTGAGGATGTGCTCCATCTCAAGAAAGGCGACTTGTCTAGAATCAATCACTTTCTTTTTTGTGGGGTTGTATAGGCAGCATCCTTTAATTTCCTTGGGATACCCTATAAAGATACACTTCATGCCCCGGGGTGCTAGTTTGTTTCTTAAGAAATCCTTAACAAATGCCTTTAATCCCCATACATGTTTATATGATAAAATGGGTTCTTTACACTCCATAACTAGAAGGTAATTATATTTTCCACATTATTTAGTACTCAGTTTAATATTCATGCCGCGATTTATAACGCATATACTCAAAAATATAATGGAAGATGTGTATAACTTGTCATCAACCTTACCATGTCCAACAAGGTACGGTTCCTCTATTCACGAACACCATTATAATATGGTGTATAAGGAATAGTGAGTTGAGATAGAATCCTGAACTCTCATAAAAAGTTTATGAACTCTTGGTTAAGATATTCTCCACCTCGATCCGATTAAAGATTCTTTATCTTCTTACCAAGATAATTATCTACTTAATTATTTAAATCCTTGAATTTATCAAAGGTCTTAGACTTATACCTCATCATGTAAATATAGTAATATCTATTCAAGTCATCAGTAAAATTTATGAAGTAAGAATATCCACTTCTAGCCTCTACTGGAAATGATCCACACACATCAGTGTGTACCAATCCTATAAGCTCTACGACCTTTCACATTGTCCACCAAATTGTGGTTTGTTCATTTTCCCTTGTAAAAAAGTGTGACATCTATCCTGTGGTTTTATCTCAGAAGAGTCTAAATTTACATATTTATAGAGCTTTTTCAAACACTTCTTGTTTACATGAACAAGGTGGTGATGCCACAACTGGGTGTTATATGAGTCACGTGAACCTGATTCTTTATCAATTTCCAAAACATAGTTTTCATAATTTAATACATATAGACCATTATTTAAATGTTTCATACCATAACATATTTTTTCCTTATAAAAGAAATAACTTTTATTTCTAAACTTGAAAATAAACCAATCTATATATAAATTTGGTACAAAAATTATGTTTTTTGTAATAATAGGTACGTAATAACAATCATGTAAAACCAAAATCATTCTGGTCGGTAATGAAATGTGGTAGTCACTAATGGAAAGAGCAGCCAACCTCACACCATTGGCAGTTTGTAGATCCACCTCCCCTCTGGAAATTTTCTGAAATCTACTTGGTTCCTGCATTTGAATATAAATGTGAGCACCACAAGATGTATTTAATACCTAATGTGTATAGATGGAAATATTTCAGTCAATAAGGAATGAACCTTTGGCATCTCCTTGACTTTGGGTGTAGTTCCTCTTCCAATGGCCTAACTTGCCACAAGAAAAACATACTACCTCCTTTTCCATGCCATGCCTTTGGATTTTCTTCATCTTGGCCAGACAGTGCTCGGGGGATTTATAATGTTTATCACTCTTAAGCCCCTTTGACTTGTCCTTCCTCTTTCTATTCACCATAAGGACTGTGGGTTTTTCATGCCCTATGTCCTTATCCACTTGGCGAATCAAGGTTAAAAGTTCTGATAGAATCTTCTCATTATTTCTCATGTTATAATTCACAATAAAACTAGAGAAGGTCTTGGGTAGTGATGACAATATGAGATCTATATGCAACTCATCTAGGAATTTAATCCCTACGATGTACATGCATTCAATGTAGCCAATACGCCTAACTACATGAGGCCCAGTTGGTGTAGACTCTCCAATATTAGTCATGAACAAAGCATTGGAAATCTCATACCTCTCTTTTATTGCCTTATCTTGATAGATATCTCGAAGGTGATACATCATGCTATAGGCATCCATTTCCTCATATTACTTCAATATCTCATTGGACATGGATGATAGCATGAATCAATGAAAATCTGTATCATCATTCATATGTTTCTCGTATAGAGAGATATCTTCATCACTCACCTCATTTCTAGGTGCAACTGGTTAAGGTTTTTCCAAAACATATAGTTTTCTTTCATGGCGAAGGATGAACCGTAGGCACCTTTGACACTCCTTTAAATAAGTGTCGGTGAGAAGTTTTTCCTTCTAAAGTATGGATCACAACAATATTTTTGATTTCATTTTGATTTTGTTTCTACAAACAAGAAGAGAAAAATTTTAGTACTTTATCTTGATAAAATTTGAAAAATAAATAAATAAATAATTATTAGTCTCCAAGTATTTTATCAAAACCCAATAGCCATCACCATTGGATTAAAAATATCCTATTTCTTGGACATTCAAGTGTCAAGGATCCATATTCCCCTTCTCATTACCCCAACTTTTGTTGTTCAAGGAACTTGAAGGGTTTTAAGTAGTCATTCTAAATTCCAACTACATTAACTCACAGTTACTTGATCCATTGAGTGGACTCTCCAATCTTGAAATCATTAATTTATATTTCCCTAACCTTTGCTTCTCAGTTACACCAAGTCCTACTTTGGAAGTCAACCCTTGATGTCAACCAAGTTATGTCAACCTAAAAACTCAAATTATAATTCCATGATAATTTAAACCACCCTAACTTTGGATGGTCAAACACTTTTAACTATGGTTTGATTATAACCAATGTAATGAAAGGCTATACTGAATTAATATTTTATTGAGGGATGTTATCCTTTATGTGTAAATTTAGAATTATTATCTTTATAAAATTCTTGTTAATATTAAGTGGGATTACTTAAGTGATTAACACTGTCTTTAGATAATATTTACATATAATCCAATTGATTTTAGTTCCATATTACATGCTTGTTAATTCATTAATTATGTGATCATGACAAAACATCCATAATGAAATAACCATGCAACCAACAGAATTAAAATAAATGGTATGGTCATGAGCTTGTTCTAATGGTTAGTTTATCTAGCGGTTGATAAACTAACTGATCACCTAGGGGAGAAACACCTTCAACTATTTAAGGTTTGTGTTTACAGATTTCCACCTGTCCACCTTTGTATCTCCTTGGATTGGTTTCACCTCAGCTTCTAACATTAACTATCTCCACTAGCTTGGGAGCTCCATCCATTACATATGATTTTACTCACACGCAGGTGAGGGGTAAAAGGGGGTTTACATAAAAGAAACCATGGGCATGAAAACCTTACATATTAATGAGGAGAGAAGGCACGCATGTGGCGGATGAGCCCGTAAAGGGTGCTGAAATTTTAGGGTTTCCCCTCGTTGCCGATGCCTCCTTCCATCGGTCCAGATCGACTCCACTCCTCTCCTCATTCTCGGTGAGCTCATGACAACATCTTCTTGTCAAGGTGGTGTTGTGAAGCTTCATGGACTTGGCCATCTCGACGTTTTACATTGCTGCTGGCATGCTTCTCGCTCAACTCCTTTTTGTAGGATAGGGCATCCATGGATGCGTGATGTTGGTCCAACGGTCGAGATCTAGCTGCCACAGCTTGAGGGTTCTGCTTCATCTCTGGATGTGCATTGGGAGGTATTGGGGTCTTCGCGGGTGACATGGCTGGCGGTGATGGGGTTTGGGTTTGGATTGTGATGGGTTTTTTCTATAGGCGCGCTGCTTATGGTTTCTGATTCTTCCTTTTTTTTTTCTTCTGATTTTTATTTTAGTTCTCTTTGTTCCTAGATCTGGGGTTGCATTTTCTCTTAAGGTTGATTTGGATACTATTTCGGTTCGACTTGAGGCCAATTTTTGTTGGAGTTGTGTTTTTTCACATGGTGGTGTTTGTTTTTCTGGTGGCGTTGTCGAGCATTTTCAAGTGATGGTGAAGCAGTGAAGAATTTTTGGGGATCGTGGTATTGATCTATGGAAGAATTGGTGGTGTCATGGATCTGAAACTCTGGTGTTGATTTTGGTGTGAGGGAATCTGAGCTTTTTGTTGATCTTGGTGTTCTATATTAGAGGGTTCAGCGGCTTTTGGTCGCCAATTTGGCATTGTGGTGATCATTTTGGCATTAAAAGGGGCGGTTCTTGGATGTGGCATTCCCAATCAAGGCAGTGGGGGGGTTGAGGTGTGCTGTGTAGATTTTTCCTCACGGTTTTCTTCGGTCTGGTTGCATTTGGATTCAATGTATGGATGATGAAATTGGATTGTTGTTTGTTCTTTTTGTTGTTTGATGATGAGAATGAGAGCTGCAGGCAGTGGAGCCACATCTTGGCATTGGAGGTTCTTTGGTTCTCTAGTTTTGTTTGGAGTAAGGACAGAACCATTGGGAAAGTTGAATCATTTTAGTATTTGATGGTTGGTAATTTTTGATAATGGCTTGGTCGAGACTTTCTATAAGGAAATGATTCAGATGAGGACTCAGAGTAGGTATCTTACACTATTCATGGCTATTCGGATTTGGATGATTGAGAGGGTATGGCACAGCCATCAGTACCAGGCCCGTGTATTTTTGCATGAGACAGTTTGCTGAGTAGTCATGCATTGGTGGAGGCTTGCCATAACGATTTTGATGCTGGGGAGGGACATTTCTAGTTGTCTTGTTTTGGTACTAGGTTATATTTATGTATCTATTTCTTTGAAGTCATGTGAGGTTTCCTCATTTTTCCATAAAATTAGGTTTATCAAAATAAATAAAAATTGAGGCCTTTGGGCCATTCAGTCAAGGCACACATGCCAAAATAATAATAATAACAAATTAAAGGGAAACCAATCACATACAAAGGTCTGGCCTAGCTCGTGATCATCCACATGCATGCAACAAATTACATATTTAATAAATATTTCACTAAATTATTTAATCTTTCTTATTTAAGATAAATCTTGCTCAAATCGATTAATTATTATCTTTAATTAATCAATCCTTTTATCTTAAATCTTTTCTAAATTTCCTTGATATTATCATCCATTATAATTTGGAACAAATTAAAAAATTTATTTAAAATTAACTGTGTACATAACTTGTACCTTGGAGGTAACTAGGTTAATACCCATCCAAAACTACCAAATATATATTATACTTATATACACTTTATTCTTTGTGACATATATCATGTACATAGAATAATAACTGCAATAAAACTCATACATGATCTGTAGATCTTGAATATTATGTAGATGTTAATAAAACACACACACACACACACACACATATATATATATAAAATCATGTCACATGGAGTGTCCTAGATTTATTACCACATGAAAAAACATGTCTCAAGGGTTACATAATATAATTAATTTTAAATTCACATAACTGGTAACAGTACACGACGTGTAGATCCGATCTACACAGTGTGTACATTCTTTACCTTGTATTCAAAGTACACACCTAGGGAATTAGCATGTGAGGTGTACTTTGGAAATATTGGAGTATACAGAGTGTTCAGTGGGCCACACACCATGTTGACTCCATGTTACATGGTCACTGGTTGGGTAGGACATGTATGGAATACACGGCCCGACCTTGACCCGAAGGGACTATATTATGTGTCCAGTGGGACACACAGTGTGTAGTATGGATGAACGTGTTCCGTTCTATCCCAATAAACATGAGATATAAGAATTAACTACACTACATGTCATTAATTCACATAGGTTGAGTAATTTCCAAATTAACTCTTGGTGCATTAATCACAACTACACGTCATGTAACTTCAGTTACATGATGTGTACTAATGTGTTATCCAGGTAGAATCCTTGGCACATTCAGATGAGTTCCCCGATTTTATTTTAATCATAAAATTGATTGTTTCTATTAGATATATGAGAAACTACTACAGAGGAAATATATCACATAATTCATATTTAAAGAACAATTAACTTTAATTGAAAAACTAAATTATGAATGTGTAAATCATCAACGAAACTAAATAATTATAAACATCGATGTGATCCATTTGATAACACTTGTAGGTTCTGAGAACAGTAGAATCATGGATGGATGGTAAACAAATTTTCTTTTTTTCCATAATTAATAATCAATCTGAGGTATATTCTGAAAAATAACATCGTGACCAATATAATTGAATCAAAGAACAAGCAAGGGATAGAAAAAACCAGAACCAAGAGAGAGTAGATCAATACATGTAGTTTATAATTAATTTAATTAAATTGAATAATCTCCAAGGTGATTATTTCTTTGTTGATGTGTCCGACCATAGATATGTAGTGTGCCTTTGTTGCTTTGTAGAGATCAAGGGTAGATCTCCTCTAGTGGTGATCCACACATGCTTCACGAATCTCCAGACGTCATTGAAGGAGTCCCCAGGAGCTAGCATGGAAGATCATTGCGCTTGTATCGTCCGCATTTGATCTCCTCAAGAATCACTTCCAAAGATTTCTCCTTGATCTGGTGAAGGATGATCACTCTGATTCTTGAGATCATTCTTAGAGAGGTAAGAACTCTCCAGGCTTGAGAGTTTTTCTCCAAAAATGTTGTGCACAAAGCAATTAGAGCTACTTGGATAATGATAGAATAATATATCTAGGAATTTATTTCAGTATGGTAATAATAAATAATTTTCAAAAGTGACTTAGTTATTTTATTAAACCAAGCTAAACCCCCATGTCAAATAATAACAGTAATATTATTATTTCCTGACATGTGATTAACCTGCAAGTTATATTTAATCAAATAATATTAAATATTATTATTTATCACTAGACCCTTAAACTAAGTCCTCCAATCCTACTCAATATTTATCATGCCTTGAATAATGACTATTTATTTATTAAATAAATACCACTACATTATTCACTAATAAATAAATATTACATTTACCAAATAGAAAATAAATATTTATTAATTATTCATCCCACAAGATATTCTCTAGAATAACTAGTGATGAAATAAATTAGATCGGGCATACATGAATAATTATTAAACCACAAATGAGAATACTGTTTATTCAATTTGTTAAATAATAAATTATTTAACTGAGATTCCAGATACACTTAGTGTGTGACCCTCTAGGCCTCTTTCTCAGTGACATTAGACAAACCTTCCTAAAGTCCAAGGTTAACATCTAACAACACACCACGTAACCCATAGAGAAAGAATTTAATGCCTCAATGACATGTCACCACATACAAATTCTTACCTTGTAATATAATCCCTTTATCATAATATCTCTAATTGAGTAGGTTTAATGCCAGTTCCATCAACCTATATGCTCGATATCTCTTTATTTTATTTTTGAAAATAAAACTTGACTATTGATCACCATATCCATGGATTTATTTAGGATATATAATTTCCATCAAAGGGAATAAGATATTATCTTCCATTAAAGAAAATAAGGGATAAATACTTTATTTTATTATTCATTAATTCAATATTACTCATGATGCACCCAACATATCCTACCTCACTTTGAACATCTTTCGTCACAGTTTTTGTCAATACATCTTAGTGTGCGAATCATAATACTCATTAATAATAATATTAAAGTATAAGAACTAATACACATGTTCACATATAGGAACATCCGATGACACATATAAATGTGGATTTCCTACTGGCAGGTCTTTTTCTCATAATATCCTCCTGAACATTACCAAGGGCATACACCATGAGAAGGTGACTCAAAGTCATATAAGTGTCCACTCCTGATAGCCTGTATGATTTTCCCCCTAAAATGATATAAACCGGCTATAGAAAATATATTCAAGAATATTTTCATAGCACTTTAGGGTTCTCATCATAGTAGAGATCCTCTACGACCTTTTAGTGCGACAACTACTCTTAGGACATTATCACATGCAATGTCCTGTAGAAGAATAATAATGATGTGATAATGAATTTATTTATATTCAAAAACCATGAATATAAGTTATCATAAAGTAAAAAAGAATTTGGTTCTAGGGAACCAACTCCAACATTAAGGAAATTCATACTTAGCCAATATTCAAAACTCTATCGATCATAGGATGATCTCACAAAGTAGTCAAAACTATATGTGGTCGGTACATAAAAAAACTCATTCATAGAGGGATTTATATGTGTTAGTTTGAACATGATCTCATACCTTGATTGGATGGATCTAGTTCAAATTATTTATCATATTGAATAGGTGATTTTATATGAATACCCTTTTAAATGAGTGGATAGTAACTGCAAAGCAACTTGTCCCACATTGAAAAATCAAAGCATGTTTGCCCTGATTTATAAAAAAATCAATGATTGTTTCTAATTTGAGATGGATATCAGGGACCTTCATCGCTATCACTACGCACACTACCTGGTCATCCTTCCATAATCTTCTGGCCCAACTTATGTGAACCTCCAGGCATGCACTTAGTGGGTCCCATGCACATGCTTGTTGGCTTATATGAGCCCCTTATACATGGGGGCTCTCCTGTTGTCCCATACATGGCCCACACACTCACTAGCCTCCATGTGAGATCCCTAGAAGGATACCCCATGGGGGTTGACCCCTTGGGCCCCCCTATGTATGGTTGAGGATTTTCCTAGGGGGATTATGTGGTTTGTTTCATTTTTTTTCTAACACTTACAAATAATTTAAGTGTAAAAATTAATGCCACTTAAAATAATAATCCAAGGAACCTTCTTCTCTTCATAGAAAATGAAGATTCATTTTACATGGACTCAATTAAATCATCATGAAATAATAGTTTAATTTCATGGCCTTATTCTTCATCTTATAGTAAATAGTGTCCTTAGTGACACAAGTCTTGGAACTTAAGATAACTTCAAACAATTATCATAGTTATATGAATAATTTTTCAATCATGACATCCAATTCCATCAAGTGAGTCCATAAAAATTATAAAATCATCTTCAAGAATCCTCATCTCCTCATATAATTCTTCCACATATATTGAATTTATGATATATTAAAAACAAATAAAACATTAATTATTAAATCATGAACATTTTCTCTTCATATGGGATCTTTCTTGGATATTATACCACTTCTAGAGATAATAGAGTTTTCAATACAAATTCAAGGATACTTGAAAAATATTCTCATCTCAAATCTGATGAAAGTTATCCCTTTTATCAAAAGAAAACTCAAGTTAATGATCTTAGTGATTCTTTTGAAAATATGAGACTTTAACCACTTTTTTCAATGAAATGGATGAAAATTTGGAACTTAATCAAGTACAATATTTTCTTGAAATGATAGAATCTGAAAAACCTAAAAGTGTGTGGTTATGTTTCCTAGAACCTTTAGAAACCATCCTCTAGAGACTATCATATGAATCATATATGAAGGATTTATAACTATAAGAAGTTTTTGATACATAAATGAGTTTCATACTTCTTTATCCAATAATGAACATAAAAACATAGAATAATCCTTAATTGATGAGATTTGGAAATTATAAATTCAATAGGAGTTAAACAAATTCAATTGGAACAAGTTTTTGGAATTATTTAATAGACCCTCTGATTATCCTTTTATTCGAAATAAATTGGTATTTATAAATAAATATGCAAATACTAGTGTGATTACTAGAAATAAATATTCATTAGTACCTAAATGTTATAATCAAGTAGAAGAAATAGATTATAAATAAACCTTTTCTCTCATAGCTTTACTATACGTCATTAGAATCCTTATATCTTAGTCATATCATATAAACTTTATTATTTTTCAGATGGATGATAAATATTCTTTTCAAAATGGTTTTCCTATAGATAAGTTATTTGTTAAACAACTTTTTGGTTTTGAAAATCCTCAATTTCCAAATTCTATTTTCAAACATACTAAAGTTATTTATAGTTTTAAACAAGAACCAAGATCTTGATATAAAATTATAATTTTTTTCTCTTAACAAATGGTTTTTAGTGGGTATGGGGGACCCCACTTTGTTTAGTAAAACTTTATCAAAAGATATTTTACTTGTTTAATTTTATGTTTATGATGTTATTTTTAGTTCATCAAATCAAAAAATGTGATTTTTTTTTCAAAAATCTTGTAAAAAGAATTTGGAATTAGCATGATGGGTGTGTTAACTTTTATCCTGGGATTTTAAATTTATATAAAATACTTTGAATATTTTTTTAATCAAAGTAAATACATATGTGAATTACCTAAATTTTTTTTACTTGAAAATGGTAAGGTATATACAATTCCCATGAGTTGAAACATTAAATGTGATTTCCATAAATCTGGTAAGCTAATTCCCAATAATTTATATTGAGGAACTATTGGAATTTTGTTATATATAACTTCTAGAAGACCATATATTATGTTTTCAGTCTGTTTATGTGATATATTTTAGGAAAATTATAAATAATATCATTTAACTACTACTAATAAAATTTATGATATTTAAAAAGATCTATTTCTCATTTTTTTTACTTTTTCCAAAAAAATATGGATTTAATTTAATTTCATATTTTGATTTTGAAATTTTAGTTTATAGATTATATAGAATAATTACCTTAATAACCTACCCCTTCTCAGTAAAATATTTAGTTTCATGATCAAGTAAGAAGCAACACTCTATTACATTATCAATTGTTATAGTTGAATTCATTATAGATGGTTGTTTTTGTGATTTGGTGTTGTGTATGCAACACACGTTGATAGAATTCATATTTAATTTTAATCTTGATCCAATTAAATGTAATAACACAAGTTCTATCAACATTTCCAAACATTTGATAATCTATTCAAGAAAAAAATTGATTTAAGGCATCTCTTCTTATGTGATAACACACAAAAATTTGATATCTATCTTGAATTCATTAATAATAAATATTAGTTGGAAGATACATTTAAAAATACTTTACCTACTGAAAGATTTTATATTTTCAAAAATTAAATAGTATTTTCTTAATTTTAATTATTTCTATTTGATATTTAATTAATCGATCTAAATATTCTTATTAAATGTCCTATTTTTTATTACAATTTCCTTTTATTTAATTAAATATTTTATCGTGTAACTAAGTGACCCACAAATTTATTGATTTCAAGGATTTATTTATTTATTTTTCCACATCACTTTTTAATTGACTCCCCATATTCCACTTACAATATTCTATCAATATTTTAGCTCAAAACCTTTCACTATATATCGATTAAAAAACCTTCTAAGTTTGATTTCTATTTTATCCAAACCATTTCTACCCTAAACCTAAACACTTAAAACCCCATGTCTCTTATCTCTAGTGATCATGAGGAAGTATAATAGTGTAGAGTATTTCAATTCCATAATTTATAAGAGACATAAGTTTATGTGAAAAGTGTTGTGTGGAAGATTTATAGAATTTAGCTGCCTAGATCACTAAGACTTGTTGCTGAAAAAGCGATAAACATCCAAGGATGGGGTTTTATATTTGATAAAATAAGGACTAAGTTTCTATATAATAAGAAAACTAATGAGTTATATTGGAATTTTGAGTTCATTTTCAATGAGTATAAAAAATTAATGGTTTTGAAAATAAAAAATAAGAACTTTTAAATTTATTTAGATGAGTTAGCTAAAGTTTTTTCTTTCCATCATGAAGGAAGTTTCGAGTTTAATTCATATATTTTTAGTATAGATGAGGTAAGTACTTATGAAATTATTTATTCTATATTTGGAGCTCTAAATATTTAGAATAAATTTATTAAGTATTTATAATTTGAGTGAAGTATTCTAGTAAGGTTTTTTCAGACTCGGATTTGCTAGTTTAATGGAGAGTGTGAGAAAGTTTTATTTCAAGATATTTATTTTTTTTATATATTTCCAATGGAGAATAAATTAAACATGGACATGAAAATATTAAGGTATATTTACCATGATAACAATAATAAATGGAGTTTTTATCCATTCATATTGATTTTTGACTATAGTTCTTGAAAGAGTTAAAGTTGAGATAAGTGAGGTTATGGAACCCAAGTTCCATGGTTTGAAAACTTCAAGAGATAGGGTTCTTAAAAAAATTGGTTATTTATAGAACCATTATCTGGAGATTATTATGACTATAATAGTTGAAGAAGAAGATGTATATGACCCTGCTCATACTAAGGGGGGTCTTATGGAAGCTATTGATGGACCTGTTGTAGGAGGACCAGAAGCTAAAGGTGAGGTTATTACTAAAAATATATATTATCATGTTCTAATAGTTGTGGATGATGGTGTTGTTAGAGCATAAAATTTTCATAGATCAAAGGATGTAGAGGATGATAAATCTCATCATGAATATAGATATAATTCTAATATTCCTATCATTACTGAATTATAGGATTCAATGGATAATTAACCTCTTATGATAAGAAGAGGAAAGCAAGTAATCTCCAAGTAGATTATTTCACCTTCTATTGAAGATAGGGATGAGGAAGAAGTTTCTCAATAATAGAAAATGGACATTGATCCGGATGAGACTCAAGTATATTCTAGTAATCTTGTTTCAATAAGGGATCATGAAGAAGTATAAACTCTTCCTGATGCTCATAGATCACCAAATAGCATTTAAGTGTTTCTTTTAGAAAGATGGTTACTATGGAAGGTATTGAGAAATTGACTATAAAATTTCACCCTAATTATAATTCTAATATTGATATTATAATATTTATTGGAGCATGTAATATCATATTAAGGCCTATAGAAAAGCATCCAATTGGTCAATCCTCTGAGAAAGTAAAGGTTGAAAAATTTTGTCACGTAAGAAATGAAGTTTTTGGCTCAAATAGAGAAAGAAGTTAGTAACCCTATATTGTTTTGAAAGTCAAAAGAAAATAATTATAAAATTAACCTTCTCTTTAAGAAGAATAAAGGGGATAATCATCCCAAATAATTGATGATGAAGAAATATCAGAATCTGATAGTCAAGTTTAGACTCTTATTGAGAGAAAATTTTCTGAAACCAATTTAATAAAATAAAAAATGGATAGTTTGAAAGATTTGGGGATAGTATTGAAAGAAAACTAAATGCCTAAGTCTAAGTTTTATTAGATAAGTAAAATGATAAAGTATCAATAAAAATTAATCATGAATATCCCCATTGTTCAATCAATTGTTTTTTCTCCAGTCTTTGATGAGACTAAGTCTGTTACAACTGAAGTCAAATAAAATATCGATTATCTAAAGAAAGTAGTGATATCATAGTTTAAGTATATAAAAATTATTATATCTATTATTTTAGTTATATCATCTATTATTTATAAGGAAAATAATATAGTTTTGGAATAGTTAAGAAATTATTAATTAGATCTAAATATGTTGGAAGGTAGAATTTAGGAATAAAAATTTGATTCAATTTCTATGGACAACCTTCAACATTTGAAAAGGGATATGATTTCTAAAATTATGTATTTCTAAGGTAACTATTGATATATGATTATAATGTTTGAATAATCTATGCCCAACCTTATTAATTTTGTTGAAGAATGGCATTAAACTCTGAAATAGACTTCTCTGAATACTCTCACCTCCTCTGGAAGCACTATGAAATTGATAAATTAGTGTGAACCTACCATAAATTATAACTTTCACATATTTTTTTACAAGAATAAAAGATATTTGAAAAAAATTAATAATTCTTTTACTTATAATTCTGAGGAATCTTCTGAGAAAGATGCTAAGAAAGAATCTCATGTTTATAAAGACTCTTCCAAGGAGAATCTCAAATTATCATTGTGGTTTCAATATACCCATCTAGTTATTAAAAAATTATAATTCTTAGAATGTAAGTTTTTAAGATTTTGATTTCAATTTGTGCCCATAAGTTAGATTTTAATGACTTCCCCATAATTTTTGGACAAAAAGTAGTGGAAAGGATATTATATAATCCTATATTTTTTGTAAAAATACATCATCTTGAGAATGGATATATTTATTTATAAACTTTATCATATCATAGGTATAACATATCTAGGTACTATAACTATTGATATGTATCTTGTAACTCATAATATGTTAAAGGAAAACTTTGATCCCAAACCTAATTCTTTTAAACCAACTCTATAGAAATAAGATTGATATTCTATTTTATTTTTGTTCTCTATTATAAATTTTAAATGTTCAATTGATTTTTTCAATTTTATTTTTTATGAATAGAAATATTAGTCCCTTATCCTTATTTTATTCTCTATATCTAAATGTTTAATGTTGGTTTTTGGTTTATTATTAAATTTATGTTTTTAATAAATTCATAA
The DNA here is from genome assembly GCA_963277665.1 of Viscum album. Lineage (NCBI taxonomy): Eukaryota > Viridiplantae > Streptophyta > Magnoliopsida > Santalales > Viscaceae > Viscum > Viscum album. The sequence continues at coordinate 46,673,795 of OY728122.1, forward strand.
AAGTTAATTTTAGGTCTTTATTGATTTTAGTACTTTATATTCATTCATTTTATTCATTAATTATGCTATATTGATTTTGTTATCACATTACCCTATCTTTATTTTTAATATCACAAAAATGGGGATAATATATGAGTAAATATTAAATATTACTCATAGCTTACAAAATATTCCCTAAAACAAACATAAAAGTATTTTAGAAAAAGGGTGGGGAAGATATGAGTAAACACAAAATTTTACTTCTATTTTATAGGCTATGTACCATAAAAAAGTTAGATGTATTATATAAAAAGGGGAGAAGATAAAAAAGGGTAGAAAAAAATGTATGGAAAATGGAAAATTCAAAATCATGGAAATGTAAATTTTATCTCAAATTGAAGATTATTTATACTATGTATGTTTATATCTTTAAAATCTCTATTTTTTTTAAATTTTTATGGATTTAGTGATAATGAAAAATGAGTGACTATTATATACAATAATGTTCTTCCAATATATCCCATTATTTCAAATGTATTGATGATCACAAAATCCATATTTATTTTACTAATGAATTTGTATTAATTGATTTTATGTTAATAATTTTTATTTTTGTAAGAGTTATCTAATTTTAATTATTTAAGTTTAATCCTTTTTATTTTAGTTTAAATAAATTTTCATAAAGAAAAAATATTGTGTGACTCAAAAAATATTCTATTTGTATGTTGAGTTAGAAGAAATTTCCAAAAGAAACAATCCTATGTACTTAAGAAATATGTTATGTGGATTTGTTTAAAAGTCACACACTTGAATTTATATTTTAGGAAAGTAAATTGTGTTATGTGTAGGAAAGATTTCTTGCATTCAGAATCAGAAATTTTATGAAGTAAATTAACTTATGAGATCCTTTCATAGGATAAATATCACATGAAATAGGAGAAATGGCCTATAAGATGAAACTTCATTTAGAAATAATACTAAAAACTCATAAATACTTAAATTTTGGATATTTTGTCAAGTAAATTATCCTATGTTCTAAGAAATTCATGCATGTTTTGTATTTAGAAAATTAATTATCATGTTAATATTAAATTCCTTACTCATACACAAATAATACTAAAACTAGAGAAATTATCTTAAAGGAACTATATTTATATATTATATTTTGAAATTCAAATATCATATGTCATGGAATATACTACAAAGCTGAAAATTTATTTCAAGGATAAAAATTATTATAAAGCGTAAGAATAACTTTCAATTGAGCATAATTATTTCCATTTTAGAATACATATGTAGTGTTTAAGTCATAATAAAATACATAAAATCAAAAGAATTACAAAATAAAGTCCTATTATGCTAAAGACTTGCAAAGCTTTGTATTTTTCATTATTTAATTACATTATCAAGGAAATTATTACCATTTATATGTTCCAAGAAAATTACAATCCTACTTTAATTTTATTAAAATTTGTGATGAAAAAATGAGGAAAGACAAAATTAAATAATGTGTCTATTACCAAGAAATTGTATAGTTATAAGGATGACCATAACAATAGTCAATGAATACCTCTATTTTTCTATTTTCATAAAATAATGTAATAATGGAAGAAAAACATGATAATAATTATTTTTAGAATTAAATATTTACTCTCAACTATTGAATTAGAGTGGATTTTGGATTAAAATAGAGAAGAGTTGTGTATATTCAAGAACAAGAAACACATACTCTATTTTATAAGCTCATTATTGTTGTGTAATTATGGGAAGATCAACTATTGTTGTTAAGATTCAAGAATATATATCACAACCAAATAATCTTTCAAAAATACTCCTTTAATATATATTCAATATCTAGAAGATTCTTTATCTACTGTCAGTTTCTTCTTTCACCTATGTATTGAATATGCTATCATTTAAACATATTTTTCTTTGTAAAGTGATCACTCCTAATACTAAGTGTAGTGAAGGCCATAGAGCGGTCTTTTAAAGGGAGATCCTAGTTAAAATATATTATGTAATTACTAAACCCCATACCATTGATTTTTGTCCTAGAAAAAGATATACTTGAACTCAGGCATTCCTCCCCATATGTCATAGACTGCCAACTAGTAGCAGATGTCCAGTGTAGTATCATGGAGAGACTATAACCTTGTATTAGGGTAACAATATCTTATGAAATTACCAAGAATAATCTATAAAAATATATATACATCAGAGTATATACGATCAATAATAAATATCAATGCTATGAAAAATGAAATATGAAAGCAAACAATCATACAAACTCACAGTCTTACCGGAATACCATGACTAATCACCCATTAGAATAATCATAAAAAAAATAAAAGAAATAACTAAAATCCATAAATGATCTACTACTATCCTTGAGTAAAACATAATCTATATCCTAACTCCATACAAGATATCCAACTAAATTATCAAATCCTAGGCCTATACCCTACTTAAACCTATTAATAATGAGGTCTTCTAAGGTACCCACATATCATGGCCTCCTGAGAAAGGTGTTAGTATGACTCAATAGGGAACCACCAACACAGTATCATGCATAACTAGTAAATATAGAATGTGTGCATTTGATATAGATAGTTTAAAAATAAAATAACTATAACATCAGAAATAAATAAACAATCATTGATCTTCATGTTCAAACATGACACCCGAGATCGACTATACCTACTTCGGTCAGTTCTAGAGTGTCTTTAAGTGCATCAAATGACTTTTCTAACCAATACCAAGCCCAATAGAAATATAGTGGTAAGTGAAAATAATTATTTCTAGGTGATGGACCTAAGAAATCCAACAATATTAGGCCCATGGAATATTCCTAGGAGAAAATACTAGGCATTCTAGTGTTAGGCATATGAATGATTCTAAAGAGTGAGTCCAAGGAAATCATATAAATATGAAGTCCAAATCCCAACATCATGGGTATTATATATAGAACCAAATTCAAAATCCAAGTTTATTTCCCAAGGAATTTTATATCAATAGTAATTATATCTGAATCCAAAGGGATTTCCCAAGGAATTATTATATACCCATAGGCTAAATCCTAGGTAACCACCTAGGCATTCAACATAGAACCAAATGATGATTCCTAAGTAACTTACTAGTAAATACATATAGTGTATCCATGGAAATGAATACCTCCTATAATATCATGTAAAATGAATCTCATAAGGTTTGACAAACTTTCTAAACTTATGTCACATAATCAAGGTTATCCGCTCAAGTGCATAACCTAACCTCATCACTATAGCCATATCAGGATCACATAATTGATTCGGGTTCTACGGTGACACCAAAAATCATCACTACCATTTATAATAGGAACTCAATAAAGGTTCTTTATATCATTAGGTCACCTATCGAGGTATCATAGGTTACATATATTCTAAGAAACCATTCTGGGGTTCCTATTTCCCATTTCCATCACTCAGTATGTCACTCAGAGGGCATAGAGTCTCTTAGTATTTATATAATCATCTCAAATCATCATTTACCTCTTAGGAAAATCCATTTTAGTAGAAATTCAGGGAGATAGTATAATTATCATCTCAGTTCCCAAGTCATACTAGGTTGGTCCTCATACCCCCTTCCTAAATATGCACACACATCCTACCTAGGGAATACCCTCTTAGGTGATCAAATCTCATCAGGGAGGAAACCATCAATCCATGATCATCTCAACTATCTATAGCATAAAATGGTACTTAAAGGGTTTATAAATTGTTATTAGTTCCAATCACTCCAAACTCATCACACCCCTCTACTCAGAGGTAACTATGGCACCTACACTAAGGGATACTAAACATACATGATTCAAATGAGTCTCACCCCTCATGGTTTTTGTATCATAAGGCATCCCCTTTAAATTGAAAATTTTACTTAATTTAAATAGTTTAATTGCTCAAGTTAAAGAGACTGGATATACCACATTCCACATAAATCATGCATAATACCATAGGGAAATGAATAGGGATAACCTACCTTAACTATAGAGTTATTCCCTTTATAAATGAAATTTATCTACCTTTATTGAATCTCGTCCAAGTATGAATGGTTGATGTCCATCAATACAAGGCCTAAACTTAAGACAATATTTTAAATAAATTAATTAAACAAATTATAATAAATTACATCATTTATTTTAACTAAATTTGAAAAGGAATAAATTCTTGAAATATTAAATAGCTATATTTTCTAACCAAAACCATGAGAAAATATGTTTATTCTACTCCTGACATGCACCCGAATAGAAACCAAATAGAATCCCAAACCTTTTATTTCATTACATTTATAAATTTACCCAAAAAAACTAAAAACCACTAAATAATTTAGGGTAGTGACATATGTCTTTAAATAAGCACATAACCAAGTGAAATCCCCCTAATGTGACCCCATTTAACTAATACCAGAAAAATCCCCTTGATATTGAGATGATTCCACCATGATCCAGTAGAATCATTGCTAAGGCACTAGTCTGGATTACAGAAATAAATAATAAAAGGGAAAGATAAGATAATGGAAAAGGGAAAATATAAAGTGATATATTTACCTCTAACTATCCTCTTGAACGAATGATACTATATCCCATCGATAAAAAAAATGAGATATCCATCTTAGAAGAAGGTAGATTGATATATACTTCACACAATACCCTCCTTCACATAGGACATAAACACCCCCACTTCCCACTATAATTACTATTTTATTTTATCCACATTTTATTTTATTCCTATTTTTCGTTTTCTTTCTTCTTTTCTCCTTCTCTTAATTTATTTTTATTTCTTTTTATTTTACCAAGAAGATCCTCTATCCTTATGTAGAGTGTAAGGGTTATCTAAGATCACCCGTATGCACCTTATAAGGGTTATGTCTAAATCTCCATTAAACACCACATACAGGGTTATCACCTAGCCGGATGACCCCTACACACTACTTAAGGGTCATCACTTATCCATGATCACCCTAGTGCAAATAATAAGGATGTTTCCCTGGACACCCTTATGTAATGAATAAGGGTCATACCATATTTCCCCTATACAAAGTATAAGGGTCACCCTCAGTCATCCTTACTCTCATCATAAGTTATATTTTACAATTACCCATATTCTTAGTTTAAGGGTGATTTCATAATCTTCCTTACAAAAAGCACAAGGTTCCCCCCTCAGTCAACCTTACTCTATAAAAGGGTGATTTCTCAACCACCCTTAAATAGAACATAAGGGTTGTCTCAACTTTATATAATTTTAAGGGTTTTCACACCCTTATTCAACACATAAGGATCCTTCACTTCTAAATTATGATTCCTAAACATGGTGCTCCCTACCATCAGAATCACCTTCTAAAAACACATTCTTAGTGGTCCAATGATACTATTAGTGTGGTTTCAATATAATCATTCCCAAATATATATATGAAAACACTAGTCATGTAACGACCCAAATTTTCATTAATGGAAAATCCCTCTTGATCCAGTTAAATGTTTCTTTATGTTTTTATAAGATGTCAACTTCTTTAGTTTAACGTTAAGATTTGTGACCGTTACTTTTATATCTGTTGAACAGTGATCATCTGGGTAGTTTAAATATAAGGCTTTAACGAACCAATTTTCTACTCAGACAAAGGAAGAGATGGCCTCATCCAGTAGAATTGCCCCTTACGAAGCCCATTTTTCGGAGCTCGGAAAGGAGGTGGCGTCTTTGGGCTTTGCCCTTGACCAAGCCCAAGCTGAGCTTCATCAAGTCAAGCTCGAGCGTGATCGTCTACGGTAAAAATGGAAGTTGATAGAGATTACCACTCGAGCAATGTTATCCGAGTAACCCCAAGAGTCTGTCACCATCGCACACCTTACCCTTAGGTCTTATGCGGCTATTTTAAGGGGTTATGTAACAAATAAGTAGCACCATGTTCATGTACATTATTTTTTTATATAATAATGAATATAATTTCTAGTCATTTTTGATACATTGTAATTAGTTTTTTAAAGTACAAACGGCGTTTTTAGTTATTATTTAATTAAGAATTATATTTTATTAAATTAAAGGATTTTTGAATTAAATAATATTTTAATAAAATATTATTATTAATATTAAATCAATTTTTATTAAATATAAATGATCTTATAATTTTATGAATGCAATTAAAATTTGAAAGCCATTTCTGTCAAAACCCGTGAATTTTTTATAAATGTCGGTTTTTATTTTAAAAGTGAAAATTCAAATATTTAGAAAATTATTTAGATAAAATAAATATTATTTTTGGAATCAGGACGTCGAAATTATCCAACGGTGAATTTTTCATAATTTTCTGAGACAGTCAAATTTTTGGGTAAAAATTAAATACCATTTAAATATATAATGTGTTTTATGACATCATAATGACCCAATGGTGATGTAATAAAATACCATAATCCTTATGTTCGGCCAATATATGTTTTATCATTAAAATAATGAGGTTTTGGGTTTGTTTGACTCACTTTTCAAAGCATTAATGGAGCCCTCAAGACTTATTCAACACTTTGCCTTTTTAAATTAATTTCCATGGGAGTGTGACTCACCTCCACATAAGCAACCCTAATTTTTTTAATAAGTTCGGACCTTGGACTTGTAAAATATTGTTTTCCTCTTTCCTTTTCCAGAAACCATGGGCTAATACCATGGGATGGTTTGTGGTTTGGATTATTTTAATATAAGGGGTCCCAAACCTAAATAATAAAGAATTCTCTCACCCTTCCTATATAAACCCACCCAATCTCCCACTTCCTCCTCACCCAAAGCCCTTTAAGTTCGTCCAAACTCTGCCCTACTCTCTCTAAAATCCTCTCAAGGTGCCCCAAGCTCCCAAGAAGCCTCTCACAAGCCTCTCTCTAGCCTTTGTAAGAACACTTCCAAGTAAGGGTTTTTTTCTTCCTTTCTCAATTTTGTCAATTTTATTTAAGTTGTATTGCCCTTTTAATTTCAATTATGAATGTTGGGGTATGGTTTCGCACCTACCACATACTTCCCTCTTATTGTTTGAATGATGAGAGAACCCTTTCACTCTCATTAAATGCCTCCCATGTACACCTGTTACTATGCCGAAATTCTGAAAGGAACTTCTCTCTCTTCTTTTACATTCAAGCAATACTTTTGTATCATGAATCTAAATTCCATTTCTATTGTTGGGAAATGTATATATATGATCTCCGTACTGTCCATTACATGTAAATATGATGAGGAACCCCTTTCTCTCTCATCAACCTTTTTTATGAATTCTTATGTTACGCCATTACGCTGCCGAAATCGCACCGATTTTCTAAGCCAATGTCTTTGTGTAGTGAATACCATGCCCATTTCTCCATCAAGGGTATTCACCTTTATGAACATTTACATATTGATTATAAAGTTTCATGTATGAATTCCACATTCCTTTAGTGTGGAATAAATGATTATGTTTTATGAATCCATGTTTTATGATCCATGTGGCACACTTATGCATGAAATGAAATGTTTAAGGAGGGTGCGCCCTTTATAGCGCTCCAATGCATTGGGTAAAGTATAGTATCATGATACGTCATGTGCAATGAGTGTTGACTCATGCTAATTCAAGTGCAACGAGGGTTTACTCGTGCTTCAAGTGCAATGAGGGTTTACTCATGCTCCATGTGCAATGAGCCTTGGCTCATGCTAATTCAATGTTAAGTGTTGTTGCCACATTTCCATGTTATGATTATCATGCTTTATCATGCCTTTATGTTCATGTCTCTCTTATGCTCTATTGATATGACTATTGCCTAACATGTATTGTACTCCTCATGTTATTCATTGTGTACTCCCTTACTGGGCTTTATAGCTCACCCTTTTCTTATGCATGTCCTCAGGTTATCCCATGCAATGCTAAGTACGAAGGAATGTAGTGGTCATGTAAAGGAAGTTTTCAATAAGGATGTTGTATTTCAAGTTTAAAGTTTTTATGTAATGATCCTAAGCCCCAAAGACACTAAACCTCTCGATCTTCTTTGTTGTATCAAGTGAAGTTTTATGTAATAAAGCATGTTTAAGTTGTAATAAAAAGCAGGGTTGTCATAGTTGGTATCAGAGGATAGGTTTAGTTATTTTTGGGATTAGGAAACCCTAGTAAAGCCTTAGATACAAGACTAAGCATAATAAAAACATCCCTAAGTTTTGGTAAATACTAAGTAAGTGGTTTATCAAACAAATACATCCCTGTCTGGATACGAGCAGGTAGAGGCGGCTCTGGCACAGATGTATCCTAGGGGTAAAACCCGAAAACACCGCTTTGAGCTAGACTCGAACGGGAACTGGTGCACGACAACGGGCCTTGATGTACTCTTGGTTACGACACTCCCGGGGGATATGTTTTGATAAATTCACAATCTTAGTATGAACCCTTATTAATGGAAAAATGACCCTAAGGATATATGTTAGAAGGAAGATCATGAAAATCCTGGATTGAATCCTATAGACTCTTGAGTTAATGAGATTAAAGTTTATTTTTAAGTCATCAACTTTTGTCTTTGGATTACCCTTTATGTGTTACCCCTAACTTTCCTTTTATTCCAGCCAATGGCCGGTAATAGGAGAACTCGGGCTAACAACCGTTGTGAAGATCAGTGTGATGATTGTACTTATGAGATGCCCAATCCAATGGGAGCGGGAATCGCAAACTTTGTCACGCTTCTCTCTCAGCTAACTCAAGTTTTGAATAGAAACACTGGTCAAGAGGAACGTTCAACCCCCCCTAAGAAAGAACAAGTCTCTATTGAAAGCTTCATGAGACAAAGGCCTCCTACTTTTAGTGGATCATCCGATCCCACGATTGCTGAACAATGGATCAACTCCATTGAAAAGATATTCTCCATCCTCCAATGCTATGAAAAAGAGAAGGTTCTCCTGGCGGCTTATCGTATGGAGGGTGAAGCTGATCAATGGTGGACGTTGATCAAAAATACGAAGCCTGAGGAGGAGATCGAGGCTTTGGAATGGAAGGTATCCCGGAAGATGTTTTTCGATAAATATTTTCCACGCACCCTCCGTCTTAAGATGGAAAGGGACTTCCTTTCCCTCAAGCAGAAAGATGAGGAATCTGTGGGAGCGTACGAGGCAAACTTCACAAGGCTTGCACGATACGCTTCCGGCTTTGTCGTTACCCCCGAATGCAAGGTTGACCGCTTCTTTGGTGGGCTGAAGCCTAGCTTGCGGAAAGCATTAGCGATCCGTGACTTCGACAGCTATGAGGAAATTGTCCGATGTGCCCTCAAGGTTGAAATGGAGATCGGAGAATCACAGGGGTATCATGGGGACAAGAAGCGGAAGGTGGACTTCAATGCTGGTGGTCCGATGGATAAATCCAACGGCGCTAAGAAATTCCAGCACCCCACTTGCCAAAAGTGTGGAAAGAAGCACCCTGGAAATTGCCTTAGGGGGACAAGAAAATGCTTCAAGTGTGGAAGAAAAGGGCACCTAGCTGTTAACTGTCAGCAAGAAGGACCCGCGGCTGCGACGGAGGGGAGGAACGCTCCGTTCGAACCTCAACGCGTTGTTCAATGCTTCAAATGCAAAGAACCGGGTCATTTTGCGAATCAGTGCCCTAATCCAAGGGTTATCGGAGGCAATCAAAAACCTCCAAGACAGAAAGGAAGAGCTTTTGCTATCACTTCTGCCGAAGTGAACCCCGACAACGAAGTGGTGACAGGTACGCTAGTTATTCATTCAATAATAGCGAACGTACTTTTTTATTCAGGTTCTACGCATTCTTTTTTATCTCAAAAGTTTAGTAGAACAATCCCTGCACCACCACAAATCATGGAAGTAAAGATGTCGGTGAGTACGGCAAATGGGGAAATCATTGCATCCCATGAGTATAAGTCCTCCCCTGTTATAATCTGTGGATTGAATTTCCCAGTGAACCTCGTCATACTCCCTTTGGTGGAATTTGATGCAATTCTTGGCATGGATTGGCTTTCCTTATATAGAGCCAACATAAATTGTCGGGAGAGGGAAATCACACTCCATATGGAGAATCGACCCCCGATTCTTTACAAGTGTCAGGAGGAAGATGAATCTCCTTTAGCTCCATCATCTCAAGCATGGATATTACTGCCTTATGAGCATGCATATCTGGCTCAGATGATTGAGTCCAAGGAAGAAACCACCCTTGAAGAAATGCCTATTGTGAGGGAATTCGCTGAAGTATTTCCCGAGGAACTTCCTGGTCTTCCTCCAAGAAGAGATGTTGAGTTCTCAATTGAACTTATACCTGGGGCGCTACCAATATCCAAGATTCCATATAGAATGGCTGTGGTTGAGCTTGAAGAACTGAAGAAACAACTACAGGAGAATCTGGATAAAGGGTTTATACGCCCAAGTGCATCACCATGGGGTGCACCAGTCCTCTTCGTCAAGAAGAAGGATGGGTCAATGCGGCTTTGCATCAATTATCGTGAACTTAACAAAATCACGATAAAGAACAAGTATCCTCTCCCAAGAATCGATGACTTGTTTGATCAGCTGCGTGGAGCACAATACTTCTCCAAGGTCGACTTGCGGTCGGGATATTATCAAGTAAGGGTGAAGAAGGAAGATATCCCCAAGACTACTTTTCGTACAAGGTACGGGCACTATGAATTCATAGTAATGCCTTTTGGACTCACCAATGCTCCAGAAATATTCATGGACTTGATGAATAGAGTCTTTAGAGATTACCTAGATAAATTTGTGGTAGTCTTTATAGATGATATTCTAATATACTCCAAAACCAAGGAGGACCATGAGGAGCATTTAAGAACTGTACTGGAGACTTTGCGCAAGGAGAAGCTCTATGCCAAGTACAACAAGTGTGAGTTTTGGTTGAAGGAGGTCTCATTCTTGGGCCATATCATCACAAGCAATGGGATATCTGTGGACCCCTCCAAAACAGATGCAATTGAGGGATGGCTGAGGCCAACATCGGTAACTGATATCCGTAGCTTCTTGGGGTTAGCTGGATATTATCGACGATTTGTGACAAATTTCTCACGATTGTCCAACCCTCTTACCAAGCTAACTCGAAAGGGAGTAAAGTTTTCTTGGAGTGATGAATGCGAAGAATGCTTCAAGGAGTTGAAAAGGAGGCTTATCACTGCACCTGTGCTCACTTTACCCACAAGTGGGGAGCTTTTTGTGGTATTCAGTGATGCTTCGAAGAAGGGCTTAGGATGTGTGCTGATGCAGAATGATAAAGTCATATCCTATGCCTCAAGACAGTTGAAAATCCATGAGCGAAACTATCCAACGCATGATCTGGAGTTGGCGGCGGTGATCTTTGCCTTGAAAATCTGGCGGCATTATCTCTATGGAGAGAAATGTGAGATATATACTGACCACAAGAGTCTTAAATATATATTCACACAGAAAGAGCTTAATATGCGCCAGAGAAGATGGATAGATCTCATAAAGGATTATGACTGTTCAATACATTACCACCCTGGGAAGGCGAACAAGGTGGCAGATGCCCTAAGTAGAAAGGATCCAGCAATTCTATCAATGATGATAATTGAGAAGGATCCAATCTTCTTAGACTTGATGAAGATGGACGTGGGAATCATAAAGAAGGGAACATCATAAATCCTTTCACAAATGATTGCTCAACCATCTCTTTTGGAAAGGTTAAAGGATGCTCAAAAGGATGATGCGAGAATCCAAGAAAAAGTGGAAGCTATCAAAAAGGGAAAATCCTCAGAGTTTAATGTTAATGAAGAAGGAATTGTGCGGTTTGGGAAAAGACTATGTGTCCCATCAAGTTCGGAGCTGAAGAAGGAACTTTTGGATGATGCACATAGTTCAAATTTATCTATTCACCCAGGGAGCACAAAGATGTATCGAGATCTCTGAGAAAACTTTTGGTGGGATAATATGAAGAAGGAGATCGCCGAATATACATCAAAGTGCCTGGTGTGTCAGCAAGTGAAGGCAGAGAGGAAAAAGTCTAAGGGGATGATGCAACCATTGCCCATACCAGAATGGAAATGGGAGAACATCACCATGGACTTTGTCACCGGACTTCCAAGGACATCCAAAGGCAACAATGCAATCTGGGTTGTTGTGGATCGTCTTACAAAGACTGCACACTTCATTGCTATTCGAGAGGATTTCTCTTTGGATCAACTGGCACAGATATATATCAGGGAAGTGGTACGGTTGCATGGAGTACCACTATCTATTGTCTCTGACCGAGATCCAAGATTTACCTCTAAGTTTTGGAAGAGTCTTCAACATGCTCTGAATACTGAACTGAACTTCAGTACGGCCTATCATCCTCAAACTGATGGCCAATCCGAGCGGACTATCCAAACACTTGAGGATATGTTGAGAGCGTGCTCAATGGACTTTAAAGGAGGATGGGATCAACATCTTCCTCTAGTTGAGTTCTCTTATAATAATAGTTTCCACTCGAGCATCCAAATGGCACCATATGAAGCCCTGTATGGGAAAAGGTGTAGAACACCGGCATGTTGGGATGAGGTCGGTGAACGTAAGCTGCTTGGACCAGAAATGGTCGAAGAAATGGTGGAGAAGGTGAAAACCATTCAGCAGCATATCAAGGCAGCCCAAAGTCGACAGAAGAGTTATACAGATAATCGTCGACGAGACCTTGAGTTTAATGTCGGAGACATGGTGTTTTTACGCATATCTCCGTGGAAGAAGGTCATGAGGTTTGGAAAGAAAGGGAAGTTAAGTCCAAGGTACATCGGCCCCTTTGAGATTCTTGATCGTGTTGGGGCTGTGGCCTATCGACTAGCACTTCCACCTACTATGGCCAAGGTGCATGATGTCTTCCATGTATCCCTCTTAAGGAAGTACATACCAGACCCTTCACATGTACTCTCTTCTGAGGTGGTACAATTAGAAGACGATCTTTCTTATGAGGAGCAACCAGTGAAGATCTTAGATCGTAGAGAAAAAGTTCTACGAAATAAGACAATGCCCCTCGTCAAGGTGTTGTGGAGAAACAACAAGTTTGAAGAATCAACATGGGAGTCGGAGGATATGATGAAGCTAAGTTACCCACATTTGTTTTAGTGTGGGAAAAGGAAAATTTCGAGGGAAAATTTTCTTAAGGGGGGAATGTTGTAACGACCCAAATTTTCATTAATGGAAAATCCCTCTTGATCCAGTTAAATGTTTCTTTATGTTTTTATAAGATGTCAACTTCTTTAGTTTAACGTTAAGATTTGTGACCGTTACTTTTATATCCGTTGAACAATGATCATCTGGGTAGTTTAAATATAAGGCTTTAACGAACCAATTTTCTACTCAGACAAAGGAAGCGATGGCCTCATCCAGTAGAATTGCCCCTTACGAAGCCCATTTGTCGAAGCTCGGAAAGGAGGTGGCGTCTTTGGGCTTTTCCCTTGACCAAGCCCAAGCTGAGCTTCATCAAGTCAAGCTCGAGCGTGATCGTCTACGGGAAAAATGGAAGTTGATAGAGATTACCACTCGAGCAATGTTATCCGAGCAACCCCAAGAGTCTGTCACCATCGCACACCTTACCCTTAGGTCTTATGAAGCTATTTTAAGGGGTTATGTAACAAATAAGTAGCACCATGTTCATGTACATTATTTTTGTATATAATAATGAATATAATTTCTAGTCATTTTTGATACATTGTAATTAGTTTTTTAAAGTACAAACGGCGTTTTTAGTTATTATTTAATTAAGAATTATATTTTATTAAATTAAAGGATTTTTGAATTAAATAATATTTTAATAAAATATTATTATTAATATTAAATCAATTTTTATTAAATATAAATGATCTTATAATTTTATGAATGCAATTAAAATTTGAAAGCCATTTCTGTCAAAACCCGTGAATTTTTTATAAATGTCGGTTTTTATTTTAAAAGTGAAAATTCACATATTTAGAAAATTATTTAGATAAAATAAATATTTTTTTTGGAATCAGGACGTCAAAATTATCCAACGGTGAATTTTTCATAATTTTCTGAGACAGTCAAATTTTTGGGTAAAAATTAAATACCATTTAAATATATAATGTGTTTTATGACATCATAATGACCCAATGGTGATGTAATAAAATACCATAATCCTTATGTTCGGCCAATATATGTTTTATCATTAAAATAATGAGGTTTTGGGTTTGTTTGACTCACTTTTCAAAGCATTAATGGAGCCCTCAAGACTTATTCAACACTTTGCCTTTTTAAATTAATTTCCATGGGAGTGTGACTCACCTCCACATAAGCAACCCTAATTTTTTTAATAAGTTCGGACCTTGGACTTGTAAAATATTGTTTTCCTATTTCCTTTTCCAGAAACCATGGGCTAATACCATGGGATGGTTTGTGGTTTGGATTATTTTAATATAAGGGGTCCCAAACCTAAATAATAAAGAATTCTCTCACCCTTCCTATATAAACCCACCCAAGCTCCCACTTCCTCCTCACCCAAAGCCCTTGAAGTTCGTCCAACCTCTGCCCTACTCTCTCTAGAATCCTCTCAAGGTGCCCCAAGCTCCCAAGAAGCCTCTCACAAGCCTCTCTCTAGCCTTTGGAAGAACACTTCCAAGTAAGGGTTTTTTTCTTCCTTTCTCAATTTTTTCAATTTTCTTTAAGTTGTATTTCCCTTTTAATTTCAATTATGAATGTTGGGGTATGGTTTCGCACCTACCACATACTGCCCTCTTATTGTTTGAATGATTAGAGAACCCTTTCACTCTCATTAAATGCCTCCCATGTACACCCGTTACTATGCCGAAATTCCGAAAGGAACTTCTCTCTCTTCTTTTACATTCAAGCGATACTTTTGTATCATGAATCTAAATTCCATTTCTATTGTTGGGACATGTATATATATGATCTCCGTACTGTCTATTACATGTAAATATGATGAGGAACCCCTTTCTCTCTCATCAACCTTTTTTATGAATTCTTATGTTACGCCATTACGCTGCTGAAATCGCACCGATTTTCTAAGCCAATGTCTTTGTGTAGTGAATACCATGACCATTTCTCCATCAAGGGTATTCACCTTTATGCACATTTACATATTGATTATAAAGTTTCATGTATGAATTCCACATTCCTTTATCGTGGAATAAATGATTATGTTTTATGAATCCATGTTTTATGATCCATGTGGCACACTTATGCATGAAATGAAATGTTTAAGGAGGGTGCGCCCTTTATAGTGCTCCAATGCATTGGGTAAAGTATAGTATCATGATACGTCATGTGCAATGAGTGTTGACTCATGATAATTCAAGTGCAACGAGGGTTTACTCGTGCTTCAAGTGCAATGAGGGTTTACTCATGCTCCATGTGCAATGAGCCTTGGATCATGCTAATTCAATGTTAAGTGTTGTTGCCACATTTCCATGTTATGATTATCATGCTTTATCATGCCTTTATGTTCATGTCTCTCTTATGCTATATTGATATGACTATTTCCTAACATGTATTGTACTCCTCATGTTATTCATTGTGTACTCCCTTACTGGGCTTTATAGATCACCCTTTTCTTATGCATGTCCTCAGGTTATCCCATGCAATGCTAAGTACGAAGGAATGTAGTGGTCATGTAAAGGAAGTTTTCAATAAGGATGTTGTATTTCAAGTTTAAAGTTTTTATGTAATGATCCTAAGCCCCAAAGACACTAAACCTCTCGATCTTCTTTGTTGTATCAAGTGAAGTTTTATGTAATAAAGCATGTTTAAGTTGTAATAAAAAAGCAGGGTTGTCATAAGTCATTCCTCTTATGCCTTACTATTCATGAAAATTCTCAACCATGACTACTAACACACTATCACATCACTATATCCAAATACCTATACTCTTAAAGGTATCTAGAGATTATCTACACAAATCTTCATAATATCACCCTAAGAATCAACGTATCCCCAATATTACTCACACTCGAATCATATCAAATTCATATCAACCTGATTCCAATGCATGGACTTCATCAAACACCACATATGAATCCAAAATCTGGTATTCCCCCACAAAACCAGATATAACCAGATTTACCTCTTCACCGAGATCCAAAAGACACCTCAATCACTCAAAAATCATCCTTATCATAAAAATGACCCTACCAATACAAGTTCTATGCCTACATGTCCCATACTCCATCTAGTACCAAACATGATGACTATATGTGGTCATCTCGCTCATAATTAAGTGCCAACATGAAACATCAATCACCACTTGTTCCTATCTCATGTAAACATCAAACTCGACATCAATTAAAATTCATCCACATTGAAGGTCGCAACCTCCAATGGAAAATTATTCACACTCAACACCATATAGATTCCCTAATACCTCTTCTTGAGTGTAAAATTAGCAAGTTACATCATTACACCTCCTTAATAATACTTTTCAATGCACACTGTCGAGTCGACCGTACCACGATACCTTGATCCAACTTTGATGTCACCTATCACCTTAAAGAGAAATTTACAATTTCATCAAAATTGTAAAAAAACCATACCTATAATCATTTCATAAATCCCGCAGTCCTCATCCCACACTCAATTTCTCACTGATTCAAAACTCTATGGAACTATGCATAACTAGTGTGTGCTATCTAGATCCTATAAAAACCATCAAGTTTATTCTCCACTACAACCCAAATCACAAAATCAAACTCACAATCCCATTAATTTATCTTATCAAACCTGGGATCATGGGCCTATATAACTGACCATGCCCCAATACATGTTAATCTCATCTAAATAGAAGCAATCTTAGTGGTTTTATTCCAAATCAAGAATTTTCAATATGCTATGGTCTGCCGTAGAACCACCTATCAATCAACATCATATTGAAATAAGAGGTTTCAAATCATGATATATCCATACTAGATCGAACCATCTAGGATCCTAATCCACTATCTCATCATGAACTATACCTAAAGTCAATAGATTTAGGCATCCAATTGATCCTAACCTCAGAAACCAGACCTTAATACATGGTGCATATCCCTGCTCCCATCCCAAACATCACCCTATAACTCATGTTCCAAAACATCCACTCCAGGGATCACACACACACAAACAAACATATATTGGCATCACATGACAAATCATTGCTTACTAGGGAACTAATCTTCATCAAGAATCCATATATGGGGCTACCCCTTCAAGGATCATGATCCCATCTATGAGAACAACACCCCCCCCCCCACACAAATATATATATATATATATATATATATAATATAACCATTCTACAATGATTTTTCTTTGAGTAAACCATGGTCACATGGTTCAGTTAAGTATAATTCCACCAAGAAGATATATATAAAAATTTCATATAGGTTGTTGTTGAAAATTTAAGTAACCAAACTCATTTTATTTCTAGAACTTGTATTATAATCAACCATAAGGGGTTTATCCATAAGGTACCAAATTCCTGTACCAATATTCAAGGGTCACTACACATCCCTTACATCAAGGGACTATATATCCATCAAGGAGCATCTCACTATAGATCCACATGACCTATCATCGGTATAGTGTGGTTTAGGTCAGTATAATTCCACCAAGAATTTATATGGTAAAAAATTGTATAACTTTTTATTATTGATAATTTAAATAGATTAGATCTCATCATTAGTGATATAAATCACAAATATCACACGTATGTCAAGTGAATCAAACATGCCAAATATGATGCATGTACATGGGCCTCATACTAAAGTTGTTCATGAAACACTTGTTTTATAACTATCACAATCTATAACACATCCCTAATCCTGGTCTATGATATCCTAAATAGTAATATGAAATAATAGGATGCTCTAATACCACTTTTTAATGCCCTAAAATCACACCAATGATCAATTTCCTAGACATAGATCTACTAGACATCAGGTGATCCTCCCTATTTGTGAGAGGCTTTTGACTATAAGTTGGGGTTTATGGTAGTGTTGTGAGAAGACTATACCCCCGTATTAGATTATAAATAGAAATGGAAATAACCAATCACAATCAATCAAAATATACATTTATTATAGTATATAAAATAAATAAACAATATCAATTCTATAAAAAAATATTGTGGAAGAAAGCAGTCATACAAACTCATGGTCATTCCAACATATAATGATTGATTACCTATTGGGTCGATCATAATATAAAATAAAACAAATAAAAATCATAAAGGATCTAGCACCATCCCTTATTCATAACTCATTTATATCCTGACTTTTTTCCAAGATAGAAATATAAATAATCAAATCTCAGGCCTATTCCCTACCAATACTTGTAAACAATGAGGTCTAGTCAGGTACCCATATACCATGGATACCCAAGCATGCTGTGAGTACAAATCTTTTGGGAAACACCAACATTGTATCATATATAACTAGTAAATATAGTGTATGTTCATGTGAAATTATTAGATAAATAAAAAAATAACTATAGAAGCCTGAATAAATAAACCACAATCAATCATCAAGTTTAAACATGACATCCAGGGTCAACTATACCAACTTTAGAAACCGTTGGAGAGTCTTTAAGAACATTACATGATTTTAGATACCAATACTAAGACCAATAGCCATATAGTGGTAGGTGAAAGTACTAGTTCTTAGGGGGACCCTAGGAAATATAGTATTATCAGGTTCATATCCAATTCCTTGGATCAAGTAGAAGGCAATCTAGTGTTAGGCATACGATCGATTCCAATGAGCAAGTCCAATGAAATCATATAGATCTAAAGGTTGAATACCTATATCTTAGGTATTATATAGAGAACCAAAGACTAAATCCAAGGTGATTTACCATGCAATACTATAAAAATGGGCATCACATTTGAATCCAAGTAAATTTCCCAAGGCATTTCTAGAATCATAGGTCCAATCCAAGGTAAATGCCTAGGCATTCCAAATAG
Organism: Viscum album; assembly: GCA_963277665.1. Taxonomy (NCBI): domain Eukaryota; kingdom Viridiplantae; phylum Streptophyta; class Magnoliopsida; order Santalales; family Viscaceae; genus Viscum; species Viscum album. The sequence continues at coordinate 46,692,704 of OY728122.1, forward strand.
ACCTAATGGATAATTCTTGAGTAACCACTCAAGAAATACACATAGAGTCTTGATGGAATTTTTCCCCTATTTTTGATATTATATATAATTTATCTCATCAGGGTCATTCATATTCTTAAACCCCTCTCACATAACCAGAGTTGGCCACTCAAGTTCATAAGCTAACATAATCACTACATTCATATCATGATCACATAATTGATTCAAGTTATAAGGTTACACGTTAAGTCATTACTACCCATTCCTTCATGCAACCTATCAGGGATCAGTATATCACTGGTGAACCTATAGAATACTCATTTGTCACATATTTTCTAAGGCACCATTCTCAATTTTGTCTTTCATATTTCCATCAATCTGGTACTGGACCATTAGTCAAAGGACATAACACCCCGCAGTATCATAATAGTCCTCTCAATACCTCATTGGAATCCAAAGAAAATACATTATGGAAGCAATATAAAGAGAAAAAATAATTCATATATCAATTCCCAAGTTATCCTAGGTCGTTCCTCATATTCCCAACCAAAATATATATTCACGTCCTACCTAGGGAATTCTTTAATGGGTTCTCACATCTCATTAGGGAGGAAGCACTCACTATGTGCTCATCTTAATTATACATAGGATATAATGGTATATCAAGGTTTTATAAAGTCCTACCAGGGACAATCATTACAACCTTGTCACATACCTCTACTAAGAGTTCACTAAGGCACCTAAACTAAGGGTCACTATTCTTATTGGTTCATATGAGTCTCGCTCCTCATGTCCCATGAATCATGAGGCACAAAAATATAATCCTGGACTTGAACATCAGTGGTCAAGGAATCAATCCAATAAACAATGGTCCCTTATGGTCCTTGTTTATTTTTAAACCCATTTATAGGCACTCTTCTTTAATTAATCAATTTATTTAATTTTAACTATTCAATCACTCTACGTGGAAAGATCGCACATATCACATGCCACATAAATCAGGCATAATACCATATGGAAAATGTATAATGACCACCAACTTCAACTATCAACTAATTCCCTTTATAAATAATATTTTAACACCTTCACTAAATCTCATATGAGTCTAAATGTCCTTTATCTTTCAATATAAGTCCCTAACTCATTCTAATAATTTAAATAAATTAATTGAACAATTTATAATCAATTTCTTCATTTAGTTTAAATTAATTTCAATAGGAATAAATACCTAAAATATCACCAATCCACCTTATCTTTCCAAAACCTTGTGCAATGAGATGTGTTATACTCCCAACACTCATCTAGGACAAAACCACATGCAATCCACAACATTTTATTTCATTACATTGAAAATTTTAACAAAAATGATGGAAAAAACTAAATAATTTAGGTCAAAAAATACCTTCTTAAATCCATACATAACCATGTGTGATCCTCATAATGGGAACTCATTTAACTAAGATAAGAAATATAACACTGATATTGATATGATTATACCATTATCTAGTGGAATAATCACCAAATCCCTAGTATAGGTGGTAAAAGGAAGTTGAAGAAAGGAAATAGAAGGAAATGGAAAAGGACAAAAGAAAAGTGATATATTTACCTCTAGGTATCCTCTGGAATTAATAACACACAATTACATTAAGAAATGAAGGATATATCCCTCTTAGACGAAGGGAGATCAAGATATCCTTCACATGTGGATCTCATGTACAATGGTCATAAAACACCCACTTCCCCCTTTTATTACTATTTTATTTTATTCTCATTATATTTTCTTCTGATTTTTTTTCTATCTCTAATTTTCCTTATATTACTTTATTTTCCTCTATTTTTCTTTTACTTAGTATATCCTCTACCCTTATGTAATGTGTAAGGTTTAACTAAGATCGCCCTTATGCATTGTGTAAGGGTCATCTCTAGATCACCCTTACACACTGCAAAAAGGACATTTCCCATCTAGATCACCCTTAGGTACTATATAAGGTTATTCTCCTGGCCACAATCATCGTTATAAAAATAATAAGTGTTTTTTTACTAGCTACCCTTATTCAATGCATAAGGATCAGGCCAAGTCTCCGTTACGCACAATGTAAGGTTCACCCCTAGTTACCCTTACGCTCAGCTTAAGGGTGATTTTTCAGTCTCCCTTATTCATATAATAAGGGTCCCACTCGATCACCCTTATTTTTAGTGTAAGGGTGATTTCTCGGCCACCCTTATTTAGAGAATAGGGTTCATATCACCCTTATGCTTCTAGAAGGTTTGTTTCTCCCATACACCACATGTAAGGGTCTTTTCCTACTCACCCTTACGTTGTGTGTATGTTTTCCTCTTGGCTACCCCTTACACCATTTCAACTCACCTATTTTCCTAAAATACTACTCTCAGACACCCAAGTTAACAATTAATCCCAAAACCATATCTAAAAATATTATTTTTTGATTTTCTAACTCTTGGATCCTTAAACCAAATCCCAGTTCTCAAAATGACCCCCTTACTAAATCAAAAATTCAAATTTCTCTAAAAATTACAACTTATAAAAAGTTTGTATCTTTACATGTTGAACATTTATAGAAGGTGAAAGTTTATTTAACTCAACTAGGTATCCCCTAAGAAAATGGTTGGTTGATTTAAAATCACCATACTCTCATTCAGTGTTGGTGGAGTGGATTAGGGGTAGTTCTTTTTTTCATAATCCTTTATAAATTAATTTTCCATTGAATATATGATTAAGAGTTAAGGACATATTATAATAAAATTTTAAATAGTGTTTTTTATGCTAAATAATTTAAGAACTCAATCCACCCCCTTGATCCATTATACAACTACTACTAGGTAAATAGAGTTTTATTTTCTGATAATCCTTTAATAAGATACTTTTTATAATTTTCAACTATAATAAGTCAATTAATGCAATTTTAAAATGTAGTTAATATATAGATAGTTGGAGTTTTCATTGAGTTCAAGGATATTCCCTTTTCCTTGTATGATTTTGATAATAAGATATCAATCATATAAGGGGATAAAAACTACATTACACTAACTACTTGCTCACACATTGTGATTTAACCTCATAAAATTTGTGTGTGTAATTATTTATTGTTTTTTTCTATCATTCTTTCATGAAGACCCAATGTGAGTTGAGATTTTGAGAACTATTCACTTTAAAAGGTGTAATGGTAAAATTAAAGGTTTTTAATTAGTAAATATGGCTGCACTAATTCATCCCATCTCCCTATCAATGTTGTTTAACTAATTTAATGAAGCATAACAAATACCCAAACCATTTTTGTCTTTTTATGATTTATTTATTATTAAAGACAATCCTCCAACTACTCTATTAGGGCTTCAAACTTTTCCTTCATCTTTTCCATATCCCAAATGATCTAATATCCCAATATCATACCAAGATTAAAGAGCCTCTATTTATTTTAAAACATTCAATTTAGACTAATTATTTATCCTTCAAGATCCATGATGCTTTTGACATAATATTTTAATGTGGTAGTCACGTTATCAATAATCTAGGTATACTTTTCAATTTTATTTTTGTAATCAAAATCCTTTTTTGAGTTTTATAGATTTCCAGATTTGATATTTCTTATCTCAACCTTTAAATTGGTTTTATCATTTTATTAATTCTACATGTAGAGTTTTTAATTATAAACAAATCTATTTTATTTCTTTATTTTGGATCTATAAATATATATTTCTTTGAATACAACCTTTAATTTCACTTTGAGGTGTACTACACCACCATTTTCCTCATTTTCATCATCAATTATATCCTCACTTTATGGTTTGTCTATGATATCCAAAAAAACTTCCTTATTGAGTTCTTTGTAATACTTAATTTCATCTACTTTAATTTATTCTGAGCTAGCATCCTCTCATAAAAAGGTTATTCTTGAGTAATTGTTGATTTGAACTCCTATTGACTTTCACATCCTTTGATGAATTATTCAGGAGTCCATCATCATATTTATTATATTAGGACTTCTAGGGACACTTTTCAATGAGGTTCCAAAACCTTTCACCTCAAAAAAAGGAAGTGTAAGTTTACCCTTAAACTTTACTCCCCCCTTATCAAATTAGAGGAAAGGAATGAAATAAATTCATCAACCTCATTTTATTCTATATCACCCTTTATGGAAATATTCTTTATTGAACTAAATGAAACTTTATGAGAGTTATCATTTTCCAATGGATTCATATCATAGTTCTTTATATCATATGTTGAAAGAGTGTTATATATGATATCTAATGTAACCTTGTTTGGGTCCTTTTCCTAGTGTGTAAGAACATGGTTCTTTATTTAGGTATAAAATCGTTTAATTTACATCAATTTTAGGTTTAAATGCTTAATTATGGACTAATGTGATTACCCTTTGAGTTTACAAGTTTATTGTGGGTGTTCAGGGCTTGTTCTAAGCCCGGAACCTGTGTTTTGGAAAATCAAGGAGGGTTGTATGGTTAGTAGAAACTATGGGGTGTAGGTCTCATAGTTTCTACTAACTGTGCAAGGATGGATAGTGGGAGCTACATGACATATGGTTTGAGGAAACTGTGCAGATAGATATGCACACCCATGTGATGGCCAAAACCGTTTTTTGATAGTGGCTATAGGCACAATTTTTACACAGTTATTCAAACCATGCACACTAACTATGCAAGGAGACGCTCCTTAGAGTAGTGGGGCATGGTTGGCACACAGTTAGGATAACCATGCGACCAAACCATGCACCCTAGGAATTTTTTGGGAAATTTTCATTTTTCCCTTAGTTATTGTTAAAACATAACTTTCTTTTCTTTTCTTCCTCTACATAGTAGCCTTAACTATTAAAGATCCTCTTGATGTAAAATTATAACTTTTTATACCATTATTCCATCCAAACTCAGAATCAATATCCATAAGTATTTTTGGATATATTTCGGTGATTACTCAATTCATTTTGTGTCATTATTCATTTTTATTGGTATCAGTTGTGCTATTTAGGTGCAATCTAATATGACATATTTTTAGGTTTTTCATTTGTTCTTCGTTTTTCTCCTGATCCGAGTTGAATCAGGAGATGATACTGGATGATCACTCTACTAGAGACCTATAGTAGGTAGTCTCATTCTTTTTCCTCAAATTTGAGGTGTTTATATATTTTTCATTGTGTTGTGTACCTGATTTTCCAAGAATTTCCCTTGAAATGAAATTTAATCCAAGTTTTAAATATATAGGTATGAACTATGTAATTAATGAGACTCATTAATAAATTATTAAGGGTTATTAAATTTTAATTAGAATCTCCCCTTGGGTTTGTTAGTTAATTAAATGGACCACCATGGGTTGCATATAAATTGATCACTTTTAAAAGTGTGTTGTTTACCCCTTTCCATGGGATGTTAAATGATGAATTATAATTGTAATTTTAATTGATTAAAGTAAGGGAATGGAAGATCATGTTAGAGAATAAATTTTAGGATGGAACCCTTCTCCCTCAACTCTCCCCATCCCCTACTCTTGGACTAGGGTTTCCTCCCAAAACCTTCCTCTTCGAATGTGGGGGTGCATCGGTCTGACATTCCATCTCCTTTCCTTCCTATATTCATTTCCTCTCTTCGTGGTGCTAATATATTCTTTCAGGTGGTGTGGATTTTTTATGTTTTTATCATAGGGATGATAGTTTTTCCTGAAGGCCCCGATTGCTTCTTCCCATCTCTAATATTTTGTTCCTTTATACCTCTCTAGGTAATATCGAGATTGAAGGACAATCTATGGTTTTGGGGATATGCGGGTTGGTGGTCAAGGGTTTATCAAGAACTCCTATCTCAGCCTATTCTTGGTTTGGATTTAGGGTTCAGTCCTGGCGAGATTCCATTGCAGAGGCATCGACTGCTCTTTTCCCAGCCCTCACCCCGAGACCCTCTTCTCCTCTCTGAGTTGGTTCTGGAGCAGTGTTTCCTCAACGGTTTTGGGAGGTGAGATTTGGCAGCCGAAGATGCTTATTGCGTGAAAAGTTGGATCTATATGAGGTTTTTATGGTGAAGATTTCCATATGTTCTCTGGTAAGGTTGTCACGACCCGTACCCCAGGGCTAGTGTCGTAACTACCCTAGGCTGGCGACAAGCACCAAAGGCGTAATTACCTAAAAATGGGAATACATTGCCTTTATAAACTGAAAAAACACACAACAGAGTATGAGCAGGAAGAAAAAAACTAAGTAAAGATGTATACAAAAGAGTTCTGAAAAGTAAAGGGGCCGGAAATACAAGCCCAACAGGAAAGTACAAGTACAACTGAAAAGCAAGTACAACTGAAGGAAAGAAAAACAGCTACTGGGTTGTCTTTTGGGGATCCTAACTAAAGGGTAGGTGCAGATGGAATCCTCAGTAATCCATGTCCGTCAGTCTCCTTCGTGTACTGACTCATCATAAGGTCTATCTCTGGGTACCATCCAGTCCTTCTACTCTGCCTCAGTCAGTGATATCTGTCGTCTGCATCCAACACAACAAGGTGCGGGCATAGCCCGTGTAGGGGTGAGTATAATGATACTTAGTAGGGACCCGGAGACCCTCAAGGTCTCACAAAATCCAACAAGGATAAACCAAAAAGTATGAAATCAACAGATAACCCCACTTAGGTATACACCCATACATATACCTAAGTTATCAAGTAATCCATCTCAATCATGAGTAAACACAAGAGTTGCTGACTCAGATCACAAAGGTATACAACTTTTGTAGAGAGATAAAGATAATCAGATTTATCCACTAAATCATCTAAGCTGTCAGACCCACATAGGATACAGGACCAGCAGTTAGAACTGTCAGACCCACATAGGATCCAGGAATAGTTGTCAGAGCTGTCGGACCCACACAGGATCCAGGACTAGCTATTCTGTCGAACACACACAGGATCCAGGAACAGAAGTCAGAACTGTTGGACCCACACAGGATCCAGGAACAGTAGTCGGAGTTGTCAGACCCACATAGGATCCAGGACCAGCTATTCTATCGGACCCACATAGGATCCCAAAACAAAATTTAGAACTCTCAGACCCACATAGGATCCAGGAACAGTCGTCAGAGCGCATCCAACCATAGGGTTGCGCTCAAAGCATGCTTGATTCCGGGAGGGTATTCTACTCATTCCAAGTGTCGATACATCAAATTCCACGAATTAACAAGTTTTTTCATCCAAAATATTCGCCTTTCCAAAAGAAACCCAATGCGAAAGAAGGCACGTCAATCGGATGCCTGGTCTAATAGTTATTGGAATTTTTGTTCCAAGAGCCCGGTTGGATTTACGTTTGATCCAAACTAATCATACCCCAACTGTGTCCAAACCTCAATTGGGGTATACCAAAGGAACCATATTTCTCCAAGATTTCATTCACCGTAGACGGTTTTTCAATTGGACACCCGTAGCCCATGTTATTGGCGAAAAGGTGAAATCGGGTCAGATGGGTCTGGGTCTTGTCCGGCCCAATCGGACCGACCCGGGTCCGGTCCGGGGGTCCGACCCGGTCCGGGGGTCCGACCCGTTCCGGGGGAACAACCCGGTCTGTGGGTCCGACCCGTCCCGCGGGGGGGCCCGGCCCGCGGGGGCGGGCTGGCCCGCGCTGGGTCCGGCTCGGCGGCCCAGCGGCCCGTGGGGTCCGCCCTAGCCGCGTCCAGGGGGGAGGCCACGCCCCTGGATCCCGAACAGATTAGCCATTCTGGTGAGAATCAAACTAGTGACACATGGCACTGGTCCATGTCACGCGGGACCCACTGGGTCCCACTCCTTCCGGTTGGTCGAGCGGCCAGCCGCCTCCCGCGCGGTGCTGTTGCGCCGCGCCACCTCCAGCGACCCGGTGGCTCAGGCTGCCGGTATTCATCGCGGTCGGCCTAGTGATGTCCATTGCTACATCTCCACGGCCAGGGGTCGTGGCCCCTTCATCTCCCTCGAGCGGCGCTGTTGCGCCGCGCCTTCTCCTACAGCCGCCGACTTCCTTCGCGGCCGACCTTGTGCCGGCCGCCGCTACACCGCCGCAGCCAGTTGGCCGTGGCCTTCTCCTCCGGCTGCGCGGTTACACTGCCGATGAGCATGCTGCTGGCCGGAGTGCCGGCCGCCCTTCTCTTCATCACCGGTTCTGATCGCCGGTGAATCTTTCGCGGGTCACCGGACGAGTTCCGGTGGCCCGTTCCTCGTTCTAGAAGAAGTCAAACTTTCCTCGGGACGTTGCCTTCGATCCGCAACCGGTGTTAATGAGAAACGCTCAACCCAGACTCATGTCACATTGGGAGTCAAATCCATAAGAATGGTGGAGGGGTCGGGCTGTGTTTTTTTGGCCCGCGCCCTTCCCGTTAGGGTGATATCAAGCGGCTTCGAATTCTAAACCACGATGGGAAATGAAGAACACAAAAAAATTATCAAGCTCGAACCCCTACCTCGGATTCATTGTTTATTGATGATGTCGCGGAAAGGTGAATGTCTTTACGTTGATGTCGGAAAAGAAGATGAAGAATTCAAGGACGACGTCGTCAGCATTCTTCAAGTACGGCGCTTCCTCCCTTGTTCCTGTTGAAGATCGTTCTTCATTGGTGGAAGAAGTGTTCTTCATTGGAGAATTCTTTTTCTCCCAAGCTCTCCTTTTCCCAAGATCCACCAAATGAAAAATGACAACCCCAAAAATAATGGATTAAGTTAATCCATAATTTAATTATTGTCCCATATATTCAAAAAGATTCAAATTAATTAATTAATGCTCCATTAATTAATTTGTGTGGATTGGTACCATGAAGTGGGGAGCTCAAGAGGCTCTCCCCACTTAATGGGAAGTTCAAGAGGCTTCCAAATTGGGTGGTCCCCACAAAATTAATCCTCACATGGGAGGTTGAGTTCGGGTGGGCCCCACCACTATAACCTCTCATGGGAGGTTAAGGTGTGATAGAACCCACCTACAACCTCCACATGGCAGTTATAACAAATAAAATAAAATAATACCTGCACTTATTTTATTTTATTATTCCACATAAAACCCGAAAACTATCTTTAATTCCCGACCATCTGTCGTTGAGGTGAAAGTCTTCTTAAGTGAATACCGGCACTGAGAGTTCAACAATGCCCTCAGATTTCAATTATGAGCACTGTTTTAAAAGTTATAAAATCCCGCTTGTACGTTTACTGAACGTACCCGAACAAAACTTCAAAAATTGATTCTGGGCACAACGGGCCTCAGAATAATGCACCATCAATTTTCGCAGACTTGTAAAATTCCCATGTATTTAAGAAAAAAATTTCCACGAAAATTCTTGGTCTTTACATTCTCCCCACCTCAAGGCTTTACATCCTCGTAATCTATAACTCAAACTAAGGGACAAATGGGGGGTACTGAGCACGCATCTGAGCCTCCTGCTCTCATGTGCTCTCTTGGAGGTTTTGATGCTTCCAATGAACGCACACCAGAGGTATCGACCATCCAAATAGGACCCACTCCTATCGATCCTCAATCTCCACTAGAACCTCTATAAAAGTCAACCCATTGTCGATGTCCATCTCCCCATGGTTGATGATGTGAGAAGGTTCGTGCACGTATCTCCTCAGCTGAGATACGTGGAAGACATCGTGAACCCAGTGAAACTGAGGTTGAAGAGATAAGCGGTAATCCACCTCACCAACTCTACTGAGGACTTGAAAAGGTCTGATGAATCTTAGAGATAACTTACCGCCTCAGCCAAATCTCTATAGACCTTGTCAAGGTGAGACCCGTAGAAAGACACGGTCGCCATCCTAGAACTCTAGAGGTCTCTGTCTCATGTCGGCAGACGAATTCTACCTGCTCTGTGCAATCTTCATCCACTCCTGGATGATCTGCACCTTCTACGTGGTAGCTTGTACCATCTCTAGTCCCACCAGTGCTGACTCCCCAAGGTCTATCCAACACAAGGGTGATCTACATGGTCGTCTATACAATGCCTTGAAAGGTACTATCCTGATGATGGAGTGATAACTGTTGTTGTATGAAAACTCTACCAAAGGCAAGTGGTCCTCCCAACTGCGACCGAAGTTGTGGACACATGCATGAAGCATGTCATCGAGGGTCTGAATAGTCTGCTCGGTCTGACCATCTATATGAGGATGGAAGGCGGTGCTGAAGCGAAGCTGTGTCCCGAAATCGTCCTACAACCCCTTCTATAGTCGGGATATAAATCGTGCATCATGATAGGAGACAATCTTCGAAGGTATAACATGTAAACTCACAATCTTCTACATGTAGAGGCATCCCAAGATCTCTAATGAACCCTACTATCTGATCGATAGGAAGTGGGCTGACTTGGCGAGTCAGTCGACAATCACCCAAATCGAGTCGTGACCCCTGGATGTACGTGGAAGACCCGTCACGAAGTCCATGGATATCCCATCCCACTTCCACTCTGGGACCTCTAAAGGTTGAACCAAGCCTGATGGTACCTAATGCTCCGCCTTCACTTACTGAAAAGTGAGGCATCGAGAGACAAACTCCACTATTGCCTTATTCATAGTTGGCCACCAGTGCTATTGTCGAAGGTCTTGGTACATATTCACCACTCCTGGATGTACCGCTAGAGGGGATGTGTGGAACTCCCTTAGCACTTCTTGCTGAAGTGACACTGGTACCATAGTATGTCCTCTGAAGAGGATGAAGTGCTCCCCACCTTCAGAAAATCCATCAGGTGCATGCCCTGTTGATATCTGAGCACGTAGTGTCTCACATTCAGCATCTCCACGTTGTGCCTCACCGACTCACTGAAGAAGTGGGGGAGTGACTATAAGAGACTGAAGTAAGGCTTCTCCATATCTATCCACAAAGGATATCTATAAAGCAGCCAGCTGCTCTGTCGCCTCTCCTAGCAGCTGTATACCAGATCTCCTTCTGAGTGCATCTGCAACAATGTTCCCCTTCCTAGGAGTATATACTATCTCAAAGTCATAGATTTGGAGGAACTCAAGAAAACGTTGCTATCTCAGGTTCAGGTCCCTCTGAGAGAAGATATACCTGAGACTATTGTGATTAGAGTACATGGTAAAATGCTCTCCCATCAGATAGTGTTGCCACATCTTCAAGGCGAAGACCACTGTTGCTAACTCCAGTTCATGGGTAGCGTAGTTCTGCTCATGTTTTCTTAGCTGTCGAGAACCATACACGATCACTGATCGCTCCTACATCAAGACACACCTGAGTCCGGCCCCTGATACGTCACAGTAAACTACGTACCCTACGCCTTCCTCTTGAAGTCTCAAGATGGGGGAACTAGTTATCCTCTGCCTCAGTTCCTGAAATCTCTGCTGGCATCTCTCTATCCACATGAAGGGTTACCCCTTCTTCATTAATGCTGATAGTGGTGTTGCAACTCTAGAGAAGTCTGGTATGAACCTCCGGTAATAACCATCCAAACCCAAGAAACTTCGTACCTCCGTAACACTCCTGGGTGGCTCCCAAGAAAGTACCGCCTGAATATTCGTTGGATCTAATGCAACTCTAGCCTCTGAGATGAAATATCTGAGAAAGTGAACCTCTTGGATCCAAAACTGGAACTTTGAGAGTTTACCATAAAGTTGGTGCTCTCAGAGTGCGTCCAGTACTGCTCGTAAATGGTAATCATGCTCCTCCTCAGTAGTCGAGTAGATCAGTATGTCATTGATGAAGAATACGAAAAAGCGATCGAGGTATGGCTGGAAGATCCTGTTCATGAGTCCCATGAACACTGTTGGAGTATTGGTTACGCCAAAGGGCATAACCAAGAACTCATAGTGGTCATACCGACACCTGAAGGACGTCTTCTACACATACTCGTCTCAAATTCTGAGCTGGTTATAGCCTAATATGAGGTATATCTTCGAGAACCACCGTGATCCCTTCAGCTGATCAAAGAGGTCGTCAATCCTGGGAAGTGGGTACTTGTTCTTCACGGTCACCTGGTTCAGGCGATGATAGTCAACACAGATCCTCAAGCTCCCATCTGCTTTCTTGGTGAACAGAATCGGGGCTGCCCAGGGAGAAACACTGGGCCAGATGAATCCCTTCCCCTGTAAGTCCTCTAGCTGTTCCCGCAGATCACAAAGCTCCGTGGGAGCCATCCGATATGCTGGTGTAGATATCAGTGCCATCCCGGGGTAGAATTCAATATAGAAGTCCACTTCTCTACGAGGAGGTAGAGTTGGGACATCGTCAGGGAAAAAATCCCCATACTAGTCCATCACTACAAGATAGCTCAGACTCTACACCTCTACCGCTCTGAGGGTAAGACATGCCAACTGATGGGTGATCGGCTGCACCCTCCTCTTGGTAAGTCTGTACTATGCTGCAAAGTCTCCCTTCTCACCGGTGAAGGTAAACCTAGTCCCATCCATGCGGACACACCACACTTTTCACCTAATATAGTCTATCTGAGCATGGACTGTAGATAACCAGTCCATACACAAGATGACGTCGTAAGGCCTCGATGCCACTACTAGGAGATCCCATCCGAAGATCTCGACTCCTAGAGTAAGATCACACTGCCGACACTGGTGTATAATCGTCGAATCAGCTCCCGTAGGAGTCTCTAGCCGTAAGGATCGAATTAAAGGCTCCTTCGGAATCTCCGAGCTCCGAATGAGGGATGTGGAAATGAAAGAGTGACTGGAACCTGTGTCTATAAGAACTACAACTAAGGTGGAGTAGACACATATCATACCTCGTATCATCTCCAGAGTTCCATGGTCGTAGGCCCCAGCTGCCTAGAGCTTAGCTCTTCCCTGTCCACCTACTCCCTGTGGTCGGGGTGGACCTCCTGGTGGTGGTGACAGTAACACATCGAATCATCATCCACCACCAGCTGCACGACCAGCTCCTCTGCCATGTCCGCCTACTCCCTGCGGTCCGCCTCGATCTAATCTCTGTCTCTGCCTGGGCGGTCCTTCAATTGTATGCTAATCGTCATTACGGAGGGTCAGATAGTCATGAGCCATGTGACCCTGCATGCCGCAAGAGTAACATTGACCACTCCTGGAATGACTGGCTCTGTCCCGTGTGCCCCGCACAACTGAACCCGTATCCTGAGGTCGTCCACCGGATGACCTGATCTGCTTGGACCTCTGCGACATCTGTCTACTGCCAGCTATTGAAGACTCCACTAAAAATTGACTAGTGGTGGGTCTCGTTACTAGTGACAGCTTAGCAAGGAAACTCTCCACTAGGAGGGATCACTCTAACACCCTACCTGTGTCAGGCTGTTGAGGGAGATCATTGATGCCCTGATCTCTCGCCTGAGCCCCTTCTCAAAGGTTCGGGCTCTGAAGAATGGGTCCTGCACCATATCTGTGGAGTAACACGAGAGGTCAGTGAACCTCACTGAGTACTGTTCCACTAACATGCTACCCTACTATAGATGCAATAGCTCCTGTATCCGCACCGTACGTAGGGTGGATGGGACAAAATCTGCCCGAAACAGGCTCTCGAAGTCTACCCAGAGAAGTGTCGCCTCATCATGCACCTGGAGCATTAGGCTCCACCATCTACCTACTACCGCCTGAAGAAGACTCGCGATAAGGATCACCATAAGGTTGACTAGTGTCCCTACTAGTCTGAAGACTCTCACTACAGCCTCCAGTGAATCCTCAGCTGCCTACGGGTCCATCTCACCCCTGAACCTGGGCAACCTATGGTGTTGGAACTCGTGAAACGTGCTCAAGAGGCGTGCACTCTCTGCTGCTGGGGATGGTGGTATCGGTGTCCCAACAGGTAGTGGTACCACTGGTGCCTCCGCTGTGATAGGGCCCTACACTGAGTCCTCATCACTCGGTGGGATGTCATCTCGTACAACTCTTAGAACCCTGGCTGGTAGTCTGCGTAGGGCCATCTTGAAAAGATACAGGTGCACCATGGTCAATAAGTTATACCTAGTGAGCCAACTCAAAGAGATCACAAAGAAAACTCTTGAAAATCACATGCAATCAGTGTTTTCATGCACTGAGTTGGAAATCAGAAGTCAGGGTCCTAGTGTATGGATACGTCGGCAGCCGCACCAACACTGGACTCCCTGGACTAAAACCACACCCAGTACTCTTAACACTATTTCTTCACAAAAAAGAAAGACCAGAGTCCTAAGTTCTGTGGAAGAACCAATTCCTCTAATACCAAATTTTCATGAACCCTCCCTAGGGCCCATGTCGTTACTACCCCAAGACCGCCTTTCATAGGCCAGGGGGTGGCGACTAGCACCAAAGGTGTAATTCCCTAAAACTGGGAAGGCATTGCCTTTATAAACTGAAAACACACACAAAAGAGTATGAGTTGGAAGTAAAACACTAAGTAAAGTTGTATACAAAAGAATGCTGAAAAGTAAAGGGGTCAGAAATACAAGCCCAAAAGGAAAGTACAAGTACAACTGAAAAGCAAGTACAACTGAAGAAAAGAAAAGTAGCTACTAGGTCGTACTCTGGGGTTCCTACCTGAAGGGTAGGTATAGATGACCTCCTCAGTACTCCACGTCCGTCATTATCCTCCATGTACCGACTCGTCATAAGGTCTATCTCTGGGTACCATCCAGTCCTGCTACTCAGCCTCAGTCAGCGCTATCTGTTGTCTGCATCCAACACAATGAGGTGCGGGCATAACCCTTGTAGGGATGAGTATAACGATACTCAGTAGGGACCCCGATACCCTCAAGGTCTCACAAAATCCAACAAGGATAAACCACAAAGTATGAAATAAACAGATAACCCCACTTAGGTATATACCCATACATATACCTAAGTTATCAAGTAATCCATCTCGATCATGAGGAAACATAAGAGTTGCCGACTCGGCTCACACAGGTATACAACTTTTGTAGAGAGATAGAGATGATCAGATGTAGCCACTGAATCATCTAAGCTGTTAGACCCACAAAGGATCCAGGACCAGTAGTTAGAACTATCAGACCCATACAGGATCCAAGAACAATAGTCAGAGCTGTCAGACCCACACAGGATCTAGGACCAGCTATTCTATTGGACCAACACAGGATCCAGGAATACAAGTCAGAATTGTCAGACACACACAGGATCCAGGAACAATAGTCAGAGCTGTCAGACCCATAAAGGATCCAGGACCAGCTATTCTCTCAAACTCACAAAGGATCTAGGAATAGAAGTCATAACTGTCAGACCCACACAGGATCCAGGAACAGTCATCAGAGCACAACCAGCCATAGGGTTCCGCTCAAAGCATGCTTGATTCTGGGAGGGTCCACTCCTCAAGCCAAGTGTTGATATATAAACTTCCACAATGTCCCAAGTTGATTTATCCAAAAGATCCTCCTTTCCAAAAGAAAACCAATGCGACAGACGACGCGTCAATTAGACGCCCGGTCTGAGAGTTTTGACATTTCTGTTCCGAGGGCCCGGTTTGATTTACGTTCGATCCAACTCAGCTGTACACTAATTGTGTCCAAACCTCAAGTGGGGTATACCATAAGAACTATCTTTCTTAAATATTTCCATCACCACAGACGGTTCGTCAATTAGACACCCGTAGCCCAAGTTATGGGAGAAAAGGTGGAATCAGGTTAAACCGGTCAGGGTCCGGTTCAGCCCAATCGAACCAACCCGGGTTCAGACAGGGGTCTGACCCGGTCCACAGGTCCGACCTGGTTCGCGTGTCTGACCCGGTCCGCGGGGAAAACCCGTTATATGGAGACGGCCCGGTCTGCGGGGACAGCCTGGCCCACGGGGGTGGCCCGGCTCGTGCTGGGTCTGGTATGGCGGCCCGCGCGGGGTCTGCCCGGCGGCCTGTGCTGGGTCCGGCCCAGTGGCCCGCTCTGGGTTCGGCCCAATGGCCCGCATTGGGTCCGGCCCGGCGGCCTGTGCTGGGTCAAGCCCGACGGCCCGCGCTGAGTCCGGCCCGGCGGCTCGTGGGGTCCGCCCTAGCTGCGTCCCGGGGGAGGCCGCGCCCCCTTGATCCTGAACGACTTAGCTATTCAGGTGAGAATCAAACCGGCCCCACATGGCACCTGTCCACGTCACACGGTACCCGCTCCTCACGTTTGGCCAAGCGGCTAGCCACCTCTCGCACGGCGCCGTTGCGCCGCGCCACCTCCGGCGTCCTGGTGGCTCGGGCCACCGGTCTTCATCGCGGCCGGCCTAGAGCTGTCCGTCACTGCATCGCCACGACCAGGGGCCATGAACCCTTCTTCTCCACCGCACGGCGCGGTTGCGTCACACCTTCTCTGGCAACCCGGTGGCTTGGGCCACCGGCTTCCTTCGCAGCCGGCCTTGCACGGGCCGCCGCTGCACCACCGCGGCCATTCAACCGCGACCTTCTCCTCTGGTGGTGCGGTTGCGCCACCACTGACCATGCGTCCTACCGGAGTGCCGACCTCCCTTCTCTTCGTCA
Source organism: Viscum album (assembly GCA_963277665.1). Classification (NCBI taxonomy): domain Eukaryota; kingdom Viridiplantae; phylum Streptophyta; class Magnoliopsida; order Santalales; family Viscaceae; genus Viscum; species Viscum album. Next base: position 46,709,062 of record OY728122.1, read on the forward strand.
CCAGTTTCAATCACTGGTGAATCTTTCGCGGGTTATCAGACAAGTTCCGGTGGCCCATTCCACATTCCAGAAGAGGTCGCACTTTCCTCGGAACATTGCCTTTGATCCGCAATCAGTGTTAACAAGAAACACTCAACCTGGACTCATGCCACATTGGGATCAAATCCATAAGAAAGGCGGAGGGGTCATTCCATGTTTGTTCAGCCCGCACGCTTCACGTTAGGGTCATATCAAGTGGCTTCGAATTCTAAACCATGACTAGAAACAAAGAACACACAACAATTATCAAGCTCGTACCCCTACTTTGGATTCCTTGTTCGTTAATGATGTCACAGAAAGGCGGATGTCGATTTGTTGATGATGGGAAAGAAGATGAAGAAGTTGAGGACGACGATGTCGGTGTTCTTCAAGGACGGTGCTTCCTCCCTTGTTCCAGTTGAAGATCGCTCTTCGTTGGCGGAAGAAGTGTTCTTCGTTGGAGAATTGATTTTCTCCCAAGCTCCACCAAATGAAAAATGCCAACCCCAAAAATAATGGATTGAGTTAATCCATTATTTAATTATTGGACCATATATTCAAAAAGATTCAAATTAATTAATTAATGCTCCATTAATTAATTTGTGTGGATTGGCACCATGAAGTGGGGAGCTCAAGAGGCTCTCCCCACTTAATGGGAAGTTCAAGAGGCTTCCAACTCGGGTGGTCCCCACCAAATTAATCCTCACATGGGAGATTGAGTTTGGGTGGGACCCACCACCATAACCTCTCATGGGAGGTTAAGGTGTGGTGATCCTCACCTCCAACCTCCACATGGGTGTTATAACAAATAAAATAAAATAAGACATGCACTTATTTTATTTTATTATTCCACATAAAACCCAAAAACTATCTTTAATTCCTGACCATCTGCCATCAAGGTGAAAGCCTTCTTAAGGGAATACTGGCACTACGAGTTCAACGGTGCCCTAAGATTTCAATTCTGAGAACTGGTTCAAATGTTATAAAATCTCGCTCGTACGTTTACTAAACTTACCAGAACAAAAACTCAGAAATTGATTCTGGGTACACCGGGCCTCATAATCATACGCCGTCGGTTTTCGCGGACTCGTAAAATTCCCATGTATTTAAGAAAAAAATTTCCACTGAAATTACGGGTCTTTACAAAGGTTTTGTTATCGTTTTGTTATGGTGGTGGTCATCGGCTGTTCATGATGGTGCTGTTTAGATTAGGTTGGTCTTCGACAATATTTGGAAACCGAAGTTGTGTTCAGTTAGTGACGTCCTCAAATTATGATGGTGATTTCAACCCTGGTATTTCTTAATTCCAATGACCGGTATCAGGACTTAGATAAAGTAGTTGTTTATGATAGGGAAGATGGACTCTAGTGGAAGGGATCCCCAGTGATGTTGAAAGGGATTGGTGATGATGATAATGACTATGACAATGCGGAATCCTGTGATAAGGCAATGAAGATTCTAGTGGGTATCGCTAGTATTTTGATAATGGGGAGGTGTAAGGTTAGGGAAACACGATGGGTGTACTACTTGAGGTAGTCACTTAACTCAAGATAACAAATGAGCGATGATAACTTTTGAATTTTAAAATTTGAATATTGTGGATGCGCTGTTTTTTGTTCAATCCTTTTAAAATGTTTGGTTACCTCTAGCCCTTAAAAGTGACTTTTTAGAAAATGAAAAAATAATGAAAAAAATGAATTTTCATTTAAGGTAATGGAATAACATGCCTCAAGGATATGGACATGTAATTTCTTGTTTAACCGTGTGTTGCTTCCTCTATTGATGTTGCCCACATGAGATAATTAAAAGGCTAAGACTTCTAAGCTTATCCCCTAATTTGATCCACCTTCTTAGGAGAGGTTTAAATGAAATTATCATGATGATGAACTTTGAAATAATTAAATGAATTTGATTAAATATTTATCATATTCCTTGGGTGACACATGGGTTCATATACAGACACCATGGAAGGACTCATTCGGTTGTATCTATGCTTATACGTGAGTGACACTTAGAATCCATAAAGGACTGCCAAGGATAGACTCAAGGGCTTTACTAATATATGCTTGAGGGATACTTGGACTCCTTGTATGGACTATGAAGGATGGAATCAGAGGGAAGTTGATTATATATGCCATGGGTGACACTTGGGCTCCCTTATTTGACCTACAAGGACGGAATCAGTGAGCGGTGATGTTATACCACACCTAGAGCGATACATGGGTTCTAAGGAGGATCACCATGGATGGGGTTGTAAGTTGTTTCGTTAATGATATGCCTAGAGTGATACTTGGATTCCAAATTAGGAATTCCAAGTATGTGATCATTCCCTTAATTGATCAATTAATGAAATGATTTATATGATGCATCTACCAATCCAAATCAAAATATTGTATTTGTTCAGTGACTTATACCATATTGATGTCATTTTTAGGCCCCTCTTGATCACATACTTACAGGGGAAGCTAGGCTACACACCAGGTACCAAGAATTATTTATTAAATGGCCCAAAATTGATAGTTTATTTAGAGACTTTCTGGATAAGGATGAAGCATGTATCAGATGATGAGTGTCCATGAAAACTTGTACCTTTATGGGATGTTTACCTTCAACACCTCCTTTACATACTCTATTACTGCTTTCACACTGTTATTATTATATATTCACTTACTTTACATCATTAGACACTATTGGTGGTGGCCTTCTAGGATTTAATATCACACCCTACTCAGGATACCTTTGGTACCCAAGAATATTATATGAATACAGGTATGGATAAGGGTAGACACCCTGAAATAGATTTTTGATTGCGGATTAGGAGTAGGGGATAACAAGATCAAGTTGAGGATTGTGATTCTAGATGGGATAGTTTTTTGTCTTTTTCATATTTTGATACATGTATTGTACCATTAACTATATACCTATTTTGAATGCTTTCCAGACACATAACATGATCATCATTGTATATGATATTTATTCTGGAATTTTTATATATATGTCATTGGATGTTATATATTTTCTGATTGATTTACTGATTCCTAAATTGATTTTATGTTTGTATTGATTTTCTAAACTCTGAAAATAGGTCATAGTATCCCCACAAACACATCCTAAGACCTTACTTCTAGTCAGTAACCTATAGAATTTGGGAGGATGTGATTGAGGCCTTGTAGACAATTGGGATCAGAGGGCAATGTTCAGTGGAATCCGGGTCTAGGACATTACAAAGTGCTATCAAATGGATTATTTTCTGGTTTGTTTTACTATTTTTAGATAATATAAATAAATATTAAGGAATAAGAATTTGGTAATGAGTTGTGCCAGGGAATATCTAACCCACATATAGGAAAAATCCAAATTGCCTTGAATGATTTGTTTTCCAGTATTTTGGATTTTACAGTTGATTTGATTCCATTGTTGGGTGATTCACTTGAATTGTGATGTTATCATTGATATGATTTTGGGTTATATTTTGTTAAAACCTAATGATATGAGGGTATTCCACCTCATAAATCATTTTAGACACTTATAGGAATCAAATTTCATGCATTATGCCACGCCATATAAGATGCATTGCTTGTTTTTATGATACTGTGATAGGTGCAATGTTAAATATACATGTTTTTTTATAGATATTCTATGGAAGTAATTGAGAAACATGGTTAGTACTTAGAGTATTTGACGTAACCTAAATAGTGTTTTTCTAATTAGGCTACAACAAAAACCCTAAGCAGCCAATTATGGTACGTTGAGTCGTGGACCAAAAGTCACATGGACTAGAATATATTATGGTGTTGATTAGGTGGACACCATATTTTGGTTCATGATGAGTATGAGACCTTATGGATTGGAATTTGGTGAACCACTTGGTTCAACCATTTAAAATTAATTGTGATATAATGAAAATGAAATGGGAAATAAATGTGAATTAAATGGAAATTGAATTGCTTATGGTAGAGAACTTAACCAAGACCCAACCTTCATAGTGGGTATTTAGTAGTAAATCATGATTTCTTTTGATCTGTATGTCACCCAGACCTAACTCAAGTAGTAGTAAGAGGGGTTTGAATCTTATATAGGAATAATTTTACCTATCCTATTTCAATATCTGTGCTTTTAGTTGTGAACTTTGACAATGTTCTTCTTTGAGACATGTGTTTGGCATTGTAGAGACATGTCACCATGACAACCTCTAGTCATACACCAAGAGGGTGGCGACAACCATGATCTAGAGGTGGTGGTCTATGGGCTACTAGTGGATCCTCCTATAGTTCTAGCTATAGAACTAGTAGTTTTACCAGACATAGGTGTTGAGGAACATTTTCTCAAGGGTTTTTTTCTTTATATAGACTTTTTAGGGAGAACCGCAACCTTCCATGTCTATGGATGAGCTAACACATGTGTTATAGCAGTATCATCCACCCTTGTTTTGGGGGATGGAAGACCATAGGATATAGAGTCATTTCTAGAGGCCATTTTGTCTATATTCAATCATATAAAGACACCTTTAGAGAGGACGGTAATGCTCGTTAATTACATGTTGTGTGATTCTGCTCAGAGATGGTGGGATTTCATTACTCAAATGGATCATCATCGAGAGTTGTCTTAGAGGGATTTTCATATGGACTTTTATGATTAATTCTAACCAGAGACATTAAGGGCCAATAGATCTTGAGAGTTCATGCAATTGGAGTAGGGTGTGTTATCAGTTATGGATCATTCAGCCCATTTTACAGAACCCCAGTGCTTCATACCTATTTTGATGGGTGCAAAGTTATCTAAAGACATGTGATTTAAGGATGGTCTCATGTATGAAATATGATCACAGGTGAATTTCATTTGGCTGACTATTGTTTCTATAATAGTAAATAAGGACCTTATCACAGAGCGTAACCTGAGAGATGATGGGGGTATGAGCTAGGGAAGTTTGGCACCTAGGTCTGGTAATGCATCAACTAGTAGAAGGAAGCATCGTATGAAACTTCCATGTGGTGATATTAGTATCTCGATCTCATAATCAATTAGATAGGTGAGTTTACCCCAGTGTGGTAGACCATGACATACAATACCTCAATACTTGAGAGACCCAGTCAAGTGATGATCCTATAGAAATATAGGTCATCTACACCTATTTTGCAGAACATTTCCTATGGAATCTAGCAAGATAGGGTCTACATCGACTCCACATGAGGGAGCATGGTCAGTAGTTTCTTGTCAAAAAAGGAGTTGGAGTATAGCTGGACAATCATGCCATGGTGCTAATTGTGGTCATAGTATTCAGACCACATATTTTCAATGACAGTAGAGTGGATCTTCTTGGGGTAGCTAGGACGTATCATAGAGTAGTAGATCAAGCCAGATAAATGTAATGAAATTAACACTTGAGGAGAATAATCTCAGACCTTCTACTATAAGATTCACTATTCTAGTAGACTATAATTTAGAATCCACTCTTTTTATACAAGATCCTCTCATAACTTTATATATGTGCCTGTTGTAGAGAGCCTTGGGATCAATGTTCAATGTTTCGATGGTGTTATGATGCTTGATACTCTGTTGTGGGTTTGAACAGAGGATTTACGTTAGTTCTGGGAGTACCCCCTTGATATTGGCGGGTTCCACTTCATATATGACATCTTTTTACTCGAGATTATAGGTTTTGAAATAATTATCAGGATTTACTAGTTTATTCCCTTCCATGATTTGATTTATTGTTATCATCAAAGGGTGACCTTCACATTTCCAGAGGGCAGAGAGTTTATTTATAAGGCTGAATGAGATGTCTAGGTAGGCCGATATGGACCTGAGAATCATGGGATGGGTTAGATAACAAAGAATATTGCGAATTTATATCTAGATGATTAGGTAATACATCATAAAGACTTACCTCTAGTGTTTGACCATTTTGAGAAGTTTTCATAGATGAATTTTTAGGACTACCTCTAGTGTGAGAGAAAGAGTTCTCTATCGATATAGTGCCATGAGCTGCACCAGTATCCATTCCTCCTTACAGGATGTCTACTGCTGAGATTTAGGAGTTTAAGAGGTAGCTAGAGGATTTAGAGGCAAAGGGGTTTATCTGACCTAGTTCTTATCTATGGGGGTTTTTGGTCATTTTTTTTGAAAAGGTGGGTGGTACCCTTTGGCTATGCATAAATTACTAAAAATTGAACCATTTTATGGTTAAGAACCGATATCCTATGTCATGGATAGATGATCTATTTGTTCAACTCTGATGATCTTGGGTGTTTTTGAAAATTAATTTGATATCTGGTTATCATCAGGTGCATGTTAGACCATTAGACATACCTCACACAACTTTTCATAGAAGATATGGCCTATATGATTATTTTGTTATGTCATTTGGTCTCACAAATGCACTAGTAGTTTTCATGGCACTGATGAAATGAGTTTTCCAACTTTATTTGGATTCATTTTTCATGTTATTCATGGATTATATATTAGTGTATTCTCACACATTAAACAACCATGCTAAAAATATTGAGATGATATTGGATACACTAAGAGAGCATCAATTATATCCTAATCTCACAAAGTGCCACTTCTAGATAGATCAGATTCACTTCTTGGGTTTGTTGACATCTTTAAATGTGTTCCATGCACTTTTATATAGAATTGAAAATGCAAACCTCACTTAGACATTAAATTTTTAGTTTGAGAAGAAATATGTATTTATGACAGAAGAAGGAGAAAAATAGATTTCCATGTTTCATGACCCAAAATGTCCATGATTGGTCTTGAAAAGTTCATGGCGTGACTCTCCATTTTTGATGAGGGCAGTGATGGTGTTGAAGGGATTGGCCCAAATGGATGAGACCATAGCCTGAAAAAGATCCTGAGTAGGGGTGAAGGGACACAACCCACGTGGTATGGAGCATAAGGGTCACCCAAGTGAGTTGTGTAAGTACCCATAATCTATGTTGATGCGCAGGGTACCTGCACATCAACCTATGCAAAAGACCTCTTCTTCCACCTGCATGAACGATCTGAGCAAGATCTTGTGTGGAACACCTAATCAGAACACCTAAGAAAGATATCTTCTTTACACAAGGTCCCATATTTTCCTATAAATAGGACCCTGGGGACTTCATTTGTATATATGGAAATTTCTTGAAGGCCTACCAAAGCTCTTCTTTCCCTAGATCTTCTCTCAAGACCTCTAAAACCTTCTAGGTAGTTTTCTAAAACCCAAAGAACAGGTAATTAAAGGGGGATAGTGAAAATAAATTCCTCATATGGTTTAAAATAAACATTACCTATGTGAGGCACTCACTCACCCTATGGTTAATGAAAACTAGCATGAGGTCTCCTTCCTTTACTAAGGAAATACAAAATCCACTTTTGGGAAAACTCAGGGAGACCCTTGAAGGATTGATTAAGTTCCCACCCAAGTGTATTTTACCAGGTGGTCTATTTCCCAGGGCACCACTAGCTAGCCTAGACCTACCTGCGTGGATTACCCCCTGCACGATCCTCCCTTGGATGTCCCAAGCATACCTATGTGAACCCCCTTGGTTCGCCCTAACCTCTAGCCTGTGTGATCCACTCGTCAGGCCTTCTTAAAAGGAATCCATGGTAGATCCTCTACTCCTTTGGTTCACTTTTCTGAGAGGGACCAATTTGAAACCTCCACTGAAGCCTCTGGACTTGCACGACCATGGAAAGTGTCACACTAGTGTGTCGCCCATTTGGGTGTGTATTCATATGGTTATAGGTTTTCCCCACTCGTTTGATTGGCTAGATACTCTCCTCAGGGTGCATGTGAGTGTGTATCACCAAAGTCACGAGGAACCGTACCTCAGGGACAGTTTTAGGGAGTTCTTGGTATTGGATAGAAGGGATAGGACCATGTATAGCCCTTATCATCTCTAAGATCTAGAGCCTCCAGTTCCTAGTAGGAAGGATGTGGATTACAATTTACTTTCTATTCAATATGGAATAAGATCATCTTCCCTCACTACAGGAACAATTTTAGGGAATCCCTCCTAAAGTAAACTTTTAACATTTCTTCTAGGAGGTTGAACTCTTGCTCCTCTCTATCTCCCGACCATTAGGTCCGAGAGCAGATGGGCACTAGAGTCCTATAAAATTTCTCTCTGGCTTCCTTACTCATTTTCCATAACCTAGACCCTTTTTAGGGTAAATTGAAGAGAGGTAAATGTCCTAACCTCATCCTCTTCCATTGTCACCTCGTCCTCTTCCACCAGTGGAGGAGGAGAAGTGGGTTGTTTTCCAGATCATTGACTTCATCCTATCCATCACATTCACAAAGAACTTATCCTAACTCATGTGGACATAGAGGAAAACCATGATCATGGAATCGACACCATCTGATGCATTTTTTGGTAGGGAATCATCCTTTGAATCATCCTCTTACCTTCTTTTAGAGTGCCTCCATGGGTGTGGGTCCTCAAGTCTATGCATTCAACCTTAAGGAAAAGTGGATTGTGTGGTTTCTTGAATCTTCAATTTCCTCTTGATTCTCACACCAAGAATGACTTACGTGATCTTAGAGGTTGATGATGGTCATTACATCCACATGATCCCAAGATTCATGGGAATCATTACAAGTGCAATCCACAACACAAATCAGGGCCTCCTACTTGGTGTAAGCCCCAACTTTTCACCAACTTGGGTATCCTCCTTAGGAGTAAGCTCCAATTATCACCCCATTTACAAGGCAAGCCTCAGTGTATAAGACCCAAGTATTGAACTATGATAAATATGATTACTTCTATAATTAGGATAATTAGGACACCCACCTAGGGCCCAAGATCAATGGGCATCCCCCTAAGAAGTAATACCTAATCATAATTCCTTTAATATAGGCATCATCCTTAAGAGTAATCCCCAAAATAAGACTCCAAATCATCATGAGTTGAGATATCCCTCATTGTACCTTTACAGGCCATCCTCTTCAGGAGTAGTCCCCAATTAAATCTTCTCAAAGGGTCATACTTCCATACAAGACAAACCCAAGGGCCTCCATAGGCGTGGATCCTCACAACCAAACTACATGGGATTTGATTCCCCTAAAAATGGGATATGTAGGAAGTCTCCCTGAGGTCCAAACCCAATAACCCAAATCAAACTTGTTCTCTCTAGGCCACATTCCTAGTAGGGTCTAATTAAACTTGGAAATTCATATCCCTTCTAGGTTCTATGGGTTTCCTTGGCATAATTCTCACACTAAAATTTGACTAGGAACCTTTCACCTAGACGTCCTTTCCACGTGAAATTAAACTATATGGTTAGTTCTTTATCACATGACTATAAAAGGTATGATGTGCCCCATTAAGTGGCACTAAAATGCATGGGTTTTGATTCCTTTCACAAGGATACATAGTAATCCCATCCATGGGTCTGATCCCAACATAAAAAAATCACATCTCCCAAGATGATAATACATTCCCGAGTGCCCTACTATGTGGATAGAAAACCAATGTCATTATAATCATGAAAAAATAATCATTAATTTGTACATAAGGTGATACCATTGATGGAGAACCTCAGATACATACATGTTTCTCCATTGATGAAGAACCTTAGATATATACATATGATTTTAAACTCCATGCATGCTAATAATTGGTTTTTAATTCAAGGGAAACCTACATTATACTTGAGAATAAATTAAGGATTCATGAAAATATCTTAAATCTATAGAGTCCTAGAGTAGGAAATAATTACCCCTAAAAGGGTGTGATGAGCCCAACCTACCATCCTCTAGACCAATGTGAGTTCTTAAGCATTGTTGTCCAAACATCCCAACAAGAACCTACCTTTGGAAAGTAGATCCCATTGGATATATAACTGTTTGGAGTTTCTCGTTCCATGAACAAACCCATTGGAAATCATTTTTAAATAATGACTCCTGGTCTAAATATATTCTCTAAGTGAAATAAGGTTACATTATCTCAAAGACAGAAGTAAAAGTTGACTTGGACAAGGTGAGAACTATAGTTTCCTAGGATCATCCCAAGAATGTAATTGAGGTGTAGAGTTTTTTGAGGATGGATAGATATTATAAGCATTTCATAAAGAAGTTATCATTCCTAGAAACACTGTTCATGGGCTTGACTAAGAAGGGTGTGAATTTTAAATGGTCAGACACATGTAATTAAGCCTTTTAGGAGATGAAAGGGAGGTTGAATTCATCACTGATATAGTTTTTTTCAAATCTAGTTATGAGTAACAATATTTACCATGATGCATCAGCTATTTTTCTTGGACTTGTTCTGATGTAGGAGGATAGAGTTATGGTGTACGGGTCTCAGTAGTTAGGCCACATGAGTGGAATTACCTAACTCATTATATTGAGTTATCTATAGATGTTCATGATTTTTTCTATTGGAGACAATAATTACTTTGAGAGTATTTTATATTGTACAAAGACCACAAAACCCTAAAGTACATATTTACACAACGTGATCTGAATTTGAGGCAGCGAAGGTGGGTTGAGTACCTACAATCCTTTGACTTCAATATTTTCTATATGCATGGTAAAGGAAATGTAGTGGCCAATGCACTGAGCAGGAGAACTCAGATACAAGAAGTTAAAGAGGCCATTAGTGAGTAGCATCTTATGGATTTTTTCTCTAATATGAACTTGGAGGTTTATGATAGTTAGGGGTAGACATTTATTTCATACATATCTATGACCTATAACCTTATAGATAGAGTGAGGATAAGGAAACTATTAGATTTTGAGGGCCTAGTCCAATGAGAGAGTGGGGCAGGTGAGAACCATTATCCTGGTTAGACTGTAGGCAAGGATGAAGTTCTATATATACATGGTCACATATGTATTTCAGCAGACCTATACTAGGAGATGATGCGAGACTTTTATGCTTCAGCTTGGGTAGTTCATCCAAGCATCACCAAGATGAATTAGGATTTACATAGAAAATATTGTTGGTCAGGTATGGAAATATATGTAGTTGTATTTTTCATGAGGTGTTCCATATATCAATAGGTGAAGTTATAACACCAATGGATAACTGGGATTTTACTGTAGCTACCCATTCTCGAGTGGAAATGGGTCAATATTGCAATGGATTTCATGACTGGGATACTAAGGTCACTACGAGGCAATGATATCATTTGGGTTTTTACTGATAGGATCACAAAGGTTTCTCATTTCATACCTATAAAGTAGACCTTTTCAATAGATGATATTAAGAGTTTGTATATCAGTGAGATAGTATGACATCATGGGGTCCCCTATTCTATCATTTCTGATAGGGACACCTTGTTCAATTCAAAATTCCAGAAAGGGATACAGAGGGTATTGGGTAAATAGGTGATTATGAGCATAGAATACTACCCTCAGACCGATGGCTAGATAGAGTGCATGATACAGGTGCTTAAGGACATGATGCAGACATTTGTCCTGGATTTTGGGGCCTCTTGAGAGAGGCATATACCCCCTTGTTGAGTTCTCCTACAAAAAATAGCTTTCATGATACTTTACATATGGAACCCTATGAGGCTTTGTATGGTAGGCCATACCGATCTCTCATGTTCTAGTTAGAGGTGGTAGAGAAAGATATGCATCAAACTCATCTCATAAATGAGACTACAAAGTAAGTTCATTTGATTTATAAGCAGATGGATACTATATAGTCCGGATAGAAATATTATGCCAACCACATTAGAAAACCTTGAGAATTTTAGGTTGGGAATTAGGTTTTTTTACATGTCTCACTGAGGCTAGGACATAGGAGGATTAGGAGATAGGGTAAAATTTCACCATGATATGTCATACCATTTGAGATTCTAGAGAGAGTTGAGATGGTAGTATTTTAGTTGCAGTTACTTCAGAGGTACTAATCCATGCACAACATCTTCCATATATCTCAGTTGTGATGTTATCATTCAGACTTGTCTCATGATTTTCAGCCCGCGAAGGTTGAGTTATAGGTAGATGCATCCTTTTAGGAGCATCCTATTTGTATTATAAATAGTAGTATGAAAGTTATCTGAGGCTGGTCAGTTCCATTAGTATGTGTGTTATAGAATAATGACCATTTATAGGATGATACCTATGAGTGAGAGACTAATGTATGAGCACAATGGCCAGATTTTTTCACATATTACGCTTCACCACCCTTACAAGGAAAAAAAGGGATGAATTTCTTTAAGAGGGGAAGTTTTTAAGAACCCTGTTCTTTCTTGAGGTATGGAATATTTTAATTTCCATCAATTTTATATTTAAATGATTAATTACATCCTAATGTAAATACCCTTTGATTTTATGAGTGTATTGGGGGTGTTTGTGGCTTGTTCAAAGCCTGAATCCCATCATTTTGGAAAATAAAGCCAGGCCGCACAGTTAGTAGAAACCATTCGAGGAAGGTCACATGGTTACAACTAACTATGAGAACCTAGAAAGTGGGATCTACATGCCACATAGTTTGAAGAAACTATACAAATAGAGGTGCTTTACCATGCGAGGGCCTCTACAGTTTTTGACAATGGTTGCATGCATGGTTTGTGCACAATTAATGAACTATGTGCACTAATTGTACATGGTGTCCCTCCTTATAGTAGTGGGTTCAGGGTTTGTGAATAGTTTGGAAAACCGAGTAGCCTATGAATTTTTGGGGAAATTACCAATTTTCCCTTAATTAATGTTAAAACCTAATTTCCTTTTCTTTTCTTCCTCCACACAGTAGCCACACCCATTAGAGATCCTCTTGAAGCTAAATCATAGCTTTTGATCTAATTCTTCTGTCTGAACTCAAAATTGAGTGTTGTTGGTCTTTTTGGATCTACATCAATGAGTACTCAATTCATTTTACCTGAATATTCATTTGTCTTGGTATCAGTTTCACTATTTAGGGGCAAGCTAATATTCCCTATTTTTAGGGTTTTCTTCTGTTCTTCATTTTTCTCCCGATCTGAGTCAAATCAGAAGCTGATACTAGATGAGAACTATAATATGAACCTACAGTAGGTGGTCTCATGATTTTTCCTTAAATTCATGGTGTTTATAGATATGTCATTTTTGGGTATACAATTTTCTGAACATCTCCATTGAAATGGAATATAATCCTAGTTTTAAATGGATATATATGACCCATGTGATTAAAGAGACCCATTTATAAATGATTAAGGGTAATGAACCTTGAATTGGAACTACCCCTTAGGTGCGATTCTTAATTTAATGGATCACCATGGGTGAAGTATTAGTTGATCACTTTTAAAAGTGTGTTGTTTACCCCTTTCCATGGGATGTCAAATGATGATTTGTAATTGTAATTTGAGTTGATTAAAGTAAGGGAATGGAAAAAAATGTTCCTAGTCTATGGACATGTAATTTTTTGTTTAAGAATGTGTCACTTCCTTTGTTGATATTTCCCACATGAGGCAATTAAGAGGCTAAGACTTCTAATAACAACCCTTACTTTGAGCCACCTTTTAAGGTAATGTTTAAATGAAATGATCACAGTGATGAACTTTAAAAAAATTAAATGAATTTGATTGAATGTTTATCATATTTCTTGGGTGACACATCAGATCATATAATAACACCATGGACATACCCATTTGTCTATTACTTTACTTATTCTTGAGTGACACTTGGAATCCTTAGAGGACTGCCAACGAAAGACTCAGGGTATTTAATAATATACACCCAAGTGATACTTGGAATACTTATATGGACTTCCAATTATAGGCTTAGAGGTAATTTGATTATATATTCCATGGATTACACTTGGGATATCTTATCAGACCTCTAAGTATGAACTTAGTGAGCAGTGATGCTATGCCACACCTAGAGCGATACCTGGGTTCTAATGAGGATCACCATGGATGGGATTTTAAGGTGTTTGGTTCATGATATTCCTAGATAAATACCTAGATTCTAAATAATTAATTCCAAGGATGAGCTCTTCTTCTTAATTGATTAATTAATGAAATTATTTATACAATGCATCTTCCATGTCAAACTACAAGCTTAGATTTGGTCAGAGACTTATATCATATTGATGGACTTGTTAGGAACCTCTTGATCACATCCTTATGGGGAAATCTAGGCAATGTGCTAGTTCCTAAGACCTATTAATTCAATGGTGCATGACTGAATTTTTATTTAGAGACTTTCCGGCTAAGGATATAGTAAGTAGCAGAGGATGGGTGTCCATGCGAACCCAAACCATTATGGTTTGTTTACTTTCAATGGATCATTTTCATGTTCTATTTATACATCCAAACTATTGTTATTATATATTCACTGACTAGATGGAATTATTCACCATTGGTGGTGGAATACATGGATTTTATCTCACACCCTACTAAGGTTGCCTTTGGTACTCAAGAAGATTATATGACTTCAAGTATGAATAAGGGTAGGCACCCTGTTATAGGTTTTTGATTTCTTATTAAAATTAGGGGAGCATAAGACCAAGTTGGGGTTCATTATTCTAGATGGGACATTTTTTGGTCTTTTTGGTATTTTGATGCATGTATTTTACCATTTCCTGTATACCTATTTTGGATGATTTGTAGACACATGACATGATCATAATTGTATATGATATTCCTTATAGAATTATATATATATATATATATATATATATATATATATATCTATCTATCTATATTTGGATTCTATTTATTGTCTGATTGATTTATTTCTTCCTCTATTGATTTTATGTTTCTACTGTTGTGTTACACTCTAACAAGAGGACATAGTCTCCCCAAAGACACACCCTAGGCCCTCACTGCTAGTTAAAAGCCTATAGTATTTGGGGTGATGCACTTGAGGCCCTATCGAAAGGACTATAGAGATTTTGATTGGGTGGTAATTTATCTTTGATATTCATTTAACCTTTCTATATACTATACAGGATTGATGAGGTGGAATACTGCTTAGCCCTACCACCACAGTTAGACTGGGTGTATGATGTCTTCTGCGTGTCTTAGCTAAGGACGCATGTGCATGAATCATCACATTTTATCGATTGCGGTGATATGGACATTGAGGATGGAGAAAACTTCATATATTAACCAATAGAGATTGAGGATCAGTAAGAGTGGATACTTTATGGGAGAGAGATTCCCTTGGTGTATGTCTAGTGGCAGTACAAGAATCTTTAGGAGGGAACCTAGGAGAGAAAAAACAAGATACAAGTTTAGTACACTCACCTATTTGAGTAGGTTTTTTCATTTTAAGATGAAAAGACTTGAGGTGGGGAGAATTTAATAACTCATAAAGAGTAAGGAAACATACCTCATATGATGTCCATGAATGAAAAAATTACATCCACACCCTTAAAACAATCACTCAATAATTCCTATAAAAATGTCCCCAACTTCTATAAATACTTCACCTAATATAATTACCCAAAATCAATATAATTGATGGATGGGTTTTTCTACACTCTGGTGAAACCCTCACATAGAATTTTTTAAATACATAAATATAAATTAAAAAAAATAGAAAATAAGGGATAAAATAAGATAAATGGTGGATATATCCTTAAATATTATAAATAACGATAAATAAATCAAACAATTTAGGAACTCATACAAAGAAGTATTAAAATAGAAGAATATGAGATCAGATGGATTGAAAAGGGTTAGAAAACAAGGTAAGGGAGAGAGAAAATAAATTTGAAAAAACCCAACCTAATCCTCATGATTAGGATTCATGGATTAAGAACGATGCATCTTACCATTCTACACTCCCTACATCATATAGATAAGAATACATGGAAAGTGATATGGTTTATTAATTGTGTTACAAATCATGTTTATCCAAGTATCCTATTTTTTTATCTTTTTTTCACCATTAGAATTCACTTGACACCTTTAAAACCTAAAATAATACATCCTAAATATCATTTTAGTCATATCTAAACTTATACACTCATTCAAATGAAATTCAATTCCTTAAAACCAATTAATTAAAATTCCTCCACTAAAATACTACATTACATTCACCCCTAGATACTATTTATTTAATTTTCAAAATGTGGGATGTTGCTCCTTTGAGCTCACAATACAGTGCTTACCTTGTGATACAAATTTGGTCGGAATTAGAGTCAAAAATAAAATTTTTGGATAAAATTGGATCAAGAATGGTTTATGAGAATGATGTGTAAAATGAACTATAAAACAAAAAGGTTTTGAGAATAGATGGATTAAATTCACTTGGATTATGAAAAAATTATAAATTATGTTTCAAACTATGCCATCTTTAATTAATTATCCAATAATCTGGAATGGTTTACAATCATGATTTACAGAGCATATCATAAACCATGGTGACCTAAAATTTTCATTTCATTTTAGTTTTGACCACTTATCCCCTCACCAAGACATCCATAAATAACCTTAAAATGTGTTCATCAACCCCTATATAATAATTCATTTCTCTATCAATCAATAACTCTCCCATGTAGATTAGGAGGTCAAACTTGTGTTAAAGGTAAAAAATACTAAATCAAATTTCATGGTGATTTTTCTTATTTTTCACTTCCCTTTCTCGGAAACTCTTAAAGTATTTTGTTAGAGTATATTAATTATTATCAGAAAAACAATAAGTGATCAAAATAACTTTGTTGAGAATGTTTATAAAATATAATATGAAACTGTGTATAAAACCAAAATGAAGAAATATTATAAATGCATACCATACAACAATGACACATATTCTCCCATTGGTCTTGATTTGATATGTTTTATATAGATCACTAAAGTGGAAAAAAATATTCCCACCACCATAGGTATCCACAATACAACTGGATCTATCATCACATGAGAGAGATTATTCTTTACCTATGGTGTTCTAGCACCTCACGGTACAAAGGATGAAGAAGAAGAGACACATAGTTTTATAATAGTTTCAACCAAACATAAGAAAAACCACACACTATATTACATCACATGACTATTTTTTATATAGGAAATTAAGGATTCTCCTTAATTACAACTGCATTTATTCACATGTTAAAATGCATGAATAAATGTCCTGAATGGTTCATGTACTTATGAAATAATTGTATGCATTTACTCCCTATAATTATATATCATATAACACCTTAATAAATGATAGCCGCATGGTATGATTGAACTTACCTACAAATAATATTATCATAGTCAGTGTAAAATGTATACCTCTTTCTGCATTCAAATAAAATTTTTCATGGAATCCATAATAATATTGACACACACACACACATATTGATTTAGGTCATATCTATTTTAATATAAAACTTACACTAAATCCTAAAATACATTGTTCCATTTAACCTTATATTACATTGTATACAATAACTTGTAAAATCATATCCAAAACTCATTTTGGATATCTTCCAAAACACTTTTGTAATTCTATCATCAACTTCACCTTATATCACATAATTTTAAATACCTTGTGAATACCATTCCAATAAACTTTTGGATTAACTCTAAAACACTTTAAGAGTATCTCTATGAGCCAAACTCAATCCCCATTCAGTCAATCAAAAATTGTGACCCCACAAGACTTTATAAAAATGAAAACAAATATGAATCATCAAATCTATATATGTAATAAAAGAATGAACATGAGAAAAGTTCCAATACTAATCAATCTATAAAGTTATATGGAATAATATCTATCAATAACAAGAATCTTTATACATATGTCCACTAGTCTACATCATATAAAAACATGCATTCTCATATTTCCCCTTTTTCCAAGACATCAAATGACCATGCGACACAAAGTATGTCAATCCCATATAGCTAACTTATTTGTTCTTAATTATTAGAGTATATGCTGATTTGATTGATGAATACATCACATGTCATTCATCCTTATGGATAATCACATCACATGTACCTTATCCAGGTTGATATACTATATCTAGGTGTGGCTATAAACTCCCACAGTCTATTCAATCAAGTTCCCAAATTTCATACTTATCATAAGTGTGGAAAAATATCATCTTAGTTAAGCTCCAAACAATGACATGATTGCAACATACCCAACAAACCATGTATTAACTAAGTCAATATATATACTTGTGTAAGTAGGGTATCAAAGTATGAAGGTTCTCATGCTAGGTATCTCACTAACCTCAGGTAATAGGGACTCAAATATGATCCATGTACCCCCAGTATACCAAATACATCTATATGAAACTCTATGTGGTATAATTAATAGGTCATCTAGTGTACAAAAATAATCTTATTCTTTGTTTTGTGCCTCATGAGAATATTTTTTATTTCTAAACAATAATACTACTCACACTAACCTTAAAATTTCATCATTACATACAATACTCTATAAAAAACATCGATTAGGGATAAACTGAAATTAATACTTTGAGAGGTTAATTATCATTGAATTTCATGAAATGTATATCTATGTATACATTTATAAAGAGAACATGAAATAATGATAACATTAAAGTTTCCTTTAATATGATACATTTTAATATTATTAAACTCATTAAGAATATTTAACAAAACTAACATAAGCACTAGTTTATTACAACATATATGATAAAATTAAAAATCATCCTTAAGTTTGCTACAAATTATGGGTTTTGTTAACTAATTACATCATATGAAATTAATGTCACATCTCTATGTGGAAATCTAATAAAACACTCCCACTAACTCTTTAATTTGAAACATTTATGAAGTAAGATGGTTTTAATAATGGTGAGAATTATGAATTAAAATATTAATTTGTCAACTAATTGCACATATTCAAACCTATTAGCTTCACATCATTAAATGTTATGATGTAAACTCATGTTGTATACTTAGAACCTTTTATCTGTTTATCATTATCATCCTTAGAACCATATTCCATAAACATATTTCCTTAAAAATAATGTAATTTCCTATTTTTTTCTATACATCCTCAACTCTTTTTTGATAAATTTATATTCACTTTGTTATGTTAAATAATGAAACTCCTTCCATTACTCATTACCAATATATCCTAAAACTCTTTTATGATATATCATTAAATCACTTTAACATAAAATTGGTGTAAAAAGTTATTTGATAACTTTGAACTTCCCTAAGTCCAAACATAGCCCCAATGTATTTTTAGAAACTATATTCATTTCATAATATCCTTTTAAGGTACACAAATTTATTTGTGTTTGGGAAGTAACATTTTTTTCTTTTTAGTATGAATACTTAAAAAATAAAATATTGTATCCATATCTTATATAGTATTATATGTGTTTGGATTAATTTCTAGAAAATAATATTTTATTCATTAAAATACACCATTAATGGTTGGGAATCACATTCCATTATATTTTAATAAATATTTAGATAAAAAAATTTCTAGGATAAACACTTATATCCATATCTTCTCTATAAAACATTTATAGAACTTGATGAATCATAAACTATGAATATATATTTAATCATCTCATACTAATTCACAATAACTATTGTTATCAAACAACTAATATTATCATATAATAGAAATAAGATGAAGATACACATAATTTTTATTAATATTAATCTGATCTTGACACATTCCTTTACCTGAAAATATTTGATGTAATGACTTTTTTCTTCATGAATATGAACTAAAATATTAAATAATTCTTCCGTTGATATTGAACACATGAAAATTTATAACACATATAAAATATAAATTTAGTATCAAATTATATTCAAAATAAAATAATGGATCTCTAAGACACCCATACCTAATATAAAAATTACATGGAGTTTCCTAAAATCCTTCAAGTATCCTAAATAATCCAATCATATATAATTATTACTATGTCTTCCTGATAATACTATACTATTTTTAAGAAACATTGTTGATATTTTAATCCAAATTTTCTTCTTCTGGTTTGAATTTTTAACAACTAGAATTGTCTATATAACACATTAGAACCTAGAAATAATATTCCTGATTAAATAATTTCCAACACTTCGAGAATATCGAGTAAAATTTTCTTGAATTCATTCATCTTGTGAGAAAATTTCTAAAAATGACACCTAGATGAATTCCATAACCAAAATGAGCCATTGTAAATCTTTTTAAATCATGTTATAGAATTAAATAAATAATAACTATTTGTATAAAAAATAATCTCATTTAATTAAAATAATCATTGTTTACAATCTCTTCTCAAAGAAAAATGATAAACTACACATCTTATTAAATACTCATCTAAACCTAAAGTATAAAAGTATCAAATATAGAAACACCTTTGGTCTATTACTTGGATATAAACATCAATCATGATCATTCATTTATTTATTTTGATTATTCTTCTATTTTTTTAAAGTAGATACTCTAAGTGGATTCTTATTCACCTATAGATAATCTGAAAAATTTCTACCATAATGGAAAACTTTTGCAAAATTAAATCATTGTATTCCCTTTTTCTTTCTCAGTTTCATAGGTAGTGTGGAATTTATAAAACCTCCTTTATTTTCTTTTTTTCTAGAACCTTTACCCATATAATTTTATACCATCAGTATGTTACTTGATCCTGTACCACCCATGTATTGTTAAGAAATCCCCAAAATATTAAGGAGGTTAGGTAAAAGTTTTCAGAGAAATTTTATATTGTAATTCACAAAAAATATCAGAACCATTCTGATAGTGACTGTAGAATGAAATCAATTTCCAACTCAATATTTAGTGGTGAACCTAGACTATATAATTCATTAACGTATCTAATCACATTGATTGCATGAGTTGAGAATGAGGTTCCTTATATCATCCTGAAATAAGAATTATCTTTAGACACTTCATAAAATCCATTCATTAATTTCTCTTGATAGATCCTTTTTAGGTTATCTATTATTTGAAAGGCATTAAGAGTATCATGTTTCGTTTTCATTTTTTACCCCATAGTAACCAACATGAGTATATATAATTCCTATTTATCCTTTTGATTTTTATTATATTTATCTAAATCCTTTTCTAGAAATAAATCCCTAGTTGGTTTATTAGGAAGTGTTTTTTCCAACACATAGAATTTTCCTTCATGTTTGAGAATGATTCTCAAATTCCTATACCAATAGAAAAAGTTTATATTATTATTTTTCCCTTTTTTAAGGATTGATATTAAGTTAAATATTGATGATGATTCCATTTATCAACGATATATTCTTTTATAAGATGAGTATCATGTTTTTAACAATTTAATAAAGGATTTTATTAAAGAGGACCCTGCTAAAATGATGACACATTTTTAATATTCATTATAATAATTAGTAAGAAAATATCTATATTTTACTAAGTAATGAGTCTGTTTTGGGGTTTCTCTCACCACTTAGCTATTTAGGTTTGGAATCATCCTAATAATAACATATAGGACTCTTGTAAAGTTTAATAGAAAAATATTTTTCCAACCCATCATATAGATAAAATCAATTATATTCCTCCTGTAACCTAATTCCATTAGGGTCTCCCAGCTATTAAATCCAAAATAAACACTAGAAATAGATGAATGAAGGATAATCTAGGGCCTTGTAGCTTTGGTAAGACATACCCAAAGATTTTATAGGGTCAGATATCCTTGTTTTCCTTATATAAGATAATATAGGGACGCCCATATTTGGCATGACCAACATGGTTGGATGATCGAGGTCTTGATAAGTATTATTTGTAAGGAATATCACACTTAATATTTGAAAGGGAGTTTAATATCACTATATTATCTCATGTTATTCTATTTTATGTATATATTCTTCTAGTAATTTAGTTTGGAATCTTTTTCCCTCCATTGAACCAATATGTTCAAACCATATTGATATAAACTCTTTACACAAACCACAAATTTAAGTTACTCACCTAAAAATAGAAGTCTAGTATATTCATATATATCTAAATGCATTATATGTATAAGGTATATGAACTCTTCATGTAAAGGACTAGAGTTATATGAAATTGACAATCTCCATATAAGTAAGCCTGAAATGACAGATATCCAATCCCATTCACTTTCCAAAATAAGGCATAGAACACCATGTAAGTAGGTAGTATAACCCCAAGTCCCTCTACCCAGGGATAATTTACTCAAGAGATAATACAATTCATTATAAATCAAACACTTAATATGAATAAACTATATTTAATAAATAAATTCAAGATAATAACTTCATTTACAAACCTAGGAAAAGGTAGATGAAAAACTAAATTCCTTATAGAATTATTCTAAGTAAGTAATGAAAGCCTTTATCATAGAATTATATTAATATTTTAAACTAAATCATGCATCATTCATCATATAAAAAGTTTATAGCTGTGAATAAAATAGGGAATAGTATTTAAATAGATGAAAAATTAAAATATTAAAATATGAGATAATGAATTATGAATAATTCATAAATAAAAGCTAATTATAAATACTTTAACAATTTTAGCTTATATTACGGGCATTCCATATTTTTGAAAATAAATAATTTATATTCAAGCCAATATGAACTATTTCATATTATTCATTATCGGTCATTTTATTTCAAACATATGATATTTTATTATTCAAAAACAATTTACAATCCAATTTTATATTATATAAATATTTATAAATATCATATATTTAATAATAATGTAAACCATTATCATACCATCCATCAAAACCCTTTTAATGTTGCTTAAATAATACCCAAAAAATGACCCTTTAATTTGAACAATTAAAATTAATTAATTATGAATAATTTAAATAAATATATATATATATATATATAAACACTTTATATTTTGACCATGTTTCATAATTTATGACCCTTTATAAATTATCACTTATGATTTCAAAATAAAATTTTTTATTTCTAAATCATAATTCATGCCATATAATCTGTTTAAATGGTATTTCAAATATTAACATTCAATATTTGGGAAACAATGTTTCATAAATATTTATTTAATTAATTATCCTCCATTTTTAATTAATTAAATAATTTTTTGGACTCCTTATGTATTAATCATGTTTTAATGCTCACAAATCTTATTCAACCTAGTTAACTCCTGTAATTTATATCAAATCATGTGTATTAATGTTTAAAGTATTCTCATGCTTTAAGAAGATCCATTCAAGATCTTAATTGCTCTACATTCAGTTTAATTACTTTATACTATCTCTGATTTACCCTCACAATACCTTCTTTGACAAATGATTAAGTATGATCCATTCTATTATCATCATTTATTAAGTCTGAACACAATTATTTTGAAAAGTTTGAGACACTGTGAGTCTGCCACTGGCTATGTCTTTCTGACACTGTGAAGCAGACACTGTGAAGAAGACACTATGAAGTAGACACCGTGAAGTAGACACCGTGAAGTAGACACCGTGAAGAAGACACCGTGAAGTAGACACTGTGACCATGAGACACCGTGAAGCAGACACCATGACCACGAGACACCGTGAAGTAGACACCGTGATGCAAGACACCGTGAAGTAGACACCGTGACCGCGAGACACCATGACCATGAGACACCGTGACACTCAGACACCATGATCAATCTATACACCTTGTGAAGGAGACATCATTTCAATGACTTACTGTGACACAGTTTCTTAAACTATTTTTTCACCTTTCAATTTAATTTCCAACGGTCATATTTGATGATTTTAATGTGCTGACATAATTAATGTTTCTTTGTAGACATATCATCGGATAATACAAGGTACGAGGTTCATAATACATGCAACCTGTCAGCTCCAACACATGAATTACAAGTTAAAAGCGAAGTGTGGCCAAGAATCAGTGTGCGTGATACAAAAACTAAAAGCAAGCCCGTGAGCACAATAACGAAGAACATACTTAGAGAAAGGTTCAAATGAAAGGAACACTGCATGAAACTCGACACTACTGAACACACGAAGCATATTTGAAGCTTAAAGAACATCTTCACCCAGTTATACCTCACGATGAACACAATCTGAATCGCGACCCTCTATTTTACAAACGAGGACTCGAAATCTGCATCTTCTTCATCTCAGAAGTCAAAAGATGCAAAGACTAACACTCAGAGTACTTCTAAACCCATCTCCATATTTTTTTCTCTATTGTGTATATGTTTACTATATTTCGACCAGAGTGTGTACCTGTAGAACAACACACTCTCTCTCCTACATTAAAGTTAAGGATACAAGATATCCTTACTCAACCATTCTATTAATCTTGTTTATACCCACAGATAAGTGTGGAAGAGGTCCCTGTGCAGCCTGATTATTTTCTCCCTATGAAAACTATGGAAGAGGTCCCTGTGTGACCTGTACAGTCTGTGTATTGTTGTTAACACCGATCTAGGGTGTGGATCAAAGATTATTTATATAAATTTCTTGGTGGTAGGTGATCACAAAGTGGAGTGGATTAGGTCTCAGCTTGAGACTGAACAACTTGTTTCATATCCTCTATGCTGCTTAATTTAGTTATCTCTGTTTTATTGATTTACTGTATAATCCAGAAACCACTAATTTTACTTTGATAGTTAGTTTTGGAAAGAAGTTATAACTGTCTTGTCTTAGTAGAATAACTTCAAAAGTAATATTAATAACACAAATTAAGATTACTGAGAATTAATCAATCTTCTAAGAAGTTACTTGAACACTCAAACTCTTATAACAGTATAACCTTGATTAAATGGGTTGTATTTAATATTTGGGGAAAACCTTTTTAGAAATTATTTTTATAAATTTTTTTATAGATACTCAATTCACCCCTCCCCTCTTGAGTAATCTACTCTGACCAACATTTGGTATCAGAGGTTTTTTTATTAGGAATCTGTGTAATCTTATTCAACTATGATTGTAGTTGTACTTTAAAGATCTGTAAATTTCTATTAATTATAAATTTCTAGATCTTTTTAAGTAATACTTTATTATGGATAACAAATTGGAAGGTGATGCAACCAACATAACACCATTCTTTAATGGAACCAATTATGCTTAAGGGGAAATTAAAATGAAAATTCATTTAGAGAGTATGAGTTTTGAAATTTGGTCATCTATTATAGATGAATACAAAATTCCTACTACTGATAGAATCACATGGGATGAACCTACCAAAACTACCTAAAATAAAAATTACAAAGCTATGAATTCTTTATAATGCTCCTTAGGAGATGAAGAGTTTAATAGAATTTCTTCTTGTAAGACTGGCCATGAAATTTGGGATACCCAGTCTATCTCACATGAAGGAACATCTAGTGTAAAAGAAGTGAGACTTAATAGTTATACTATCAAATATGATAATTTTAAAATGAATCCTGATGAGCCTATTTTTGAAATATATCTTAGGTTCAATGAGATTGTCAACACAATGATTTCTCTTGGAAGAGAAGTCACTACCAAGGAACAGATCATGAGAATCCTTAGATGTCTACCTGACAGATGGAGGGGAACCTCTGTCTCTATTAGAGAATAGTGCGACATAATCAAACTACTTGTAAAAGAACTCATTGGGAAACTAATGTTGTATGAGGAAGATCTGAAAGTCAATAAAGAGGAGGATTAACAAAATAGGAAATCTGTTTCATTCAAGACCACCACCTCTAAGCACAAAGACAAAGAGAAACTGGAAGATTCTGTAGAAAGCTCCTCCAGTGAACAATAATCATCTGACAGTGATTAGGAGATGGCTCAACTAGTTAGAAGATTCAAACAATTTTACAAAAAGAATAACTTTTTCAGAAAGCCTAACTTCAAGGGAAAATATGACCAAAAAGGAAACTGGAAGAAGGACTGGAAAAGAAGTGACAAAACTGATGAAATTGTATGCTATGAATGTAAGCACGAAGGGCATATAAAGGCTAAATTTCCAAAGCTCAAGTACAAAAAAAATACGAGGACAAAGAAAGGAGGTACGAAAAGGCAATGAAAGAAAACTGGAGTGCATCTAAGGATAGTTCAAGCTACTCAGAGACATCACATGATAAATAGGATAACAAATCCAATATGTGTTTTATGACAAACACATATGAGGTAATACAAGAATCTTCTGTACATAACTCATATTATTATGAAGATGAAAGTGGCTATGAAAAAATGATTAATGAAGAACTGTTTGAATACTATAACATTCTTGAGGAAACATGTAATGAAATAAAAGAAAAATATAAATCATTAAAGAAACAACATGCTCTTACCGTAACTGTTAAATATGAACTAGCAACTGAAAAGGAGAAAAATGCTCAACTGCTCAAAGAAAACAATGAATTAAAAATGTCTAATGATAAATTAAAGAGTGACCTAGAGAAGTTTTCTAATGGAAAAAATACCCTTACCAAAATCCTAGGAAAACAAATTTCCCCTAAATAAAACACTAGCATTGGTTATCAACCTGGTAAAAGAAACCTTGGTAGAACAAATTTTGTTTCAAAATCTAGGACATACAGTTTTACTCCCAGTTCTGGAATTAAATCAACTAATTCAATCCATGATTCATATTCTAATGTTTCAAGTTTTTATGGACCAAATACAGTTTATTTTTCAAATATTTTACACAATGATTATAGGAATCCTATGAGGAAAATATGGGTTCCTAAAGAACTTATTACTAATATTACTAGACTCAAACAATTATGGGTACCAAATTCTATTTTTGCTTAATCCTTTTGAAGGAAAGCTGCTTAAAGAGATCCTATAAAAGTCTATGGTACTTCGACTTTGGATGTTCAAGTCACATGATAGGATACTACTCATGTTTCAAGAACCTGATAAAAGTAGATGGAGGACATTTCACATTTGGTGACAATACCAAGGTAAATATTATTGTACTAGGGCAAATCGGTAACTCTAACTTAGTTTTAATTTCTAAAGTACTATTTGTTTATGGTTTAAAATATAATCTGATTAGTATCTCACAATTATGTGATGATGGATTTCATGTTAGATTTGAAAATGATTCTTGTAATGTCTTTAATTCTAGAGATGAATTAGTATTTTCTGCATTAAGAAATGAAAATGTTTATTCTGTTAATTTATATTCTTTGGCCTCTCAAAATGCTTCATGCTTAAGTGTATTTCATAAAGAATCTTGGATATGGAATAGGAGACTAGGACACAGTAATGCTCACTCCCTTAGAAATCTATATTGAACAAGCCTAGTTAAAGACTTACCCAAACTTGAGTTTCCAAATGAAAAAGTGTGTAATCCCTGTCAAAATGGAAAACAACACAAAGTTTATTTCAAACTAAATAAAGAAGTGTCAACTTCTCAACCTCTCGAACTGGTTCACATGGATTTTTTTGGACCATATAGAGTTTCTAGCTTAAATGGTAAGCACTATGTTTACGTTCTTTTAGATGACTTTTCTAGATATACTTGGACCTTTTTTATGGCTCAAAAAAGTGAATCCTGCTCTTATTTTACCAAATATGCCAAGTCTGTATAAAATCTAAGTGGAATTAGAATTAAATCATTAAGAAGTGATCATGGACATGAGTTTGAAAATCTAGATTTTGAATCCTTTTGCTCAAAAAATGGTTATAGTCACAATTTCTCTACCCCTAGAACACCTCAACAGAATGGAGTTGTAGAGAGAAAAAATAGAACCATGCAAGAAATAGCTAGAACAATGCTTAGTGAATATGACCTAACTATTTATTTTTGGGCTAAAGCTGTCCATATAGTGTGCTACATAATCAATAGAGTGTTGATCAGACCTATTCTTAAGAGGAATCCTTGCGAATTATGGAATAATAGAAAACCCAAGGTTAACTACTTCAAAGTTTTTGGTTGCAAAAGTCTATATTCTTAATAAAAAGACAATATTGACAAATTTGCATCCAAAAGTGATGAAGGTATATTTTTAGGATATTCCATGTCTAGTAAAGCCTATAGAGTGTTCAATAAAAGAACTAAATGTGTGGAAGAATCTGTTCATGTCAAATTTGATGAAACATATCCACATGAGCCTAAAACCATCCTAAGGAATCTGGAGGATGATGCATCAAATCTAAACATTAATTAGAAATCCTCAAATTCTTCTAAGAAAGAATCTGTGAAAACTTCCATCTCTAGAAATTCCTTAGAATCAAGTCACAATGAACCTGAATCTGTTGATGAACCTGAAATTACTAGTCCCTGTTTTTCTAGAACTGTTAGAACTCTTAAGAACCATCCCTTAGATGTTGTTGTAGGAGATTTAGACAAAGGAACTCAAACTAGAGATTCTCTTAGAAATCAGGTTGAACATCAAGTATTCTTGTCACTAATTGAACCTAAAAACATTAACGATTCTATCAATGATGAATTTTGGGTGATGGCTATGCAAGAAGAACTTAATCAGTTTGAAAAGAAAAAAGTTTGGAATCTTTTTGAAAGATCCAAGGACACTTTTACCATAGGAACTAAATGGGTGTTTAGAAATAAGGTAGATTAAGCTGGTAACATAGTTAGAAACAAGGCTAGAGTAGTTGCACAAGGCTATAGTCAAGAAGAAGGAATTGACTATGAGGAGACCTTTGCACCAATAGCTAGACTTGAATCAATCAGAATCCTACTTGCCTATGCTGCACATTTGAATTTCAAACTATATCAAATGGATGTTAAGAGTTCATTCTTAAATGGGTATATAGCTGAGGATGTTTTTGTTGAACAACCCCTTGTATTTACAAACACCCATTTTCCAAATCATATTTTTAAACTATCAAAAGCTTTATATGGTTTAAAGCAAGCTCTAAGATCTTGGTATGATAGATTGGGTACTTTTCTTATTTCCAAAGGTTTTAAAAAAGGAACAGCTGATCCTACCCTTTTTATAAAATTAATTTCTAATGATATTTTAGTTTTTCAAATCTATGTAGATGACATAATTTTTGGATCTTCGAAGAATTTTTTATGTGTTGTTTTTTCTAAATTGATGCAAAAAGAGTTTGAAATGAGTTTAATGGGTGAACTAAAATTCTTTCTTGGATTTCAAATCTTTCAAAATAATGATGGAATTGTGTTAACCCAAAGTAAATATACTATAGATATTCTAAATTTTTTTGTATTAGATAATAATAAAAGTAGTGAAACTCCCATGAGTACCACTTGTATTTTGGATATTGACGAAGATGAAAAATCTGTTGATCAAAACACTTATAGAGGAATGATTGGAAGTTTACTCTACTTAACTGCTAGTCATCTTGACATTATGTTTAGTGTGTGTATGTGTGCTCAATTTCAATAAAACCCTAAGGAATCTCATTTAAATGCTGGAAAGATAATTTTCAAATACCACAAGCATACACCCAATCTAGGAAGGTTTTATCCTAAAAGACAATCATTTGAATTAGTAAGTTATTCTAATGCTGAATTTGGTGGCTATAAGTTAGATATAAAAAGAACCTTTGGAACATGTCACTTTTTAGGAAAGTCACTAGTATCATGGTTTAGTAAGAAACGAAATTCTATTGCATTATCTACTGTAGAAACTGAATACATAGATGCTGGAAGTTG
Organism: Viscum album; assembly: GCA_963277665.1. Classification (NCBI taxonomy): domain Eukaryota; kingdom Viridiplantae; phylum Streptophyta; class Magnoliopsida; order Santalales; family Viscaceae; genus Viscum; species Viscum album. Next base: position 46,738,489 of record OY728122.1, read on the forward strand.
TTGTGCACAAATTTTGTGGATGAAACACACATTACTAGATTATGGATATCAATTCAGACATGTACCTATAAATTGTGACAACACAAGTGATATTAATATCTCAAAAAATCTTGTTTCACATTCTAGGACAAAGCACATTGATGTAATACATCACTTTTTGAGAGATCATTATCAAAAAGGTGATATCACTTTGGAATTCATTGGTACTGAATATGAACTTGCTGATATATTCACCAAAACATTAAATTCTGAGAGAATATACTACATCATACATGAACTAGGCATGATAAACCTCAAATAGATACCTTACTTATTACAGTTTCAGGTCTTACTGTTCGATATCTTACTGTTTTATACTTTACTGCTTCATGATTACGGTTTCTCAGCTTATTGTCTCACCATAATACTCAGTTACTGTCTCTCATGTTTAGTGTCTCACCATAAAGTTCATGTTTACGGTCTCATAGTTAGTATTCTGTGATTACTGTCTGACAGTTACTGTCTCACCGTAACATGCGTCTACTGTCTCACTGTAACATGCATCTATTGTCTCACTATAATGACCAAACACGGTCTCACCGTAAAAATTCATTATATTTTTTTTGTAAAAACCCGTATCATGGAAATTATTATTTCCTTTCCTTATTTTCCCAATTTTTTATTTTTGCGACTTTTGGTATTCCTAAATGATAAAATAAAGAAATTATCACTCAATTCTTTACTCGAGTATTCTTCTACATACTCATTTAGAACCCTTATTCATCCCTGCAACCCTTCTATTGCTTGAAACTTCAGTGAATTCCAAGAATGAAACGTCCGTCATCGTCGAAACCTGAGAAGCACAACTCAATGAAGAAGAAGATTTCACCTAAGATAACACCCGAAGGACCTTTAAATCTGAATATGGTAAGCTGCGTTGTTGTACTTGAGAAAGAGATTTTCCCCAAATGGATTCTGTATAGTAAGACTGTGTTATTGAAAGTGTTAGAACAACAAGGCTGGTTAGAATGGTTCTCAAAGGAAGATAGACCCATCTACCCTAGGTTAGTGGCTCAGTTTTACTAGTACGTACATTTCTCATTCGATTCTGGTGAAAGCTATGTTGTAAGAAGCTGGGTTAATAGCTATAGATGCTCATTCTCTTCGAGGTTATGAGATGCATGCCTTAGGATACCTCATGAAGGCCTATGTTTGGATTATCAGAGAGAACATCCTCCTTTAACCTATTTCTTTGATTTAGAAGATGCCCTGAAAACCTTAACTGGAAATGGAACCCATAGGAGAGCCATTGCTGCTGAATTAGATAGATAATCAAGGCTTCTATTCATGTTTATACAGAATTTTGTTAGTCCCAGGAAAGGCGATTTTTCTATTTTAAAATATAAATATGTGTTTCTGATTCACCTTATGAAAAATGGGCATAAGATCAACCTGTGAAAGTATATCTTTCATCATATGTATGAGCTGATCAAAGTCACATCTAGGTCAGATTCCCTGTTCTAATCTCGGCTAATCTCAGCGATGATTCTTGCCAAAGGTATGGTTGGACATAATGAGTAAGTGATTAAGGACTATGAGTACTGTCTCTCAAAATCCACTATCAAAATAATGAAGATAAACTAGAATCCTTGGAAAAAGGAATGGGTGGAAGATAATGATAGAATTTGTGAGAAATTCAATCCAGTGGATTATCCCTCAAGACCAAGAGATATTTCTGATCCTGGTTTAGAACCAGATGAGATTGTTGAGTATCCTGAAGAAGAGGAAGAAGAGGATGAAGTGCCACCTAGTGAAGTTGTTATTGTTGAGGAGTACATGACTACTATTCCTCATGTAGTTCTTAAAGAAGAAGTCCATACTCATAAATAAGCTGTTAATTTGGAAACTCAACCCAAAACTGTAATAGAATCAGTTTTCGAAGAACCTGAAAAGCATGCCATGGAAGATCCTACAGTAGAAGAGCCTATAGTGTAAGAGCTACCTATTTTGTAAGAGGTCAATCTTGAGGAACTCCCAGTGGAACAATCTATTCCTAAAATCATCCCTTGAATTGAAGAATGGATGGAGCTATATTTTCATATGGATAGATAGGAAATGAGTGATGAACTTAGAGTTGAGTCTGTGGAATTAAACCAAGATCCTAAGACACTTAGTCCTGAGAATGAGGCATCAGTTGAGGGGGAGAAAACCCCAAATCTTCAGTCTATTTAAGCTATACATCCGACTAAGTCAAGTCCTGTAGCCACTCAGTATAAGTTTCCTTGTTTCTATGATGCAGATGTCTCTCACCAGGTTACATCAACCGGACTTGATATTTCCTCTATATTCCAGTTGAAATCAGTCTTTAATATCACACCTGAGAAGGAACCTGAGCTTTTACCAGTGCCTACTCCTAAACTATTATCTGAACAACCATCTTTTGTGAGTAAGGATGATCTAAAGGAGTTTGGTGCTACCCTCTTATCTGGAGTTGAGAAACTCATGAATACCCAACCTCTTCTTGTGACCAATTAAAGTGAGAGAGATGCCTCACTATTATTGGAGAAAATTATTTGGAAAATACAACCTAAGATTCTCCATGAGATTCAAGAAGTAATAATTGAAAATAGGCTACTCAGTAATGAAGTGAAGACCCTAAGTAGAATGGTTGAAGACATGCAGAGAGGGATGCATTCGAGATCTGAGCCTATTGCTTCTCCCATAGTACCTATTGCTCCTCAAATCCCACAGGCTTTTGTGTATCAGATTCAAACTTATCTAGGTTCCTTAAATGAAAATAATGCTGAAAGGAACAAACAAATTGTAAAGGAAATGAGAGAGATTGTTGTCAATATTAATAAACTCACTGATCAGTATACTAGGTGTCTTTAGAAGGTACTAAATCAACTCAAATATCTAACCACAGCTGCCAATTCCAATAAAGCATCTGGTCATTCCTATAAACCCTCCTTGGACAATGATATGCTCAGAACTGTAGTCAAAGAAGAGATTTAGAATGTCCCCAGTGGTTTCAATACAACTTCTCTATCTGAAGTTGTCAAGAATAGTGATAGAGTTCTTGACCAAGTCCAAATCCATTCCAAAATTGCTAATGATGCTCAGCAAGAGATTTCCAATAAAGTGGATTTATACTTCAACAGAATCTTCTCCAAGACCGATATGACAAACCATTTCAAGTATCTTGTAGAAAATCTAAGGATTCCTCCTGTGACTCAAGATTTCAAGACCCAAGTCCAGAAGATCATAGAGTTTACTCGATTGTTGGACAAGTTTATGGAGAAAAAGGATGATTTTGAGAAATCCATGAAATATGGTGGAGAGATCATTATAGATTTCATCAAAGTCATGAGGCCCTATCTTCATGTCCAGAGTACAACCATTGTTGCTCCAGTGGCTGCACCTCTCAGACCTGGGCTGCCTAACTTCATCTCTGCCCTAGCCTCAACCACTATGTCTGTCAGCCAAGCACTAAGTCAGATCAGGCCTGTGATTCTCGACCAACAACTACCGAGATATTCTACTACTCCTACCTTGCCTCTCTCAATATTTGAAAGGCCTTGCTTTACCCTCTTTATCAACCACCTCACTGTCTTCTTCTACCTTGACCTCTGCCCCTATGGATTCCTCTTCTGCCATTACAGCTAAAGGAAAAGAGAAGGCCAGCCCCTGAAGAAGAACAATGATTACCTTTTTTTGATAGGGATGCTATTGCTGTTGTATTTCTCTTTTGTTTTGTACTGAAACTTATTTGATATTACTGGAATGTGCATTTTTTTGACTCCTCTTATTCCATCTTTTTGATAATCCCAAAAGAAGGAGAAATTTGTATATTTTATCCATTTACTAATCTCTATAGTTGAATCCAATATACAATTTGATTGTACATGATTTGTGATCAGAAAAAAGAGGGAGATTGTTGGAATCCTCATGTATTAATCATGTTTTAATGATCATAAATCTTATTCAACCTAGTTAACTCCTGTAATTTATATCAAATCATGCATATAAATGTTTAAATTATTCTCATGCTTTAAGAAGATCCATTAAAGATCTTAATGGCTTTACATTTAGTTTAATTACTTTATACTATCTCTAATTTACTCTCATAATAACTTGTTTGACAAATTCTTAAGTATGATCCATTCTATTATCATCATTTCTTAATTCTGAACACAATTACTTTGAAAAGTCTGAGACACCATGAGTCTTCCACTGGCTATGACTTTCTGACACAATGAAGCAGACACCATGAAGCAGACACCGTGAAGCAGACACCATAAAGTAGACACCATGAAGCAGACACCGTGACCATGAGACACCATGAAGCAGACACAGTGAAGCAGACACCGTGACCACGAGACACTGTGAAGTAGACACCGTGAAGAAAGACACCGCGAAGTAGACACCATGACCCAAGACACCGTGACCATGAGACACCGTGACACTCAGACACCATGATCAATCTATAAACCATGTGAAGGAGAAACTGTTTTCATGACTTACTATGACACCGTTTCTTAAACTATTTTTTCATATTTCAATTTAATTTCTAACGGTCATATTTGATGATTTTAATGCACTGAAATAATTAATGTTTCTTTGTAGACATATCATCGGACAATATGAGGTACAAGGTGCATAATACATGCAACCTACCGTCTCCAACACATGAATTCCAAGTTAAAAGCGATGTGCGTACAAGAATCAGTGTGTGCGATACAAAAACAAAATGCATGGCTATGAGCACAATAAGAAAGAACATACTTAGAGCATGTTTAAAAAGAAAGGCACACTGCATGCAACTCGACACTGCTGAACACATGAAGCATATTTGAAGCTTAAAGAACATCTCTACTCTGTTGAACCTCACTAAGAACACAAGCTGAATCGCGACACTCTATTTTATAGACGAGGACTTGAACTCTACATCTGCTTCATCTCAGAAGTCCAAAGATACAAAGAATAACACTCAGAGCACTTCTAAACCCATCTCTATATTTTTTCTCTGTTGTGTATCTGTTTATTATCTTTCGAGTAGAGTGTGTACCTGTAGAACAACACACTCTGTCTCCTACATTAAACTGAAGGATAAAAGATATCCTTACTCAACCATTCTCTTACTCTTTTTTATACCCACGGATAAGTGTAGAAGAGGTCCATGTGTGTCCTAGTTATTTTGTCCCCACGAAAACTGGGGAAGAGGTCCCTGTGTAGCCCGAATAGTTTGTGTACTATTGTTAACCCCGATACAGGGTGTGGATCAAAGTTTATTTATAAAAACTGCTTGGTGGTAGGTGATCACCAAGTGGATGGGATCAGGTCTCGACTTGAGACTGAACCACTTGTTTTATACCTGCTGTTCTGCTTAATTTAGTTATCTCTATTTTATTGAATTACTGTATAATCCAAAAATCACTAATTTTACTTTGATAGTTAGTCTTGGAAATAATTTATAACTGGATTTTATTAGTAGAATAACTTCAAAAGTAATATTAATAACACAAATTAAGATTATTAAGATTTAATCAATATTATAAGAAGTTACTTAAACAGTCAAAATCTTATAACAGTATAACCTTGATTAACTGAGATGTATTTAATCTTTGGGGAAAACCTTTTTAGAAATAATTTTTACAAAAAATTTTATAATTACTCAATTCACCCCTCCCCTCTTGAGTAATCTACTCCGAAAAACATAATTTATAAATTCCTTATAAATTAAATATTCCAAAAATAAATTTTAACATGATTTATAGACATTTTATTATCCATTAAAAAAATTTATGAATTTAAATAGATTTACACTTTTTAGTTTACCCTTATAAAGAATCCACATTCTGCATAAGGGTATACTCCCTCTACACTTACATTGATAGTCTATATAATTATATATAGGCCCTAACCTTACACTGCACATACCACGTAAGGGTACTGATCTCTTACCTTTATATGAATCCTTTACATAATGGTAAAACTCATATCACCCTTACATGAACTTGTTCATGTAATCTTAAGACACTTTATATAAAGGTAAGTCTTGAGTTACCTTTACTTGACCACGTGAGTAAAGGTAATGTCCTAATCACCCTTATGAAACTAATATTTATAGGGGTAAATTCCTTGGTTACCTTTATATATCCCATCTACATAAAGGTAAACCATTTATGAAACTAAATTTCCAAAAATGTGAAACACTGATCTATTTTTTAATTTCTATTTAATTTCAAGTAATATTTCATATATATAAATAATGGGATGCTCTAATATCACTAAAAAGTTTTTTTAGAATCCAACATCAATTATCATATGAAGTACACCTAATTAAACCCCCTTTTAAGGGTCTCCTTGAAACATAATATGAAATTATGTATAAAACCAAAATGAATAAATATTATCAATGCATACCATTCATCGAATATGAGTTTCCTCCCCTTCATATTGGTTTGATATGTTTCACATAGATCACTTAAGTGGAAAACAAAAGATTCCCACCTTGAGAGGCATCTCAGGCCAAATAGATCTATCTTCACATGAGAACGGTTCTTTTTCACCTCATAGGGAAAAGTATGAATAAGAAGAGATACCCGGGTGTCTAGGAGCTTAATCCATGCATAAGAATGACTAGACACTAGTTTTCATCACATTGGAATTAGTTTATATAGGAAATCAAGGATTATCCTTAATTGTAGAAACATTTATTCATGTGTTGATACGTATGAATAAATTCCATGGTTATTTCTTGAATGTATGAATCTATCATATTCATTTACTCCCTAGCATTATATCTCATATAATAGCTTAATAAATGATAGCCATGTGGTATGATCAAATTACTTAGAAAATACTAGTATCATAGGAAGTATAAAATGATATACCTCTTTCTGAATGTAAATAACAATATTTGTACAATCCATAATAATATTTACACACACATACACACATATCTATATATGGATTTAGGGAATATCACCTTCAACTTTATTATAGGGAAATTAGATCTTGAAAAAAATTAGTTCTTGGATTGAAAAGAAAATAATTTAATTATAATAATTTAAGTATTAGATTAAAAGTGATATCATTGGATATGGATACAAAAAATATTTAATATTATATTCTAAGGTTAGTTACTCCAAATCTTCATCTGTTTAATCTATGTGCATAAATCATTTTTTTACATTTTTAATTTTAAAATAATTCAAAAATATGATAGAAACAAATAAATATAATGGAATGAATATAGATAAATAGATAATATTAAACATGATAATGGTTGTGGCGTGGTTTTTTTGATAGTTTTTTGTTTTACATGATTAATATAAAATAGAGTTAATATTTCATAGAAATTTAAGAAATGTTGTTATTATGTGCATTCATTTTTTTTAAATAGTTTAAATTTATTTCTTATGTTAAAATTTCAAGTTGGTGAATTGAGGGATAGAGAAATAATTAAATAAAAATGATAATAGTGGATATATGATTTGGAATCATGAAAAAAAATTATTTTAGGTGAGAATTATGTATTTTAAGGATATTTTTTATGATAGTTGTAGAATTATTGGTAGTTCATATGATTATTACTTAAGGTATGGTTAAAATAAATACATGTTGATTCCTAAAAAATTAGGGTGTTACTTTCATATTAAATTTGTTTTACAAGAACTTTAATGTTATAATAATTAAAATATGATATATGTTAATCTAATAGATATGGTATATAAGTTTTTAGCACTTGTAAAAATCCCCACTACCATGTATCAGTGGATTTAGAGGAATGATGGGTTCCAATAAAAGAGAAACCAAGTCTGTTTTAAAATTTTCAGCTCATAATGTGAATGGATTGGGTTACATATACTTCTGCATGTCTCTTGAGAGTTTAGATATATAGTTAATCATGTCATAGCATGTGGTAGAAATCTGGTGGATAAATTCCACTATAGGTAATAGAAACCATGCCCAGTGGTAGTAGAGGAGTTCCAATGGGTTGGATAGTGGACTTGCACCTTCATCACTACCATTTAATGTTTTATGGTAAGCCACTGAACATCTACTAGCCTTTATTGACCCCCCCACCAAGTGGGTATTTTGTTTTGTATTTTTAGGGGTTTATTTTATAAACCATCATTGAGTTTATTTTATTTTAATGTCTGGATAATAGTAAAAATCCTCTCTATTTTACATATTATTCCGCCCATATAATCCCATGAATGTTTAATTTATTAGGGAGGTTTTATTTCATTATAAAAGGTAATGTTTCTTACCTTTCTTCTTATTTTCTATTCTCCTATTTTCTCCTTTTATTTTTAGTATTTAACTTAGGTTTGGGAGTGTGATTCCACTAAAGCATAGAGAAATAACATCGATATTATGTGTTTTTTAGATAAATCCTAGAAGAGGATTAAGAAGGAATAACACACATAATTTCATTTTTTTTCATTTTTGGTATCCTAGAATCGTGGTTATTCTTGATTTTTCATCAAATTGGGAAAAAATTGACAAGTTATTGGGTGTTAGAAATAAAAAAAATCCCATCAAAGGTATGACTGCATGTTGGGGGTGGTTAAAACTCTATTATATAAGGTTTAAATCATGGGAGGCTACCCTATGATTTTTCCTTGATTATTACTTTTGTAATTAATTATTAATTAAATATAAAATTAATTTAAAAACTTTATATAAATTAAATAAGTGATCCCTTCAATGAGTTAAGGGATCATAAAAAATGATGGTGATTGGAAATTGCTCGGTTGGGGATAGGGAGGGATTTTATTGAGAGGTTAAAACTTATTCAAGTTAGGTGATCCCTAATTTTACCACCTATATATATAAGAGCATTAATTTTATGGAATGAAACCTGGGGTTAGTGGGTGTTATAACACACTGATATTTTTCAAAAATATTTTTCTCAAAATTAATACTATGTTTGATGGCTTACTCCACACAAAACACAAAAATAAAATGACATGAGACATATTAAATGAATATTATTAATAAAATTACAATAATAATAAAACATTTATTAAATAAAAAGATATCACTCAACTAAAATTTCATAGATTTAGAGGATAAATAGTTAATATGATTTAATATTAAAAAGGACTCTTCCTTCTCAAATTAATATTTTTTTAAGAGTTGTATATTTTATCCTAATAAATTAAATTGAACAATTTTATAATAATATATGAACTATTATATATTATCATTAATTAAATTATTAATTTATATGAAAGAATATTAAAAATGCTTAATGTTTAAAAATGTTATTTTTTATAAAAGAAGTCTTTCTTTATACTATTTATTTTCATTTAAAAGATAAATTTATAATTTTTAGAACATGAATTTTATAAAATAAGATTCATTTTTAGATTCATCATTTCAAAATTATATTAGGGTTATTTTTTGAATTTTTTCTTACAAAATTGATTTTTAGGTGAATAGTGGAAAATACACCTTTTACCAAAACTGTAAATTTTATGACTTTATCATTGTATAATCAAGACATATAAGTGTATAAAACCTTTTAATTAAAAAAATATTTATTTAATAAGTAAAAATAAATATTTCAGAAATACTATGTTGAATTTAGAAAATATATGATTAACATTTTAAGGATTTAAGTGATATTTTCCAATAAAAACTATTTTTGGTATTTTATTTTAATAAAATATTATTTTTTTAAAATTTGGTTGTGTATTTATTCGAAAAATAAATAAATATTATTTTTACAATAAACCAATTTATTTTACAGAAATAAAAAACATTGATAATTTTATCCAATACAAAAAATTTAAGCATAAAAATACGCATTTTTCTAAAAAACAGATTCTACCTATTACGTGCACTAATTTTAAAATTGATTTTTCCCACCATTATAAATATAATATGGTAAATTTATTTTAATATTTGAATTCATCAGGTTAAAATTAGGTAATGAGATTAACTTTAATTTTGGTCAATAAAATTAATTATTGTGGTTAAAAATGAGTTACCGTAGTAAAAATTAATTTAGATAAATAGATAAAAGTAAATAGAAAAGCCTAAAATCACAAAAATATTATCTCCAAAATGAATTTTTGAGATTATTATAGACCTTAAAATTCAACCAATTCCATTTTTTTTTCATTTTTGGATCCTTTTACCTAGAATAGTTTCATGAATTTATTGTAAACTAAGGAGTATTTTAAAAAATGTCATTTTAATTACTTATAAATGGAGTCGTCACCAAATAACTTATCATAATATAATAATCCTATTATATTAAACTAAAATATATACATATAACTCCCCATAACTCCTAGAAACCTCCTACAAGTTATTGTATACTCAAAAGACCACTTCTTAAAGCCTAAATATAATTTATAAAGGATCCTTTCCAAGGACTAAGGTAAAATTCTCAATTACTCCTTTTCCATTTCACTTTATTTCCTTATTATTAGAACTCCTGCAAATCTAATATAACCAGGTTGAAATAATTACATCATTATCATAATTACACTGATTTTCTTTATGTTTATGGGATAACCATTTTCTACCTTCCTCTCAACCATTCGTAAAACAAAAGTGTCGCTTGTGTTACAGGCAGACTACAACCTCCATAAGTGATATCATCTATTTTTCATAACCACCTTGCATGGATATTTTAAATTTAGTATTTAATGGATTAATATTATATTTGTAACATTATTAATATTTTTAAATTATAAACTATTACCCAATATAATTCCTTTCTATGGAAATGAACACACCGCTCCTGCATACGTACAAACTACCTCCTCTATGAAAGTGTTGTATTTTGATTTGAATTTAGTATTTTATTTTTTATCAAATTATATTAAAATATGATTCAAAAAATTAATAAAAATAATAATTTCATTATGATCCTGAAATAATGATACTACGCTAAAAGAATCACTTTCTTAACAATAATCACCTAAATATTATAAATTGTTTTTGTTTGGGTCGGTTTAACCACCTAATTAAAAAATGATATAAATTTATATCATGGATGTCTATGGATACTTAACTAATAATTTTTTTTATAAATTAATGAGAAAATAATTTTTTAATGGGTATATAAAGGTTATATTAATATTTAACATATTATTATTATTCCACCCTTTTTTCTTTAATTTTTTTTGAAACAAGACTGTCACCAACTTCTTCATCATCAATCATAAATAAAATACATATAAATTGAAATTATAAAATTATAAATAATTATAAAACATTAATTCTAGTAAATATAATAATCTTGGAATTATGAACTTTGAATCTATAAACTAAAATCAGTGTTTCCATTATGAAACTAGTACTAAACAAACAATTGAAGCTAATAACACGTAATAGTGAAAATAAAATATAAATAAATAATATATTTCTAATAAATAATTATAAATAAAGATATAAAATATTATAGGTATGAATGAGGTTATGAAATATGTGATTAAGATAGTTATTTTTGTTATATAGGAGGTTAGATCATGTTCGGCTAAGTCGGATTAAAGGTAAGGGTTTACCATCACATTTTTCTTTCTTTGAGACACATTCTATATCCACCAATTTATTAATTTTTTTAAGGTGTATATATTGTAAATGTATGTTTTTAATCATGATATTTATTAAATTATATGTATTTAAAAATCCATACTTTTTTATACCTTTCTTGGGTTTATGATTCAAGAGATAATGAATTTGTAAAGGGTTTTCTTGACTTAACTTATTTTCTTGAGTCATAATGGTTTCCTTTTGAATAAGGTTTTTCAAGATGGTTTTATTCTATTTTATGATGTCATTATAATTCATTTTATCCTTATTTTATAGGGAATTATTTTTTTTTGTATTTCTTTCTTTATAAAAGATGATGATGTTTGGAATCATTCTCATCCTCTCCAAATAATATCTTTTTATACCATGTCTAGATTTTCTCTTCCCACTAATGTTATCCTCCATATTTGAAAACCCAATTTTGTGTCATATAATGTGAACTTTAGTTTTCCATTTTCCACTTTTAAAATTGAATTTTATTACTATTTTTCTAAAGTGGGTTTTAAATAAAGGAATTTTAAGAAATTAAAAATATTTTCCATCAAATGTTTTTATCTTCCACTCCACATTACATTTTTAACCTTTTAAGCCTATTTCAAGGATCCATTATATTAGATTATTTTTAAAAGTAAATGTTTAAAAAAAATCACTTCTCCTTTTTGAAACCTTTTTTTAAGGATCTATTATTGGAAAAAAATTAAAAATAAAATTTCTCAAAATGTTTTTACTTCTCATTTTTGTAACCTTTATGCATTTTTTATTGATTAATTTTTAAATATTCTTATAAAAAGTAAAAAAAAATAAAAATATTTGCACTTCACCTTTTTGAAACATTTATTTATATTTTAAGGATTTATTATTTACATTTATTTAAAAATAATTATTTTTGAAATTAATTATTTTCAATTTCTAAAAAATGATCTTTTTGAAAGTGATTCATGACTTTTTATTTTTAAGAAAACGTTAATAAATGGGTTTTAAAGAATCTATTAAGTTTTTATTATATTTTATACTTTAACTCTAAAATATTTATCTCTTATAGAGTTATGTTTCATGAATCATATTCTCAATGAATATATGAAATAATCCTTTGAGGTGATTAAATTTTAGGTATCAATCGATTAAATTCTTTATGTAAATCTAGGTGGGATCACTTTGAAATGTTATGAAACCCATTTTCCTTCCAAGTTTTATTTATTATATGTTGATTGATTAAATTTATGTTGCACACATTGATCCTTATGTCATACTAAGATAGGTTCTTAAGATACCATCCACTTTCTTTATCTTGATGACTTATGATATGTTCGATTGATTTTTTTATGAAACCCATATCTTTTCCATGGGTCAATTTATTGATATGATTTTTTTTCAAGTGGAATTAATATTTATGGTATTTCATTAAGTGATGTTTTGTATTATATCACTCATTAATGTAATGGTTGATGTTTTATATCTAATGAGATCCAAAAGTGTACATGAGCAGTAGCCCAATCCTAAGAGGGTACATAGTTTTTTAACCCAATCCCAAGAGGTTACATGTAACACACCAATTTTTTTTTAAATTAATTGTCACGACCCGTACTCGGGGCCCGTTCCGTGACTACCCCAAGCCCGCCTTCCATAGGCCAGGGGCTGGCGACTAGCAGAAAAGGCGTAAATACCTATACTGGGAAGACATTGCCTTTATAGAAGTAAACAAACACAACAGAGTATGCAACTGAAGTAAGCACAAGTAAAACTGTATACAAGAGTAAGTGCTGAAAAGAAAGGGGCCGAAAATACAAGCCCAACAGTGAGTACAGTACAACTGAAAGACTAGTACAACAACAGTAAAGTAAAGCAGCAACCACTGATTTGTCCTTCGGGAATCCCACCTGATGGGTGGGTACATATGGTCTCCTCAACACCTCAGGTCCGTCCGTCCGCTCCATGTACGTGTCGCCAAGTGGTCCACCTCTGGGTGCCGTCCAGCTCCACAAGTCTCTACCACGATCAGTGATGTCCATCGTCTGCATCCAACACAATGTAGTGCGGGCATAGCCCATGTAGGGGTGAGTATAACAATACTCAGTAGGGACCCTAATACCCTTTAAGGTCTCCCAAAATCCACGAAGGATAAACCAAAAAAAATACACAATCATGAAGTATCAACCAACTCTATTTAGGTATACGCCCATACATATACCTAAGTCATCAATTCCTGTTCGGCTCCAACTCTCGAGCCTAAGCACAACCTAGTCCACACAAGAAATAAGTCAATCACACCGAAAATAATGATTGAAATTCAATACTCAGCTCACATAGGTATACAAGTCACGAAGAATAGTGGAGATGATTAGATGTAGCCTCTGAATCATCTCCTCTACCGAACCCACGTAGGATCCTAGTACAGAAGTCGTCGCTGCTAAACCAACGGAGGATCCAAGTACAGTAGTCATCGCTGTCGAACCCAGGGATGATCCAAGTACAGTAGTCATCATTTCCGAACCCACGGAGGATCCAAGTATAGTAGTCATCGTCGTCGAACCCACGAAGGATCCCAGTACGGTAGTCATTGCAGTCGCAGCCAGCTCTAGGGTTCCCGCACACAACACGCTCGATTTCGAGAGGGTCTAATCCTCGAGCCAAGGGGTTGATACATAAAATATCACAAAGTTCAGAGTTGATGCATCTTGAAGTTTCGTCTCATCAAAAGGAACCCAATGCGACAGACGGCGCGTCAATCGGACGCCCGGTCTGAGAGATATTGGTTTTTCCGTTCCAGGGGCCCGGTTGGAAATACACTCGTTCCAAACCCAGCCATTTTCCAAAGTCATCCAAAACTCAGTTAGAGTATCTCAAAAGGACCTCTTCGTCGTGAGGGTCCCAGTTCCGCAGACGGCGTGTCGATCAGACGCACGGTGTTTAAGTTATTAACGTTTAAGTGAAAGCGGGCCCGACCCGTTAAGCCCAGTGGGCTGGCCGGTTGGCCCGACCTGGTTCGGCGAGTCTGATCCGATAAAGGGTTGGACCGGACCATTGAAGCGTGCAGTCCGGCCCGGTAGGGTGCGACCCGACCCGGTGGGGCGCGGCCCGTCCCAGCACAGCGCGACCCGACCCGGCGCGGTGCAGCCCGGCCCAGCTGGCCGCAGCTCGGCTCGGTTGGCCGAGCACTGCGAGGCGGCACGGCCCCCGGTCTCCCGAACCAGTGGCGCCAAGCGGCTCCACCCTCCTATTCGGTCGGCCGAAGCCGACCGGTCTTCCCTGGCGTGAGAGGCCCGCACGGGCGGGCCACTGTTCCTTCAGTGTGGCGCCCTCCTGGCGCCGCGGGTCTTCCTAGCCCGGTCGGCCGCCTGTCGGCCGATTCGTCTTCCGAGCGGCCCCCAGAACACGGGACATGGTCTTATGCAGCACGACGCCATGAGGCACTGCGGTTCCACCAGCACGGCCGACTTCGACCAATCGGTTTTTCTTTGGCCAGGTGGCCCGTGGTTGTGGGCCGCGGTTCTTCCGCACACGGCCAGCACGCGACCACCACCCTCGATCGTCGCCGCTTCCCGTTGCGAATTAAAAATCAAGAAACAATGGAGGGTTGTCAGGCCATGTTCATTTGGCCCACGCCCTCCATGTTTGGCGGTAACAATTGGCCAACGACAATCATTCACATTTAACAACGGAAAGAGTATAATTTTATCAAACTAAAATTATAAAATTCCCCTACCTCGAAATAAGGTTCGTTCATAGACGGAGTCGCGGAAGACAAGCATCTCGGTAAGACGGCGTCAACTCGTTGACGTTGGGGAAGAAGGAGCCGAGGGTGGCACGTCGCCAGCATTCCTTGCGGGTGGCTCCTTCTCCTTTGGCTTGGCCGAAGATCGAAGGAGATGATCGTCATTCTTCAGCGGTTCTTCGTTGGAAGGACGGTGTTCTTCATTGAAGAGAGGAACTCCTTCTTCTAATTCTCAAGAGCTCTCCCAAAATCCTCTCAACACAACGAGTGCCAAAATAAAATAATATCTAAGGCTATTATTTTATTCACACATGAATTTTTAAAATTCAAACACTTTAATTAATTAATTGGAGGATTCAATTCATTAATTAAAGGTTTTGGAAAAAATTAATGGAAGAGGGGGAGGTGAAGAGATCACATAATTAATGGGAGAGTTTCCAAATTAATCAAGGGGGTTTAAGGGAGTTAAGGGGAGTTAGGGGGAGATGAAAGGTTTAGGGCACATGTGGGTCCCACCACACTAAATCCTCTAATGGGAGGTTATGTGGGTGTGGGCCCCACCTCCAACTCCCCTTGGGAGAAAATAACCACCATCTATACATAAAATTGTGTACTAAATTTTTTATTTATTTTATTCTAAATCCCCAAATATTAACTCTCAACCTGCATAAAATGAAACTACGGTAAATGTCCCCTTAATTGAATACTGGCGCTGTGAGTTCATCAATGTTCTCAGATTTCAATTCCGAGCACCGGTTAAAAAGATAGAAAAACCCACACGTACGTTTACTGAACGTACCCGAAAAAAACTTCAGAAATGGATTCTGGGCACACCGAGCCTCCGAATCAAGTGCCTTCAGAAACCGAAGACTCATAAAATTCCAAAGTATTTAAGAAAAAATTTTCCTTGAAATTTTCGGGCCTTTACATTACTCCCACCTCAGTGCTTTACGTCCCCATAAAGCTACAACACACACTAGGGAAACAAATGGGGGTACTGTACACGCATCTGAGCCTCCCAATCTCAAGTGCTCTCTTAGAGGTTCCCATGCTTCCAAGGAATGCGCACCAGAGGATTCGACCGCCCATCTAGGACCCACTCTTGTCGATCCTCGATCTCCACCAGGACCTCCAAGAATGTCGTCCTGTCATCGATGTCCAGCTCCCCGTGGTGGATGATGTGGGACAGGTCATGCAAGTATCTCCTAATCTGAGATACGTGGAATATGTCATGCACCTGGTGCAACTGAGGTGGAAGGGCTAGGTGGTAAGCCACCTCACCTACTCTAATGAGGACCTAGAAAGGTCCGATGAAACATGGAGATAACTTGCCGCCCCGACCAAATCTCCATAGACCTCATCGAGGTGAGACCCGTAGGAAGACGTGGTCACCATCCTCGAAATCCAGTGGTCTCTGTCTTCTATCAGCATAGGACTTCTGTCTGCCTTGTGCAGTCTTCATCCGCTCCTGGATGATCTGCACCTTCTCCATCGTAGCCTGAACCATCTCTGATCCTACAAGTGCTGACTCCCCAGGGTCAGTCCAACACAGAGGTGGTCTGCAAGGTTACCCGTACAATGCCTCATAAGGTTCCATCCCGATGGTGGAGTGATATCTGTTGTTGTACGCAGACTCCACCAAGGGTAGTTGATCCTCCCAGCTGCCACCAAAGTCAAGGAAACATGCACGGAGCATGTCCTCAAGAGTCTGAATGGTATCTCAGTTTGGATGTCCATCTGAGGATGGAAGGTGATGCTCAAACGTAGCTACGTCCTAAAAGTCTCCTTTAACCCCTTCCATAGCCGGGAAGTGAAATGAGCATCTCGATCGGAAACTATAGACGATGATACACCATGAAGTCATACGATCTCCCGAACATAGAGGCATCCCAATCTCTCTACTGAGCCCTACTCTATGATCAGTAGGAATTGGGCCGACTTGGTGAGTTGATCTACGATCACCCAAATAGATTAATGTCCTCTGTATATACGTGGAAGCCCCATCATGAAATCTATGGATATCTCGTCCCACTTCCACTCTGGGACCTCTAAGGGCTGAAACAAGCCCGCAGGTACTAGGTGGTCTGCCTTCACTTTCTGACAAGTGAGGCCTCGTGAAACGAACTCTGATACAACCTTCTTCATACCCAGCCACCGGTGATGTTCTCTGAGGTCCTGTTACATCTTCACCACTCCTGGATGTAACACTAGAGGGGAATTGTGAAACTCCCTCAGCACTTCCTCCTGTAGTGAAACTGGTACCATAGTACATCTCCTGAAGAGGATGACATGCTCCCCTCCTTCAGAAAATCCATCAGGTGCCTGCCCTGTGGATATCTGAGCACGTCGTGTCTCACAGTCAACGTCCCCACACTGTGCCTCTCTAACTCGCTTAAGGAGTGGAGGAGTGACTATGTGTGACTATAGAAAGGATGCTCCATTTCTATCCACAAAGGATATCTACAACGTGGCTAGATGCTCCGTCGCCTCTCCTAGTAGCTGAATTCCCAATATCCTGTTGAGAGCATTAGATACAACGTTCCCCTTCCCAGAAGTATAGAATATATCAAAGTCATTGTCCTGGAGGAACTCGAGCCATCGCCACTGTATCAGGTTCAGGTCCTTCTGCGAGATGATGTACCTGAGAATCTGGTGGTCAGAGTAGACTGTAAAGCGCTCACCCATCAGATAGTTCCACCACATCTTCAAGGCGAAGACCACTACTACTAACTCCAGGTCATGTGTAGCGTATTTCTTCTCATGATGTCTCAACTGCCGCGAACCATATGCGATCACTGCTCGTTCCTGCATCAGGACACACCTGAGTCCGGTACCTGATGCGTCGCAGTACACTACGTACCCAATGCCCTCCTCCGGTAGCCTCAATATGGGTGTACTAGTCAACCTCTACCTCAGCTCCTGAAATCTCTGCTGACATCTATTTGACCTCACGAAGGGTTTCCCCTTCTTTGTCATGACTAAAAGTGGTGCTGCAACTCTGGAGAAGTCTGGCACAAATCTATGATAGTACCCAGCCAAACCCAGGAAACTCCGCACCTCCGTCACGCTCCTGGGTGGCTCCCAAGCAAGTACTTCCTCGATCTTTGATGGATCCACTAAAACTCCAGCCTCTCAGATGATGTGTCCTAGAAAGTGAACTTCTCAAATCCAGAACATGTACTTCGAGAGCTTACTATAAAGCTGGTGCTCTTGGAGTGTATCTAGTACAACCCACAGGAGGTAGGCGTGCTCCTCCTCAGTAGTCAAGTAAATTAGTATGTCGTCGATGAAGACTATGACAAAATGATCGAGGTAAGGCTGGAAGATCCTATTCATCAGACTCATGAACACTGCTGGTGCGTTGTTTATGCCGAAAGGTATAACCAAGAACTTGTAATGGCCATACCAACACCTGAATGCCGTCTTCTACACATCCTTGTCTCGAACTCTGAGCTGGTGATAGCCTGACCTGTGGTCTATCTTCGAGAACCATCGTGCTCCCTTGAGCTGATCAAAGAGGTCGTCAATTCTTGGGAGTGGGTACTTGTTCTTCACGTTCACCTGATTCAGGTGACGGTAGTCGACACATAGTCGCATGCTCCCATCTACCTTCTTGGCTTACAAAATCAGAGATGCCCAGGGTGAAACACTGGGTCAGATAAATCCCTTCCCTTGCAAATCCTCTAGCTGTACCTGCAGCTCACGAAGATCGGTGGGATCCATCCGATATGATGGAGTAGATATCGGTGTTGTCCTGGGGTAAAAGTCTATGTAGAAGTATACCTCTCTACGAGGAGTTATTCCAGGAACGTTATCCGGAAAAATGTCCGCACACTGATCCACCACAATAGGAAAACTCGGACTCCACACATTAACCGCTCTGAGGATGAGACTAGCCAACTGGTGAGTGATCGGCTACCCACTCCTATGTGTAAGTCCATCCTACACTGAAAAGGATCCCTTCTCGCCGATGAAGGTGAACCTGCTCCCATCCGTGCGGACACACCACACTTTGCGCCTAATACAGTCGATTTGAGCATGAACTGTAGATAACTAGTCCATACCCAAGATGACGTCGTCAGGCCTTGATGCCGCTACAAGAAGATCCCAACCGAAGCTCTTTCCTCCTAGAGTAAGCTCACACTGCCGGAACCAGTGCATAATCATCGAGTCTTCTCCCGTAGGAGTCTCTAGTTGTAATGATCGAGCCAACTGATCCATCAGAATCTCCGAGCTCTGAACATGGGCATCAAAAATAAAATAATGAATCACTCCTATGTTTATAAGTAAAATAGTAAGGGTGGGGTAGACACAAATAGTGCCTCGAATCATCTCAGGTGCGCTATGGTTGTAGGCCTCGACTTCCTGGAGCTGAGCCTGCCTCTGTTCGCCAGCTCCCTGTGGTCGAGGTGGACCTCCTAGTGGTGGTGGTGGTAGAGCCTCGAAACATCGTCCACCACCCGCTGCTCAGACAGCTCATCTGCCTCATCCACCTGCTCTCGGAGGACCACCACGGTCGAACCTCTGCCTCTACATGGGAGGTCCCTCCACTCTCTGCTGCTCATCTGCACGGTGGGCCGGGCTGTCCTGAGACAAGTGGCCCTACCCGCCACATGCATAACATTGCCTTCCCCTCATATGGTTGGCTCTGTTTCATGTGCCCCACACATTCGAACCAGTATCCTGAGGTCACCCACCTGATGGCCTGGTCCGCTTAGACCTCTACGACATCTTTCTACTACTGGATGCAGAAGACTCCGCTACGTGTCACCTTGTGTTGGGTATCACCGCTGGTGTATGCTCAGCGAGAAAACTCTCCACTAGAAGAGCTCGCTCCAGCACCCTCGCCTGTGTCGGGATGCTGAGGGGAATTGTTGAAGCTCTGATCTCATGCTTGAGTCCCTTCTTGATGGTCCAGGCTCTGAAGAATGGGTCCCATACCATATCCTTGGAGTAGCATGAGAGGTTAGTAAACCTCACTGAGTATTGAGCTACTGTCATGCTGCCCTGCCGTAGATGTAGTAACTCCTGGATCCGCACTGTACGGAGGGTGGCGGGAACAAACTCCAAGCGGAAGAGACTCTCGATGTATGTCCAAAGTAGAGATGCCTCTTAATGCACCTGGAGCATCAAGCTCCACCATCTACTTGATACTGCATACAGAATACTCACAGTAAAGATCACCATAAGATCAGCTAGTGTCCCTACTAATATGAAAATCCTGACAACAGCCTCCATCCAATCCTCGGCTGCCTATGGGTTCGTCTCTTTACGGAAACTGGGCGGCTTCTATCGCTGAAACTCTTGCAATGCACTCAGGCGGCGTGCACTCTCTGCTGCTGGGGCTGGTAGTATTGGTGACTCAGCAGGTAGTGGTACCGCTGGTTCCTCCACTGTGATGGGGCCCCACACCGAGTCCTCATCGCTCGGGGGGTTACCATCTCGCACGTAACTCGAAACCCTAGATGGCTGCCTTCGTGGGGCCATACTGAAAATAAAAAGGTGCACCATGATAAAAAAAGTATACCTGGTGAGATGACACAAAGTAATCAAAAATAAAACTTTTCAAAGGAAACACACACGCAATCAGTGTTTTCGTGCACTGAGTTGGAAATCCGAGGTCAGGGTCCTAGTGTATGGATACGTCGGCCGCCACACCAACACTGGACTCCCTGGACTGAAAACCACACTCAATACTCTTAACACTATTTCTTCACAGTAATATAGATCAGAGTCCTATGTTCTGGAGTAGAACTGACTCCTCTGAAACCAATTTATCACGACCCGTCCTCAGGGCCCGTGCTGTGACTACCCCAAGCCCGCCTTCCATAGGCTGGGGGCTGGCGACTAGAACCAAAGGTGTAAATCCCTATACTGGGAAGGCATTGCATTTATAGAACAAAACAAACACAACAGAGTACACAAATGATGTAATCACAAGTAAAAATGTATACAAAAGTAAGTGCTGAAAAGAAAGGGGCCGAAAATACAAGCCCAACAGTGATTACAATACAACTAAAAGACTAGTACAACAACAGTAAAGTAAATCAGGAACCACTGAGTCATCCTTCAGGAATCCCACCTGAAGGGTGGTTACAGATGGTCTCCTCAGCACATCGGGTCCATTTGTCCGCTCCGTGTACATCCCGCCGAGTGGTCCACCTCTAGGTACATTCTAACTCCACAAGTCTCTACCACGATCAATGTTGTCCGTTGTCTGCATCCAAAAAAACATAGTGCGGGCATAGCCTATGCAGGGGTGAGTATAAAAATACTCTGTAGGGACCCTGAGACCCCCGAAGGTCTCCCTGAATCACTGAAGGATAAAACAAAAAGGAAAGATACAATCACTAAGTATCAACCAACTCTACTTAGGGATATTACCATACATATACCTAAGTCATCAATTCATGTTCGGCTCCAACTCTCGATCCCAAGCACAACCCAGTCCACACAGGAGAGAAGTCAATCACACTGATGGTAATGATTGAAAGTCAAGACTCAGCTCACACAATTATACAACTCACTAAGAGGGGTGGAGATGATTAGATGTAGCCTCTGAATCATCTCCTCTGCCAAACCCACGTAGGATCCTAGTACAGAAGTCGTCGCTGCCGAACCCACAGTGGATCCAAGTACAGTAGTCATTGCTGCCAAACCCAAGGAGGATCCAAGTACAGTAGTCATCACTGTCGAACCCACAGAGGATCTAAGTACAGTATTCATCATCATCGAACCCACGGAGGATCCCAGTATGGTAGTTGTTGCAGTCACAGCCAGCTCTAGGGTTCCCGCACACAGAACGCTCGATTCTGGGAGGGTCCACTCCTCGAGCCAAGGGGTCGACACATCAACAATCCAAAAGTCCAGATTTGATGTATCCCGAAGTTCCGTCTCATCAAAAGGAACCCAACGCGACAGACGGTGCGTCATTCAGACGCCCGGTCTGAGAGATATTGGCTTTTCCGTTCTAGGGGCCCAGTTGGAAATACGCTCGTTCCAAACCCGACCATTTTCAAAAGTCGTCCAAAACTCACTTAGAGTATCACAAAAAGACCACTTCGTTGCGATGGTCCCAGTTCCGCAGACGGCGCGTCGATCAGACACGCGGAGTGTAAGTTATTCACGTTTAAGTGAAAGCGGGCTCGACCCGTTAAGCCCAGTGGGATGGCAGGTCAGCCCGACCCGGTTCGGTGGGTCCGACCCAGCAGAGGGTTAGACCGGACTGGTGAAGTGTGAAGCCCACCTGGTGGGGCATGGCCTGGCCTGGCACGGCGCGGCGTGGCCCGGCGGGGCACGACCCGGCCCGGCGGGGCACGACCCATCCCAGCCCGGCGGGGCACAGCCCGACCCGGCTGGCCGAGCACTGCGAGGGGGGGGGGGGGTCTCCCAAACCGGCGGTGCCAAGCGGCGCCTCCCTCCTGTCCAGCCGGCCAAAGTCAGCCGGTCTTCCCTGGCGTGAGCATCTCGCACAGGTAGGCCGCAGTTCCTTCAGCGCGGCACCCTCCTGGTGTCATGGGTCTTCCCCGGCCAGCCGGCTGCCTACCGGCCAGTTAGTCTGCCAAGCAGCCTGCGGAACATGGGCTGCAGTCTTCCGCAGTGCGATGCCATGGGGCGCCGCGATTCCACCATCCCACCCGGCTTCGGCCGGCAGGTTTTTCATTGTCCAGGCGGCCAACGATTGCGGGTTGCGGTTCTTCCACATGCGGCCGGTGCGTGGCCACCACACTCGATCGTCGTCACTTCTTGTTGCAAATTAAAAATCAAGAAACAACGGAGGTTCGTCGGGCCATGTTCGTTCAGCCCGTGCCCTCAGTGTTAGGCGGTAACAATTGGCCAAAGGCATACATTCTCATTCAACAACGACAATATTATAATTTTATCAAACTAAAATTATACAATTCCCCTAACTTGAAATAAGGTTCATTCGTAGACGGAGTCGCGGAAGACAAGCATCGCAGTAAGAGGGCGTCAACTCGTTGGCGTCGGGGAAGAAGTAGCCGAGGATGGTGCGTCGTCGGCATTCCTTGCGGGTGGCTCCTTCTCCTTTGGCATGGCTGAAGATCGAAGGTGATGATCGTCATTCTTCGACAGTTCTTCATTGGAAGGACAGTGTTATTCATTGAAGAGAGGAACTCCTTCTTCTAATTCTCAAGAGCTCTTCCAAAATCCTCTCAACACAATGAGTGCCAAAATAAAATAATAGCTAAGGCTTTTATTTTATTCACACATGAATTTTTAAAATTCAAACACTTTAATTAATTAATTGGAGGATTCAATTCATTAATTAAAGGTGTTGGCAAAAATTACCGGAATAGGGGGAGGTGAAGAGATCACATAATTAATGGGAGAGTTTTCAAATTAATCAAGGGGGTTTAAGGGAGTTAAGGGGAGTTATGGGGAGATGAAAGGTTTAGGGTACGTGTGGGTCCCACCACACTAAATCCTCTCATGGGAGGTTATGTGGGTGTGGGACCCACCTCTAACTCCCCTAGGGAAGAAATAACCATCATCCATAAATAAAATTATGTACTACAAATTTTATTTATTTTATTCTAAGTCCCCAAATATTAACTCTCAAACCGTATAAAATGCAACTACGGTAAAGGTCCCCTTAATAGAGTATCAGCGTTGCAAGTTCATCGGTGTCCTCAAATTTCAATTCGAGCACCGATTCAAAAGATAGAAAAACCTGCACGTACGCTTACTGAACGTACACAAACAAAACTTCAGAAATTGATTACGGGAACATCGGGCCTTGGAATCAAGTGATATTAGAAACCGCAAACTCATAAAATTCCAAATTATTTAGGAAAAAATTTATCTTTAAATTTTAGGGTATTTACATTAATAATAATATTGATAGCTTTCTTAGCACACAACCCTAATGTTTAATAAAAATGAGATATATTATAAAAAATATTATTATTTAAATGTGATGGTTATAACCTATCCATTAAATTAGAGGGTATGAATATGAGTAAATGCATTATGAAATAAATGTATAATTGTATTTCTCAATAAAATTTTTTTGATTAATTATGTGTAAATAAGAACTCAGTTTTAGTGAAGTCATTTTATGCTTCAAAAAAATGCATTTTCTTCAAAAGTGATTTTATTACATTTTGTGTATGGAAATTATAATTAATTTATTCCAATTTTACAAATTTTTAATATAAAATTAAAACAATTTATGAAATATTCATATAAAAATTAAACTATAATGATTTTTTCTTATTTTTATGAAATCATTGATTTTGCAGTGAATTTTAAAGAATACTGATTTTTCAAATACTGCCATTTATTTTCATTAAAATAATGTAATTTAAAAGAAACATTATATATTTCATTTGTTATTAAATTTACATATGTTTAATTTTATTTATAATAATTTAATTAATTCCATTTGAATCGTCAGTTTTTATGATTTTGGTATAAGTTAATTTTTATTCTTAAAACACATTTTTCTTTCTATTTTTCATTGCATTTTATGAATTTGTATTTAAATTAATTATTTCTAGTTTTAAAGATTGAATATTAAAAAATAGATACCATATTTGTAATTATGAGGTTCAAATTTTATATATAGATCTATTTTATCTTTGTTCATTATGAATAGTAACTGTGGTAAATATTTGTCACCT
The DNA here is from genome assembly GCA_963277665.1 of Viscum album. Lineage (NCBI taxonomy): Eukaryota > Viridiplantae > Streptophyta > Magnoliopsida > Santalales > Viscaceae > Viscum > Viscum album. Next base: position 46,763,386 of record OY728122.1, read on the forward strand.
TAATATGGGTAAAATGGGTAAAACAGGGTTAAAACCACGAGATAAGGTCTAAAAGTCATCATAATTCTTGATTTTATTTCATTGTATGGTAGTAATTCGACCATATATACCCAAAATTAGAATATATGGAATTTTGGTTCCATTTTCCCATGATAATGACATTTATATTCTTTTTGGTAAAGAAAATTTCAAAATGTCACTCTCTTACTTTTAATTTCTTTTATATGTTAGCATATGGATAAGAATATGTTATTAATGAATTGGGAATGATTAATTTTTTTTAATTTTTTTAATTTATTTTTAATTTTTAGTAATGCTATAATTACCTTAAATTCTTACATAATGATGACATGGTGCTTGTCGAAGCAGTAAAAAAATTAAAGTAAATACTTTTAAAAACATAAAAAGTAATATTTTTTAGATAAATTGTAGTGTTATATGAATTTTATGATTAATTATAATGTATAATTTTGGGTTAAAGGGACTATATTCTAAACACATTGTTTTCTTCTAAACATTAAAGTCAAATTAAGTGAATAGATATAGAAATGACATTAATGATATTGCATGATAATAATATTTTATTAAATGATTTAAAAATAATAAAAAATGAAAAAATATAATTGGAATTATAAATGGTCTAAAATTTCAACCTTTAACCTTTTATATATTATTTTTACCTTAGAATTAAATTTATAACCTTTAATGATTGAAAAATGTGTTACTGTGGTTATGGATAATAATGGTTAACAGGGGGTTAAACTAAGGATATGAGAGTTAATATAACCTAAAAACTTGACTAAATATGATTGTATGAGTGTATTTAGATCATATATCAACTTTAATTTTAAATTATTTCAATTTTCAACCACTTATCTGTGAATTTGACTTTAAAATATTTTAATGTTTTAAAAAATTACAAAAGTTCTCTTTTCTCTCTTATAAATGGACACCCCTCCTTTCACTTGTTTACACCACATTGATCCATCTATATCAAAAAAAACCTACCCATTTCTATTATAAATTTTATTATCCATGAATTATAGTTTATTTTAATCTTAAAATACCATTCCAAGTGTCCTTAATAAGGGATCTAATGGAGGTCTACAATAGAAGAGGTAATCTTTTTACCTGACATTTTTTAAATTTTATTTCTTCCTCTACCTTATCTAAATATATAGTGTTAATTATAAAATAATTAATTAATTACATGAAATATAATTAATTATTATTATCATTATTTAATTAATATTATCCACCTTATTTTCATCCTATAGAAATTGAAAACATCATTTATGCGTACGTACAACTTATTGTCTCCACGTAGCGGTGTAATTAATTTTTTATCATCGCTTTACATGGATGGTTATAATAGTGGATTTAATAAATATATATATTATTTATTATTTTATTATGGTTCTTTAAGTTTGAACTATTATTTACCTTCCTTTTTTTCTAACCATCAAAAGTGAAAACATCACTCGTGCATAGTACAAATTACTGTCTGTATGAAGTGATGTAATTAATTTTTCATCATAGCTATATAGGAATAATTATAAAAATGTATATTATGAATAAATATTATAATTATTTCATTATTAATATTATATATATGATTAATCCATGACCAAGTTCCAAGTATGAGAAATATCGAACTGAAACATCCATGGAAAACAGATCGGTTTTCACTCAAATGTCCATTTTAGGGAAGAATTTCTAATAAAAGTATATTTGGAAATTATAAAGGAATGGTTAATAGTAATTTATTAATGAATATAGTTTTTTATTATATTTATAATAAATATATATTTATTATATAGTAAATTTGGATATATATGAAGCAATATAAGACTTGAGGTAAGGGTTTCTTGTCTCACTTTTATTTCTGTATGATATATGCTATATTCACTATCTGTTTCCTTTGCATGGAATATATACTACCCATGAATTTATTTTATGAAATTTTCATTAAAAGTTTTGGTATTTTAATAATCCATATAAGTTTCTATCTTTCATGATTTTTTATTCAAATATTACCAATTTTTAAGGGTTTATCATCTAAAATTGTCTTCTTTGAGACATATGTTATGTTATGTGTCTATCTTATATTATGAGTTGTATATGAAACACTGTTGAAATTTTATATCATGAATATTTTTATTATCATGATATTTAATTCTTTATTTTATTTTATTCTTTCAAGGGTCTTAAAGTTTAGAAGTTACCAGTGCAGTAATGTATTTATGTTTCAATCTCATTTTCATTAGGATTATTTATGCTTGAATTCCCATTGAGGTAAATTATATGATCCTTATCTGATAAAATCCATTAACATTATTATCCTATGTTTATACATGTAATTTTAAATTAATATTACCAATTTCTCTCTTTTGTACTTAAAATAATTAGGAAAATGTTTTGGAGAAAACAAACTTTATTTCCTCCTTGGTCGAAAATCTTTTTCTTTCATGTTCATATTTTCTTTAAAATGTTTATAAGAGTTTTTCTACTATTATCCTATGATTATTTAAATTAATTTCTACCCATTTTTTAATTTCTATAAAAATGTTTCAAATGAATCTTCTTATCATTTTCCAAATGATTTACTTTTGAATTTTTACAAAAAATGAGAAAGGAATCTTTATTTTAATGTACTCAGTATGAATAGAATTTCTCACCATCATTATCACCCAATAATTTGAAGCTTCCTTTAAAAATTTCAATGTTTATTTTCAAATAAAATTTTTTCCTTATTATTTTTGGAATTATTTTTATTTTAATTATGTGGTTTCAAAGTTAAAATGGTATTTTCCTTATGAAATATTCTAGTGATATTTTAAATAAAATTTTCAACTATGATGACATTCTTTGATGTTAATTATGATTTATGAAGGATAAGATACAATGATACCATCCTTATTATTTCTCTAGATGTTTTATGAATGTGATGATGATATTTTTATGAAACTTATTTATTTTCCTTGGGTTATGATATGATTAAATGATGATAGTTTTATAAGAATAGTTTCCTTTACACAAGTTATGATATGATGATATGATGAATGTTTTATGATCTTGTTTCATTCACATGTATGGTTTTAATTATGATATTTGTGATTATTGAATTATATATCCCTCTAATGCATTGGGTTAATACTTATATATCATGATATTTTTATGGGAAATGAGTTTATGTGCTCGATTAACTATGGGCAACCAGTATAGATGTTTGACTCACTATGACATAGGAAATAGGTTTATATGTCTGATCCACCAAGGGAAATAGTGTCACGACCCGCCCTCGGGGTCCGTGTCGTGACTACCCCAAGCCCGCCTTCCATAGGCCAGGGGCTGGCGACTAGCACCAAGGCGTAAATCCCGGTAAAAAGGGAAGGCATTGCCTTTGTAAAGTAAACAAACGCCATAGAGTAAGCAAGCGGAAAGTAACACTAAGCAAAAACAGAGTACAACTAAAAGTGCGGAAAGTAAAAAGGGGCCGGAAATACAAGCCCAACTGTAAAGTACAACTCGAAAGGGAAAACAACAACTGAAAAGTAAAGCTGCTACGCCGAGCTGTCCACTGGAAATCCCACCTGAAGGGTGGGTACAGATAGCTCCTCTGCTCCTCGGGTCCCGCCGTCTGCTCCGAGTATGTCCCGCCCAGTGGTCTGCCTTTGGGTACCGCCTCGTCGTATAGTCCACCTCCAGGTACCGTCCAGTCCTCGAACACTCGGCCTTTGTCAGTACTGGCCGTCGTCTGCAACCAACACAACGAGGTGCGGGCATAGCCCGTGCAGGGGTGAGTATAACGATACTCAGTAGGGACCCCGAGACCCTCAAGGTCTCACTAAAACCAACAAGGATAACCACAAGAAGATCACAACAGATAAACTCTACTTAGGTATATGCCCATACATATACCTAAGTTATCAAGTAACCCATCTCAGTCATGAGGAAACACAAGGATCATGAGATCAACGGATAACCACTACCCAGGTATATGCCCATACATATACCTAAGTTATCAAGTAACCCATCTCAATCATGAGGAAACACAAAGGTCAAAAGTCTCAGCTCAAACCAGGATTTTCATTATCGAAACCGTAACTGCTGAAGAGCTCCGTCTCTAGAGTGTACAGTGGTCCTGTCACGACTCCGAGGCCGCCGCTCACTAACCTAAGACTGCTGAAGTACTCCTCCTGTCGAGTACTGCGGGTCTGCTGCCAACTACCAGGCGCTCCGTCCGCTGAGGGTCTGCTGCCAAATACCGGGCGCTACCCAGATAGCCTACTGAGGTACTCCTCCTGTCGAGTACCGCGGGTCTGCTGCCAACTACCAGGCGCTCCGTCCGCCGTGGGTCTGCCGCCAAATACCGGGCGCTCCGTCCACTGGGCTAGTCGACTCACTCCAAGTCGAGTCGGTCAAGCAGTCGTCAGGTCTCAGCCGGCTACACGGTCACCGTACTCTTCACGCTCGTCTCCGGGAGGGTCCGCTCCACGAGCTACTGGTCGATACTCCAAGTATCACAAGGTCCCGCGAAGAAGTGTCTCAAAGGACCGTCTCGTCACAGGGGTCTCAACGCAACAGACGGCGCGTCGATCGGACGCCCGGTCTGTGAGTTATTAGCCTTTTCGTCCAAGGGGCCCGGTTGGTTTCGAGAGAGAAACCAATCCCGGCCGTATCTCAACTGTACCCCGAACTCCCATAGGGTAAACTCAAAGGGACCGTTACTCAACGTAACCACCAACGCCGCTGACGGTCCGTCAAGCGGACGTCCTGTCTGAAAGATATTAGCTTTCCCGTTCCAGGGGCCCGGTTGGATTTCAGGTGCGATCCAACCCGGCCTCTACTAACTGTATCCAAAACTCGGGCGAAGGATACCAAAAGTTCCGTATCGTAAACAGGAACTCAACGCAACAGACGGTGCGTCGATCGGACGCCCGGTCTGAGAGTTATTGGCATTTTCGTCTCCGGGGCCCGGTTGGTTTTTAAGGAAAAACCAACCCGACCGTACTCCACCTGCGTCCAAACCTCGGGCGGAGTATGCCAAAAGATCCGTCTCACTAAGAGGAACACAACGCGACTGACGATGCGTCAATCGGACGTTCGTAGCTCAAGATATGAGCGTTTCCGCTCCGAAGGCCCGGTTGGTTTCGTGTACGAACCAACCCGGCTGAACTCAAAGTAATCCGAAACCTTGAGTGCGATATACCGAAACGACCGTCTCGATCCAAGGATCGCGTTTCCGTAGACGGTTCGTCATTCGGAGGTCCGAGGCTCATGTTATGGGCCAAAAACCAAATCTGGTTCGAAACGGGGGGGTCCGGGTCCGGGCCGACCCGGCCCGACCCCCCCCCCCCGGGGCGGCGCGGCGGGCCGCGGCGGCCTGGCGCCGCGAGGAGGCTGCGCACGCGGGGGCAATCAAGCCCCCGTTTCTTGGATGGCGGCGCGGCTTTGCCGCGCCGTTTTTGTAAAACAACGGCCCCCCTCCTGGGGGCCCGCTTTGAAGGGGATCCGGGGGAGCCGCCTGCCCCCCCCCCCCCCCCCCCCCCCGTGGAAACCGCTCCCCCCCTCATAAGAGGGGGGTTTTAAGTGAAGGCCGGGGGATTAATTCCCCCGGTTTTTAAGACATCCGGCCGGCCAGCTGGCCAGCCGGTTTTCTCAAACGGGACCGGAATTTCCGGTCCCCTCCTTCGGCTTCCGACGCCGGCGGCCCGGCCGCCGGTCTTCTCTTCCGCCGCGGCCCGGAACCGGCCGCGGTCTCCTCGTCCCGTCGCGGCCCGGAACCGGCTGCGGTCTTCTCGTCCCGCCGCGGCCCGGAACCGGCCGCGGTGTTCGTCGTCCGGCGCGGTGCGACGGCACCGCGCCCCTTTCGCCGTGCCATGATTTCTTTCAACGCGGCGCGATGGCGTCACGTTCTTGGAGATTTTTCCTTGGCGTAGCGCGACGGCGCCGCGTAAAATAAAAGTACGATCATCCGCGTGGTGCGACGGCACCACGCCACTTGCTTCCATCCGCAAAAATAAACAAGAACGATGGAGGGGGTTCGGCCGTGTTCATGCGGTCCGGCCCCCTCACGTTAAGCAAAAACACAACTTAAAATAATCAAGTGTCTCACGTTAGACGTGCTAGATCCACGATCAAGAACGAAATAAATAAATATTGAATCAACAACCCCTACCTCGGGTATAAGTTCGAGGATTTGACTATGTCCGCGGAAGTCGACGTCGCGGAGATCGGGCGTCGCGGTAGTCGTTCGTCAATTCCGTTGACAAAGAGATACGTCCGATGTGATACGTCGTTGGAGAAACCTCTTATGTCGACGAAGGGAATCCGAGGAGGAAGCGGCGTTCCCTCACGTTGACACCGAGGACGAAGAAGAGAGGCGTCGTTCTTCGTCGGAGCTTGAGCGTTCTTCGTCAAGTTCGAAGGTTCTTCGTCAAGTTGAAGAAGAAGAAGAAAAGCTTCCAAAGCTCTCAAGAAATCCTCCCAAGGTGGTAAAAGAATCCCCTAGAATAATATAAGCTTTAACTTATATTATTACATAACTTAACCACAAGAATTTCAAATGTTTGAAATTCAAAAAGGGTTTAACTCCCTTAATTAATTAAGTAACTTAAGCCATTAAAAGAGGCGTTAAAGGAGTTGGGAGGATTTGAAAGGTTTAGGGGTTCCTGTGGGCCCCACCACACTTAATCCTCCCAAGGGAGGTTAAGTGGGTGTGGGTCCCACTTCCAACCTCCTTTGGTAGGTTTTTAACAAGTTATAATAAAATTTGTTCTAAACAAATTTTATTTAACTCAAACTAAAAACCCCTAAAATTAACTTTCAACCCGCAACAAACGCAACTCCCGAAAAGGTCTCTTTAAGCGAATATCGGCGCTGCGAGTTCATCGGTGCCCTCGGATTTCAATTCCGAGCACCGTATCAAAAGTTAGAAAAACCCGCTCGTTCGTTCACTGAATGTACCCGAGCCAAACTTCAGAAATTAATTCCAGGCACTCCGGGCCTCGGAATCAGGTGCCGTCTGAAACCGCGCTCTTGTAAAATTCTAAAGAAAATTAAGAAAAAAATTTCCCTTGAATTTTACGGGTCTTTACATTACTCCCACCTCAGAGCTTTACGTCCCCGTAAAGATACATCAAAAACTAGGGAAACAAAAGAGGGTACTGAGCACGCATCTGAGCCTCCCGCTCCCATGTGCTCTCCTGGAGATTCCCGTGCCGCCATCTGTTGCGCACAAGAGGAATCGATCGCCCATGTAGGACCCGCTCCTGTCGATCCTCTATCTCCACCGGGACCTCCGTAAAAGTCGCCCCATCGTCAACGTCAAGCTCCCCATGGTCAAAAAAAATGTGCGTCGGGTCGTGCACGTATCTCCTCAGCTGAGACACGTGAAAGACGTCGTGCACCCGGTGTAACTGAGGTGGTAGAGCCAGGCGATAAGCCACCTCACCAACCCTGCTGAGGACCTGGAAGGGTACGATGAAGCGCGGAGATAACTTGTAGCCTCGGCCAAAACTCCGAATACCACGTCGAGGTGAGACCCGCAAGAAGACGTGGTCACCATCCTCGAACTCTAGTGGCCTCCGCCTCCTGTCTGCGTATGACTTCTGCCGGCTCTGTGCTGTCCTCATCCGCTCCTGGATGACATGGACCTCCTCTGACGTGGCCCGGACCATCTCTGGTCCCACAAGAGCTGCAAGATTTCTTCTTTGCCGATAAGAGAAACCTGGTCTCATCCCCTGGATGAACCACATTCTTTGCCTAAAACAGTCAATCCTAACATGGATGATACTAATCCATACCAAGGATGACATCGTAAGGCCTCGACGCTACTACTAAGAGATCCAACCGTTACTCTCGCCTCCAAGGGTTGAGTCACACTGTCGGCATCAGTGTGTGGTAACTGGTCTCCTCCAGTAGATGTCTCACAAGTGAGGGTCAAGTCAACAGTCAACTGGAACCTCTTAGTAACATCACAAAAGAGGACAGGAATGAAAACATCACAAAGTATGCGTCTTTTATTATTGCAGCTCATAATACAAAGATGCTACACAAAAACAACATCAACATGGAACTAGAAGTACAAGAGACGTATCCACTAGTTCCGCTCCTGTCCACCTGCTTTACTGTTGCTCAAGCATTTGTCGCTGCCTCAACCTCGGTGGCTCCCCCCCAAGCCTGCGGATCGAGGAGTCGGACAGTCACGTGCCAGGTGACCCTTTCCGCGGCATGAGTAACACAACCTGCTCCTTGCACGGCTAGCTCTGTTCCCACTCCGGGTGCCCTGCACCACTGGTCCTAAAACCCGAGATCGCCCAACTGCTGGTCTGGTCCTCCTGGACCTCTGCATCATCTGTCTACTGCCCACAGATGACTCGGCTTCTGATCGAAAAACACGCGGTAAAGGAAGAATCTCCTGTACACGCTCGGGGTGTAGAGATACTGGCACAAACTCCACCCTGAAGAAGGTCCCGAAGTCTTCCCATGCGAAGTTCATCTCATCGCAAAACTGAAACAAGTGGCTCCACCACCTACCTGCTGCTGCGTGTAGTAGGCTCGCAGCGAGGATCACCATGAGGTCTGCTGGTGTCCTCACTAGCCTAAACACTCGTACCACTGCCTCCAGCCAGTCCTCTGCAGCCTGGGGATCCGTCTCCCCGCGAAACCTGGGCGGTCGCTGGCGCTGAAACTCATGCAGTGCGCTGAGGCGACGTGCATCGTCAGCGGCTGCTGCTGGAAGCATCGGGGGCTCGGCGGGTAGAGCTACCGCCGGTGCCACTGCTGACAAAGGGCCCTGCACCGAGGCCTCGTCGCTCGGTGGGCTGTCGTCACGTTCGATTCTCGGAACCCTAGCTGGCTGCCGTCGTGGGGCCATCCTGAAAGAAACAACGTAACACGATCAAACGATTATACCTGGTGAGCTGACCTGGTTTGAGCTGTTTTAAGGAGAAAAACCTTTGAAAACACACACGCAATCAGTGTTTTCGTGCACAAAGTCGGAAATCAGTTGTCAGGGTCCTGGTGTATAGATACGTCGGCCGCCCGCACCAACACTGGACTCCCTGAACTGAAAACCACAGTCGGTACTCTCAACACTATTGCTTCACAGAAAGAAACATCAGAGTTATAAGTTCTGCGGTAGAACCGAACTCCTTTGATACCAATTTGTCACGACCCGCCCTCGGGGTCCGTGCCGTGACTACCCCAAGCCCGCCTTCCATAGGCCAGGGGCTGGCGACTAGCACCAAGGCGTAAATCCCGGTAAAAAGGGAAGGCATTGCCTTTGTAAAGTAAACAAACGCCATAGAGTAAGCAAGCGGAAAGTAACACTAAGAAAAAACAGAGTACAACTAAAAGTGCGGAAAGTAAAAAGGGGCCGGAAATACAAGCCCAACTGTAAAGTACAACTCGAAAGGGAAAACAGCAACTGAAAAGTAAAGCTGCTACGCCGAGCTGTCCACTGGAAATCCCACCTGAAGGGTGGGTACAGATAGCTCCTCTGCTCCTCGGGTCCCGCCGTCTGCTCCGAGTATGTCCCGCCCAGTGGTCTGCCTCTGGGTACCGCCTCGTCGTATAGTCCACCTCCAGGTACCGTCCAGTCCTCGAACACTCGGCCTCTGTCAGTACTGGCCGTCGTCTGCAACCAACACAACGAGGTGCGGGCATAGCCCGTGCAGGGGTGAGTATAACGATACTCAGTAGGGACCCCGAGACCCTCAAGGTCTCACTAAAACCAACAAGGATAACCACAAGAAGATCACAACAGATAAACTCTACTTAGGTATATGCCCATACATATACCTAAGTTATCAAGTAACCCATCTCAGTCATGAGGAAACACAAGGATCATGAGATCAACGGATAACCACTACCCAGGTATATGCCCATACATATACCTAAGTTATCAAGTAACCCATCTCAATCATGAGGAAACACAAAGGTCAAAAGTCTCAGCTCAAACCAGGATTTTCATTATCGAAACCGTAACTGCTGAAGAGCTCCGTCTCTAGAGTGTACAGTGGTCCTGTCACGACTCCGAGGCCGCCGCTCACTAACCTAAGACTGCTGAAGTACTCCTCCTGTCGAGTACTGCGGGTCTGCTGCCAACTACCAGGCGCTCCGTCCGCTGAGGGTCTGCTGCCAAATACCGGGCGCTACCCAGATAGCCTACTGAGGTACTCCTCCTGTCGAGTACCGCGGGTCTGCTGCCAACTACCAGGCGCTCCGTCCGCCGTGGGTCTGCCGCCAAATACCGGGCGCTCCGTCCACTGGGCTAGTCGACTCACTCCAAGTCGAGTCGGTCAAGCAGTCGTCAGGTCTCAGCCGGCTACACGGTCTCCGTACTCTGCACGCTCGTATCCGGGAGGGTCCGCTCCACGAGCTACTGGTCGATACTCCAAGTATCACAAGGTCCCGCGAAGAAGTGTCTCAAAGGACCGTCTCGTCACAGGGGTCTCAACGCAACAGACGGCGCGTCGATCGGACGCCCGGTCTGTGAGTTATTAGCCTTTTCGTCCCAGGGGCCCGGTTGGTTTCGAGAGCGAAACCAATCCCGGCCGTATCTCAACTGTACCCCGAACTCCCATAGGGTAAACTCAAAGGGACCGTTACTCAACGTAACCACCAACGCCGCTGACGGTCCGTCAAGCGGACGTCCTGTCTGAAAGATATTAGCTTTCCCGTTCCAGGGGCCCGGTTGGATTTCGGGTGCGATCCAACCCGGCCTCTACTAACTGTATCCAAAACTCGGGCGAAGGATACCAAAAGTTCCGTATCGTAAACAGGAACTCAATGCAACAGACGGTGCGTCGATCGGACGCCCGGTCTGAGAGTTATTGGCATTTTCGTCTCCGGGGCCCGGTTGGTTTTTAAGGCAAAACCAACCCGACCGTACTCCACCTGCGTCCAAACCTCGGGCGGAGTATGCCAAAAGATCCGTCTCACTAAGAGGAACACAACGCGACTGATGATGCGTCAATCGGACGTTCGTAGCTCAAGATATGAGCGTTTCCGCTCCGAAGGCCCGGTTGGTTTCGTGTACGAACCAACCCGGCCGAACTCAAAGTAATCCGAAACCTTGAGTGCGATATACCGAAACGACCGTCTCGATCCAAGGATCGCGTTGCCGCAGACGGTTCGTCATTCGGAGGTCCGAGGCTCAAGTTATGGGCCAAAAACCAAATCTGGTTCGAAACGGGGGGGTCCGGGTCCGGGCCGACCCGGCCCGACCCCCCCCCCCCCCCCGGGGCGGCGCGGCGGGCCACGGCGGCCTGGCGCCGCGAGGAGGCGGTGCACGCGGGAGCAATCAAGCCCCCGTTTCTTGGATGGCGGCGCGGCTTTGCCGCGCCGTTTTTGTAAAACAACGGCCCCCCTCCTGGGGGCCCGCTTTGAAGGGGATCCGGGGGAGCCGCCTGCCCCCCCCCCCCCCCCCCCCCCCGTGGAAACCGCTCCCCCCTCATAAGAGGGGGGTTTTAAGTGAAGGCCGGGGGATTAATTCCCCCGGTTTTTAAGACATCCGGCCGGCCAGCTGGCCGACCGGTTTTCTCAAACGGGACCGGAATTTCCGGTCCCCTCCTTCGGCTTCTGACGCCGGCGGCCCAGCCGCCGGTCTTCTCTTCCTCCGCGGCCCGGAACCGGCCGCGGTCTCCTCGTCCCGTCGCGGCCCGGAACCGGCCGCGGTCTTCTCGTCCCGCCGCGGCCCGGAACCGGCCGCGGTGTTCGTCGTCCGGCGCGGTGCGACGGCACCGCGCCCCTTTCGCCGTGCCGTGATTCCTTTCAACGCGGCGCGACGGCGTCGCGTTCTTGAAGATTTTTCCTTGGCGTAGCGCGACGGCGCCGCGTAAAATAAAAGTACGATCATCCGCGTGGTGCGACGGCACCACGCCACTTGCTTCCATCCGCAAAAATAAACAAGAACGATGGAGGGGGTTCTGCCGTGTTCATGCGGTCCGGCCCCCTCACGTTAAGCAAAAACACAACATAAAATAATCAAGTGTCTCACGTTAGACGTGCTAGATCCACGATCAAGAACGAAATAAATAAATATTGAATCAACAACCCCTACCTCGGGTATAAGTTCGAGGATTTGACTATGTCCGCGGAAGTCGACGTCGCGGAGATCGGGCGTCGCGGTAGTCGTTCGTCAATTCCATTGACGAAGAGATACGTCCGATGTGATACGTCGTTGGAGAAACCTCTTATGTCGACGAAGGGAATCCGAGGAGGAAGCGGCGTTCCCTCACGTTGACACCGAGGACGAAGAAGAGAGGCGTCGTTCTTCGTCGGAGCTTGAGCGTTCTTCGTCAAGTTCGAAGGTTCTTCGTCAAGTTGAAGAAGAAGAAGAAAAGCTTCCAAAGCTCTCAAGAAATCCTCCCAAGGTGGTAAAAGAATCCCCTAGAATAATATAAGCTTTAACTTATATTATTACATAACTTAACCACAAGAATTTCAAAGGTTTGAAATTCAAAAAGGGTTTAACTCCCTTAATTAATTAAGTAACTTAAGCCATTAAAAGAGGCGTTAAAGGAGTTGGGAGGATTTGAAAGGTTTAGGGGTTCGTGTGGGCCCCACCACACTTAATCCTCCCAAGGGAGGTTAAGTGGGTGTGGGTCCCACTTCCAACCTCCTTTGGTAGGTTTTTAACAAGTTATAATAAAATTTATTCTAAACAAATTTTATTTAACTCAAACTAAAAACCCCTAAAATTAACTTTCAACCCGCAACAAACGCAACTCCTGAAAAGGTCTCTTTAAGCGAATATCGGCGCTGCGAGTTCATCGGTGCCCTCGGATTTCAATTCCGAGCACCGTATCAAAATTTAGAAAAACCCGCTCGTTTGTTCACTGAACGTACCCGAGCCAAACTTCAGAAATTAATTCCGGGCACTCCGGGCCTCGGAATCAGGTGCCGTCTGAAACCGCGCTCTTGTAAAATTCTAAAGAAAATTAAGAAAAAAATTTCCCTTGAATTTTACGGGTCTTTAAAAATAGGTAGTAATAACTGATCCATTATGATATATGAAACAAATATCGATTCTTTACCTACTATGATATGATGGTATCAGCAATTAACACTAATATATGATATGGCTCCTATACCTATGATGGTGTCATGCTCTCATGACATGTTTTTATGATTATGATTTGAGCTCGTGTATCATGATTTATTAATGATGATTTCTCACTCTTATGATTCTTATTTTTCAAATTCTAAAGTTCTATTCCATGACTCATTATTACGATCTAATATAATTTGGGTATGATCATTGTATGTTATGATCATAATTACATACCCTTATTCTTATCTTATTCCCACTTACTTTTATTGATTGATATCTCTTATATTTATCCTTATTGAGTATCTAATCTTAGCCTTTCTTATTTTTTATTTCCCAAAGTTGTAAAGAAAGGTTTTAAGTATTTTATTTCTAGTAAGAGTACTACATGGAAATATCTTTGTTTGATATATTGATTATATTTCATGAAATAATATGATTGCGTATCTAGTCTCCAAAAACACTAAACCTATATGGTTATAGCATAGATCGTAATTTTATGTAAGGAATATTCTTAAAATAAGATGTTATATCTATGTGAAAAGTATGGGTCACTATAATTGGTATCAGAGTAGCGTTTAGTTAATATTTAGAGATGAAGGTTAGAAAAATTAGGTGAAACACTTAGGGATAAGTTTAAGTATAGAATAAAATCCTAAAATTGTAGTAAATTAGATATTTTATTGTTTTCCTAGAAAATAAATCCCAATCAGATAATGGAAAGTATATAAAGCTCTAACATATATTCAACTAAGGTTAGAAACTCTGAATGTCTTGTATTGGGTATTAACACTATTTTCCCTGATGCACAATGAGTGGGACCAAGACTACACACCATAGTGGCACTCTCAGGGAATATTCTTAGGTGAATTCATATTTTATTTATGAATGATTATGAATGATTTGAATAGATAATGACCATGGATGCCCTTAGTTAAACCTAAGGTGTCATAGATTGAAAATAAGGTTTCATAATTTGGACATCCTATAAATGGTTTTCACGACTTCTCCATATGATTACTGTTAATCACACTATTTTTTTAGTTAAGGGATGGAACTAGGAGGTATTTTGTTTACACAAAATGTGATGGACAATGTAATGATCGTACTCATGATAAAACAAGTAAAATGAGAGTTTTAGTGAAAAAGGATGTGATTATGACTATTAATTTATCTCATTATATTTTTAAAAAATCTCAACTTGGGAGAGTTTTTTAACATACCTAATAAGAGAAAAATGGAGTTTCATGAATACCAAGAAGGAAAGAAGATTTGGATTACTATATGTCAAGAATGTGGGAAGAATCACTCAAGGTAATTTATTAAATGAATGATAAGTTGTTTTATATGTGGAAATTAAGGGTATGGAGAGATTAATTTAAAAGGAATTTTATGTCTTATATTTGGGTAACTTGGGAATTATTTGAGTTAATTCTCTACTCTAAAGTATAATTCCTAGACCAATAAGGGTCCTCTATTATGGTGATAATTGAAGTGGAAAGATTGAAGAGATTATGTATTATGATTAGAGAATTATTTTATAGATGTTTTTTATCAGTGATATTTTAAATAAGAATCATGAAATATCTAACACTTGTTTTGTGAAAGTGTTTCATTAAATATTTTCAAGCATGCGTTGAATGATATTGATAACCTAGAAAATGGATTTAGTGGTATAATGATATTTTATAGAAAACACATGATTGAGGGAAAATTTACCCTTAATATGTACATAATGTTGAGATAATAATTTTTATTTGGGTTAAGAGATTATTGAAACTTATAATGTAAATTGGATAGTATTGGTGACCATAAAATTGATTAGTGATTTGATGACAAAGTGATTTATGTCATCATCCCTGAAGTTTGTTGCATTTTAAGATTTATGGAAAGTAATGGATAGAGTTAATTTTTGGAATCATATATGTTTTCATGGAGGTTATATGGTAATTCTAGTTATTTTCATGTTTTAGGAGAACATATCATAAATATATTCACCTATTTGGTATGGGACATTTTGAGCCACTTCATGTTGTTTAGAGATAAATGTTAAAGTTGATCTTAAAATGTGATCAAATATTTCACATCCCAAGAATATTTTATTTGACCAAAATATATCCAAATAACTCCCCAACACTCCTAGAAACCTCTAAGAGGTTATGGTCCACTCAAAATACCACTTATTAAAGCATTAATCCAATTTATAAAGGATATTTTCCAAGGAGTAAGGTAAAATTCTCAATTACTCATTTTCTATTTATATTACTTTTCTTATTATTATACCTCCCCCAAATTTAATATACCTAGGTAGAAAAAAATTCATCATTATTATAATTATGTAGAAATTTTTTATGTTTAATGGATAACCATTTTCTACCTTCATTTCAACCATTCGGAAAACAAATGTGTTGCCTGTGTAACGTGCAGAATACCACCTCCATAAGTGATATCATTCGTTTTCCATAATTTCCTTGCATGGATATTTAAAATGAGATATTTAATAAATTAATATGATATTTTTTACATTATTAATATTCTTAAATTATAAACTATTCCTTGTTTCCATTC
The DNA here is from genome assembly GCA_963277665.1 of Viscum album. Lineage (NCBI taxonomy): Eukaryota > Viridiplantae > Streptophyta > Magnoliopsida > Santalales > Viscaceae > Viscum > Viscum album. The sequence continues at coordinate 46,779,014 of OY728122.1, forward strand.
CATTTTATGGAAACAAACATATTGCTTATGTATACGTACAAACTACAGCCTCTATGAAAGTTATGTATTTTGTTCTTAATTTAGTATTTTATTATTTATCAAAATATATTAAAATTTGATTGAAAGTCTTAATAAAAAAATATCATTATGATCCTATAATAATGATACTATTCTAAAATAATAAAAGTCCTAATCATAATCACCTATATATTATAGCTTCTTACTATTAAGACCATTTTAACCACCTATATAAACAATGCTATAAATATATATCATGGATGAATATGGAAAATTGACTATTATTTTTTATATAAATTATTGAGAAAATAAAATTTTTATGGTTTTATAAATGTTATATTAATATTTACTATATTATTATTATACAACCATTTTCATTCTTAAAAAATTATTAAAACAAGATCATCACCAAATTATTCATCGCGAATCGTAACTAAAATACATATGAAACAAAATTAGAACATTATAAATTACATTAAAAAATTAATTATAGTAACTATAATGAGTTTTGAATTATGAAATTTGAATCTATAAATAATAATCAATGTTTCCATTATGAAACTTGTACTAAAAAAATAATTTAATCTAAAAACATTTGATGATGAAAATAAAATTTAACTTACTAATATATTTGTAATAAATGATTATAAATAAATTTTATAAAAGTTTATAGGTATGAATAAGGTTGTAAAATAGGTTATTAAGATATTTTTTTATACATGAGGTTAGAGAATGGTTGGAAAAGTGGGATTAAAGGTAAGGGTTTATCGTCTCATTTTTCTTTCTTTGAGATGAATTCCATATCCACCACTTGATTAATTTTGTATAGTGTATATATTGTTTATGTATGTTTTTTTTCTCATTATATTTATTAAATTTTATGGATTTAAAAATACATACTATTTTATACCATTTATGGGTATATAATTCAATAGATAATGAAGTTGTAAGGTGGTATCTAGACTCAACTTATCTTCTTGAGTAATAATGGTTTCCTTTTGAATAAGTTTTTTCAAGAAAATTTTATGTTATTTTATGATTTAATTATAATTCCTTTTATCCTTATTTTATATGCAATTACATTGATGTATTTATTTCTTTATAAAATTTTATAATGTTAGGAAAAATTCCCTTCTTCTCTAAATAATCTCTTTTGATTCCATGTTTAGATTTTCTATTCCCACTAATGTTATCCTTCATATTTGAAAGACCAGTTTTGTGTAATATGCTGTGAAATTTAATTTTTCTTTTTAAAAAATTTTAATTTAATTTTTATTACTCTATTTATGAAGATGGTTTTAAATAAATTAATTTAAAAATATTTAAAAAGTTTTCCTTAGAAGGTCTTTATCTTCCACTTAACATTCCCTTTTGAAAACATTCTGTCTTTTTCAATGATTAATTATAGAATATTATTTTTAAAAATAAATTTTTTGAAATAAACCAATTCTCCCTTTTGAAAACTTTATTACTTTTTCAAGGTTCCATTATTGGAAAAAAATAAAAGTAAAATTTCTCAAAATGTTTTTCCTTATCCTTTTTGAAACCTTTATGTCTTTTTTATAGATTCATTATTAAATATTCTTCTCAAAAGTAATTTTTTTAAAAATAATTCAATTCAAATTTTTTAAAACTTTATATATATTTCAATGATTTATTATTTATATTTATTGTCAAATAATGATTTTGAAAATACCTTCTTTTAAATTTCTAGAAAGTTATATTTTTGAAAGTGATACGTAACTTATTATTTTTAGGAAAATTTTTAGAAATGATTTCTAAAGAATCTATTAAGTTTTTATTACATTTTCCACTTTAACTCTAAAAGATTTTTCTCTTATAGAGTTATGTTTCATGAATCAACTTATCAATGATTTTATGAAATACTCATTTGAGGTGATTAAATTTTTGTTATCAATCGATTAAATCCTTGATATTAATACTGGCGATCCCAATTTGAAATATTATGAAAATCATTTTATTTAAAAGGTTTCTTTATTTTATCGTTAAATATTGAATTCATGTGGAAAAAATTGATCTGTATGTCACACTAAGATATTTTCTGAAGCTACAATCCACTTTATTTCTATGGATGTCTTCTGATATGTTTGATGGATGTTTTTATGAAACCAATAAATTTTCCATTGGTTAATTTAGTGATATGAATGTTTTGAACTAACATACATATTTATAGTTTTTCATTATATAAATATCTGTAACCCTAGTATCCCATAGTTGGTGGTTACTTTCTTACATTGGCATAAGATCCAAGGAATCTCATCCCAAAGGATTGAATAGTTTAGTATTTTTGGAAATCTAAATACATACTCAGATCTTACATTATAGTTGAAAACATAAAATATAACAAATAAATTCCTTTTATAACACCATTATTCCCCTAGATTATTCCTTTATATCAATCATAATAAAACTCTTGGAATCCTAGGGAAAAATAAAACATAATAAATGTGTGAGCTTAAATGCTCTAAAGGGGTTAAGTACAATAGAAGCTATCATGAATCCATAAGAATAAATAACATGGAAAGGTAAATAACTTAACACACATTCCATTTAATAAATAAATTTATCATAATATGGTTGTAATAAAATATGATCAAATAATTCCATAAAAATAATCACATGAACTATAAAATATAACCTTGGATATTCTACTAATCGAATAATCAGATGATGATGAATAACTAGTTTCATAACTATGAAATGCATAATGATGGACATCTGAAACATACCTTAAAGGGTTAATAAAAAGAATATAATTTATTCAAGTCTTCATTCCAAGATCTTACATCAACAAGGCTTCATGCCAAGAATCTAATAAATTAGTAAGGCCTTGGCTAAAACTCAATTTAGTTTGTTTCATGAGACCTACTAATTCATCAAGGGGATATAGATGACCCAACATGTCACTTAATAAGTCCAATATATTCCTCATATAGAATTGGTGAAACATAATCAACATATACATTTTTATTGAAAATACCATACAAAATGTAAATAACTTTCCCCAATCAGTAAACACAATCTCAAATCATCCAGAGTAATATGGTGAATGGTATCAAAATTTTACATCCCCAGTCAAAATAATCATAAAAAATTTAATAAAATTTGGAATATAATATCATAAGATTTCAAATTCAATGAATAATAATATTCATCAAAGAATTTTTACATAGATGAAAATAATTTATATGATATTATTGAAAAGAAATTTGGAAAAATACACCTTTTCACTTTAAAATTCACTTGTGTTTAAAAAACCACACAATTATAAAATAAAAAATTTTCTTTCAAAATAAAAATGTAATATTTTAAATTAGTCTTTAAATAATTAATGATTTATGGAGGCTTAAAAATCTTCTCAAACTGTATTAGTTAAAAAAAATCCTTCATTATTTTTGTGGGAAAAGTCTCAAAGAACCTTATTTAGAAAATGAAAAAATATAACTTTGAAAAAAAATTATTAGAAATTTAAAAATAATTAAAAATGTATTTAAATAATCATATGAGTATATTAAAAATTTTTTTGGAAACAATTTTATAAATCCTGGACATGGAAGAAAAATAGATTTTTAAGGGAAATTTTATAAAGATAATTTTTTAAAAGAAAAACCCTTATAAATATTATATCATTAAAGTGAGAATTAATAAAATGAATAAAATACGTGTATTAAATATAAATACACATAAAATAAGTTAAAATAAAAACTAATATATTCAAAATTAATTTAAAAAATAATCTTAGTATGACAAAATCAAGGAAGTATATATTTAATCCAAAGAATGGAGATTGGGTTAATAATTCTCTTACCACTTTGTAATCAGTCAAATAGAATGGCCCATAAAAGTAATAATTAAAAAATGAAATATTTAATACCAATAATATAATTAGATTCATGATATGATATATCAAATTTCAGTACATACAACACACATAAGGAATAAGTTGTTAATAAGGAAAATATTTCATAGAAGTAAAAGTGAGACGAGAAACCCTTAACTCACACTTCCCTATAGTATCACATACTTTAACCTCCTATATAATGGTTTAAATAACATTATTAACTAATTAAAGAACTATATTAATATTTAAAATACCTTATATTATGGTTTTATAACATATTATTACCCATTCATTAATAATATTTAACTATTTTCATTATTTTATGAGTGCTCATTTCATGTTTTCAAGATCGGTTCATTTGTGTATAATTATGGATTTTCTTTCAATTATAAATAAAACTAAAAAATTTAAATGAAATGGAATTAATGTGATTCAATAAGTTTAAATAGTCCCATATATCATTTTTTATTTATGAAATTAGGATAATTCATTTGATAAAATGTTAACGATAAATGTTTAGCTTAATTTTGTCAGTTTTTTCTGAACAACATGAACTACTTTATTTTTATTTAATATTATGAATATATATTAGTTATAGAAAATTAAATAGGTTAAAATATAATAATTAAAATCTTATTTAACCATAATAATAATTTTTTGATCATCTATGAGGGTAGTAATAGAAAATAAAAAAAATCATTGTTCACGGAGGTGATTAACTAGCATAATTTGGACAATAATCTCGTTTCTTTGAATAATAGGAGACGAGAAATCAAATGGTTATGGGATATTCCATTAACAATATAATAATAAATTATATACAAGATTTTTGAGTTATCATGCCTTTATGGATGAAGGAGGTGAGAAGAAATTAGAATAAGAAAAGAAAATAAGAGAGGTGTTTTGGGAAAATTACCTCTTGAATATTACCTCATTAAAGGACCCCATGGGGACCTTGGATTTGGTATTTTTGTGAGAACATAAGTGATTAAACACATAGATAGTGAGTAGAGGTAGTTTTGGAAGATATTTTATGAGCTTCAACTCTTTTGGGGAGAAATGGGGTGGTATTTATACTTAAGGAGGGGTGGTTTAAAGTGATTAAATAATGATTATACTATGTTTAAAGACCACCACAATGAGGTGTAATTAATTTACAAGAATTTAGATGATAATTAATGTTTTAAAGGATTATCAGGTTCTCTAAATACCTAAAAACCCATTAAATTTGTTAGTTTTAGGTATTTTAAGCCTTTACCTTTTATCTTTAACTCGTTTCATTATTTTACCTATACAACGGTATTTGTAAAATAATGAAATGGGTTAAAGATAAAATTTAAAGGCTTAAAATACCTAAAACTAACAATGGTATATGCCAAAGAGCCCGTACCTGAGTGGTAAGGGCTCCTGATTGGCATCCAAGAGAGCCAGGTTCAAAACCGGGTGGAGGCGAATTTCCGGGTTACTGTAGCAGGAACTGTTCGGTACTGTAGCAGCCGGACTATTCACCTGATTTGGGTTTTCGGGCCACCGGTTTGGGCCTACGGGTCTCAGGGCCTTCGGGCCATCAAAGGATTTTGGGCCACAGGGCCTTCAGGCCATTGAAGACCATGAAGTAGCCCAGTTCACACAGAGCAAGCCCCAGATGAGGATCAAAGCACCAGTAGCAGTCAACAAAAGCAGAGCTAACCGGATTAGAAGAATGAGAGGGTATGGAAACCACCATCGGGACTAGGCACCATGCAGCTTTGTACGAGGCAATGCTAGCTGATCAGCAATGCAGGTGGGGAGCTAAATGCAATCAATAATGCAGAAGCTGGGGAGGGGAAGCTCTAGTGGGTTGGGCCTACGGGTCATGTATTGGTCATGGTATGCCTTTGGGACTTTAGGTCATGTATGGGTTCCCATTAAACCCTTAAAAGGGGTATTATCTATAATAAAATAAAAAAAGAAGGCCTTCAGGCCATTCAGGCTATACAACGATATATCATTTTTTTTACCATGGCAATTTTTTAATGCCTAAAAATTAAAATTAAATTAAAAACTAATTTGGAAATTATGATTCCAAATATTTAATACATTTTATTAAATTAAATCCTCATAATTGGAAAAATTATATTTAAAATTAATCCTACAGACGAGACGAGAAAGCATGTTTTTATAGTGAAAATGTTCAAAAGTTTGAAATATTTTTATATCAAAATTCAATTTTAAACTAATTTAAATGACCCAAATTTTAATGATATATGTATAATTTAACTAAATTAACTTTAAAATCAATCTAAAATATAATTTAATATTATAAATTATTTAGACAAAAAGTCAGTTTTCAATTAAAATTCAGTATTTTTCACTATTCATCAAAAAATGAAACTTCTCTGAAAAATAAAAAAATATCACCATAAGATAATTTTGATATTAATATTTCAAAAATGATGTATATTTTTTCAGATAAAATTTATTAAATTGTCAAAATTTATTTTTAAAACAGGTGCACCATTAAAAGACAATAAAGTTGCCTTTTAGAAAATATAGATTTTTATGCTTAAAATTGGATTTATTCTTATCTTAAGGCTATAAAACTTATTGGATTAATTTTAAAACATTTTTTGAATATTTAACATATAAATATATTTAATATATTTCAATAATAGTAATTAATTTAATTTATTAATATAAAATTTCTTTGTGGGCATAAAAATAGTTTTTTATAAAAACACATCATTTATGTTCGATTCGTTTTTCTTTTCATTTCTAATTAATTGGTAATAATTTTATTAATTTTATAAACTTGTGTAATATATATTTTCAAAATTTTATTAATCTCATTCATTCCCACCATTCTAATAGCTAGCTGATAACGGTCGTGTTAAAATAATAATATTTAATAGTATATAACTGTTTATTTAAGCTTAGTGTTGCATGTAACGTAAGATATAAAAGAGATTAAATTTAAAAATAGACATATCAAATATTAGTGTGTTACATTTCTCCCACCCCTTCAATAAATTTCATCATCACAATTTTAAATTTCAGTTCAAAAATTAAAGGTTGATACTTGAAAATTATATTTTGGGAAACCTACATCAAAATAAAGGTTATTAAAACATCCTCTTAATAAGAGGGAAAATTGTGAGGGTTGTAATGAAAAATAGTCTTTCGAATAAGATAACATTAGTGGGAATTTATAACCTATAAATAGAAGAGAAATATAAATATCAAGTTTTTGATGGAGAGTTATAGAGAATATGGTCATTAGAAATTTAACCATCGCAAAAATATAAATATGCGATTGGTTAAAAGACCATTGGTTTCTCAGAAAGAAAAGTAAATATATACAATTTTTGTTCCAAATTTTTTTTCCTAGAGTTGAGGAATTATTTTACTATCTATATTATCACTTTAGAAAATAAAATTACTTGATTATTTCAATTTCATATGCACAATATCATCCTTTGGTTGTGCTTCGATCTATTTCCACTTCTTATGCCAGGAAATAGATATTCAAGATCAGTATTTTATGCCTAGAGAACTTTAATAAATCATAATTTTCAAAATTCATTCATTCAGACTTCAAATATTTACTAAAACCAAAATGGTTACCACATTTTATCAACCTACAATAATATCCAAATTTTAACTTAATCTATTCCATAAGTAGTTACCTTAAGACTCATCCAAAATACATCTATCCAAATTCAATGTCCAATTATTTAAAAGGAAGGTTACTAAATTTACAAAATAAACTTAACATTATATGCAACTTACAATATAATATAGTTATTATTTTCATATATCAAATATATGAATACCTTGATCACTTTAAAACCATAATGAAAACATGAATTATTACAAAAATAAAATCACAAGTTTTTGATTATATTCTTTAAATCCAAACATATTGTAAACTACATAAACCATAAAATTTTGAACCAATTCCATGATCTCCAATAATTTCCCATAAACTTATCTTTATGATTTTTATCTCAACATTGGGAATATATTTAGGGTTATCTTCCCCAAATCATGTGTTTTCTAGAAGATCAATTTACAACAGAATCACTTATCTTAGTTATTGGTACTTTTAATCACATTATTTAAAATCCTTTAAAAAAAGTACTTTAGTATAATGATTATATATTTCAAAATTTAGATAACTATGATATCATTGATAAAATACTCAAATAAAATAATTCTTGAATCAAAACACAAGAACATTAATCATTCCTCTTCATCTGTAGTAATAGTATAAGCTTGAACATGATCTATTATATTCTTTTGAGGTATATTCATTTGACGTTTGAGGGATTCATTTACGTAGTGCCCCATATCTCTATAGTTAAAGCATTAAAAGTTGGAAAAAAAATCTGTTTCCTTATAATCAAAATCTCAGTGGCCTTTCTATCCACACTAGCAACAAAATTCCAATCCTTTTAAGCAAGTACCATGGTGTTTCTTTTCAAAATAATCACATACAGGAAAATGATTCTTTCCCTTCTTCCCTTTATCCATATTTTTCATGGTTGTACTCTTATTATCTTGCTTTATTTTGAAGATATAAGACTTGTATAATTCATTCTCTATCTTGTAAGAACATGATATTGTACCTTATATGATTAGAATGTTTGGGAGACTAATTCCCTTTGAAATATTGGATTAATCCCAAAAAATAAGTTATCATTCGTACTCTTTGGATCATGTTCATTGGTGAGGTTCACATTATTTATGCTAGTATCCATTTCTGAATAAATAAATACACTATATTAGATCATATCATTTAGAAAAATACCATATAATCCCAAAACTAGTGAAATACTTAAAATAAATTGAAAAAACTATGCGTAACTAATCTCATAATCATAAACACAGTTTCTTTGGGATGTTCTTATATACTCATCCTCAAAGTCTATCTTAGGGTTATATTTCCTAATATATGATTTCCTAAATATATTTCCCATTTTTTATACTAAACTTCCTCTGATACCAACTATAAAGACCCCAAAATATAGTATCTTAGATATAGTGATTACTTTTTTACATTGGAATAAGATACATGGAATCACATCCCAAAGGACTAAATAGTTTTTGTAGTTTTTGAAAACTAGATATATACTAGGATCTTATATTACAACTGAAAACATAAAATAAAACATATACATTACTTTTAGAACACACTTATTCTACTATCTTATCCCTGTATATCAAACATAAAAAACCTCTTAGTATATTGGGTAAAAATAAAACATAAGAAAGGGGTGAGATCAAATGATCAGTAAGGGTTAAGTGTAGGTTCCGGGTGCAGCAGAAGTATGGTTGGGTCGATGTCCAACTTTAATTTTTACTATGATCAATGACTATTTCAGGATAAATACGATGATGAAATCAAATAACTATGGAATAGAATAAAAGTTATAGATAAAGAAAGAAGAGGCCTGAAACCTTCAGAGAGGATCTAGCACATCATGTTTCTAATTAATTTAATTAATTTTATAAAGAAAAAAATACCTGGATCTTCAGTACTTTCTTTTTTGATGATGTTGATCATCCGGAATGACCCTTATGGATTGTCTCATTGTGCTTGTGAGGATCCAAACCAGAATCCCTCTAGCGGTGATCCACATGTGCTCTGATGGCCTCCAACCGACACCACTCATTCTCCAGGTGCTAGCACATTGAAGTGAGTGTCTTGTGTCGGTTGTTCTTGATTGCCTTTTCTTCAGCCTTGAAGAACATCTCCCGTTCATGAGAGGGACAGGAAGAGTATTTGAGAGAGAAATAATTATTCTTAATAATTCTCAATTAACCAGGCATGTAGTTCGGTACATGGAACAATAGACGTGCATGTCTATTTATTGACATAGGGCTTCAGTTACAATATTTAATTACGTAACAAAAATTAAATACATTCATAACCATAGAGAAAACCCATGCTATTAATAATAATACCATGTCATTATTTATAGTGAACCAACTTGTGAAAAACAGAATTATAAATACAATTCCATGTCACAAAATAATAGCAGCGTTATTATTATTTTAACTTGTTACAACTAGTTAAATATTTATTTATCATCTTTCAAATAATTATTTCCCTTCCAGATCAGCCTTATTCTACTCAAACTCTACTTCCATTTATTGAACACATAAATAAATAAATAAATAATTTATTCTCTTAAATAAATATTTTATTTACAAACTAGTAAATAAATATTTATTAAATGTTCAATAAAATAAATAAATAAATTTTACTCACAATCCGGTGAATAAATATTTATTTAATTTATGAGATCATTTTTACTTGAATTAAATTATTCCATGGTCTTGAGAATAATATTTATTTAATCAAATAAATTAAAATAGAATTTAACTGAGATCACCAAAAAAACTTATTGTATGACCCTATAGGATTCTTTCTCATTAACATTAGACGGTCTTGCCTAATGTCCAAAAGTACTGTTTATAAACAAGTCAAAGAACCCAAGAGAAAGAACTTAACGTCGCAACAACGACATCCATATATGAATGTTCACTATGTAATAAAATTCCTTTATCTCAATATCTCATCAAGCAGGTTTCATGATAGTGTCATCAACCTTTGTTCTTGATAAATTGTTCTTTGAATACCTGAAATAAACTCATCATTACACCATGGACATGGAATTTTGTACGACGATTCTATTTCAATCAAAGGGACAAGATATCAACTTCCATAAATGGAAGGGAAAAATCCTTTCTCGACTTATCCATTAATAACATGCCACTCATGACACACCCAACATACCCTACTTCCCGCCATCTTATAGAATTACAGTTTTTGTTAGAAAATCAAAGTGCGTGAGTTATGACACATATTAATGATAATCTTAAAGTCTAACGATCATTACACACACTTGTAGATAGAATTATCTGATGACACCAAAACATGAGGAATTACTACTGGTGGGTATGTTCTCATAATCTCCCATATTGGATATTACCAAGTGCAAACTTTATGAGAAGAAGTCTTATCTACATACGAGTACTCACACCTGAAGGTCTGTATACTGTGGGTCCCATTTTAGCATGTCATCCATCTGCAGAACTATATTTATGAATATTGTCATAGAACTTCAAGGTTCTCATTATAGTAGGGAACTGCAATGACCTTGTCAATATAAAAAATAATCCTAGAAATTATTATACTATAGTCGTGTAGAAAAATGAACAATATGTAATAAGATGTTTAATATTTAAATATATTAAATATTCATGTAATCAAAGTACAAACAATTGGTTCTAGGACACTAACTATTATAAACTCCCACTTGGACTAGAGCCAACTGCCTATGACTTTCAGTCTACTAGACCTCACATGATGATCATGTTTCTGCTGAGTCAAGGCATTATTCAAGGGGTCCACCACATTTTCTTATATTGAAATATTGCTCCTTGCAACTTTACCTCTTAGAGAAAAATAACTTAAGAGATGATACTTCCTACATTTGTGCTTCACCTGTTGATGTGTCCTTGGATCTTTTGCGAGAGGAACCACCGTAGTATTATCACAGTATAGTGTGATAGGATCATTACTGATAGGTATCACATACATCTCCTTGATAAAGTTTTTTATACAAAATACTTCTTTAGCTACCTTAGAATCTGTGATATATATGGACTTTACTGTAGAATCTATTACCACACTCTGCTTTGAGCTCTTCCAGCTCACTGCACCTCTATTTAAAGTGAAGATATATCCCGTTTTCAACTTCATGTCATCTTGATCAGTCTAGAAACTAGAATATACATATCCTCTAATGAATAGTTCTTCATCTCCTCCATAAACTAGGAACATATACTTAGTATGCCTCAGAAACTTTAGGATATTCTTGTATTCCATCCAATGGAGGTCACCTGGGTTATCTTGATATCTTCCCACCACACTCAATTCGTAGGAGACATCCAACCTCATACATAACATGTCATACATGACTGACCCAATAGTTGATTTTTATGGATTCCTTGCCATTATCTTTATTTCCTCATGTGTCTAAGGACACATTTTATTGGAAATATAAATGCCATGTGAATCTCTTCATTATATTATTAATGTATGTACTTTGAATTAGGCCCAACAATCACTTTGATCAATCACGATGGATATTGATCCAAAGAATATATGCTCCCTCACCCAAGTCCTTCATGGAGAATCATTGATTCAACCTTGCCTTAATAGACTGTAAGACTGGTATCTCATTTCCAATGAGTAATATGTCATCAACATATACTATTAAGAAAACGACTGCACTCCCACTAAACCGTTTGTAGACACAAGGCTCACATTCATTTTTGATAAAAGAAAATTTCATTATGGATTCATCAAAATGAATTTTCCATGACTTAGATGATTTATTTAATACATAAATGGATTTCTGCAACTTGAATATCTTATTGGCATCCTTTGAAGTCATAAACCCTTCAGATTGTGTCATGTAGACATCTTCCTGAAGGTTCCCATTAAAAAAGGCTGTTTTGAAATCCATTTTCTAAATCTCATAATCATGGTAAGTGAAAGTGGCCAATAGAATTATTATGGATTTCATCATTGCAACTGGTGGAAAGGTTTCATCGTAGTCAATGCCTTGATGCTGCTTGAACCCTTTTGCAACAAGTCATGCCTTATAGTACTGACTTTTCTTTTCCATGTCAAATTTATTATTGAATTCCCATTTGTAACCAATAGTTTTTACATCAACTAGAGGATCTACCAAAATACAGACTTGGTTTTGGTACATGCAATCCATTTCCGAATTCATGGCTTCTTGCCACTTGGAAACATCTGTGACACTTACTAATTCCTTATAGGTTAGAGGATCATTATTAAAAACTAAAAATGAGTCACCATACTCAGTAGCTATACAAAAATACCATTTTGGATCTCTAACCTCACGTGTACTCCTACATAGTTCTTATGTCTCTAGAACAGTTATTTCTTCCATGGGTATTTGAGGAATCTATTCCATTACCAACTCTTGTGTACCTTGAGCCTTGACTTCATCAAAGTCTATCTTAGTCCCACTATCTCTTTTGGAGATGTGATCCCTATCAAGGAATATGTCATGTATTTACATTATATCCCTTTCGTATAAGGGGTTCTATAGGTAATATCCCCTTGTTTCGTAGGGGTATCCTATAAAGGTACACTTTGTGCCTCGAGGTGCAAGTTTGTTACCTGAAGAGGCCTTAAGAAATTCATCACTTCCCCACACATGTAAATTCGATAACATGGATTTCTTTCCACTCCAGAACTCATATGGAATACCATTTATAGATTTATTTGGTACTTGGTTTAATATGTGCGCCGCTGTTTTTAACGCATATCCTCAAAAGGATAATGGATGAATCGCATGAATCGTCATTGATCTCCCCATTTCCAACAAGGTGTGGTTCCTCCTTTTGCTCACACCATTCCACTAGGGCATGTAAGGAGGAGTGAGTTAGTATTAGATGCCAAACTCCCATAAGTAATCAATGAAGTCTTGATTAATATATTCTGCACCTCGATCTGAGTAGAGTTTCTTAATATTCTTACCAATCTGGTTCTCAACTTCATTCTTGTATTCTTTGAACTTATCAAAATAATCTTACTTATACCTCATTAAATAGATATATCCATATCTACTAAAATAATCAGTAAAAGTTATGTAGTATGAGTAACCTCCCCTTTCTTCAACTGTAAATGGGCTACACACATCGGTATGAACCAATTCAAGAAGCTCTTTAGACCTTTCACCTTTCCCACTAAATGGGGATTTAGTCATTTTTCCTTGTAAACATGCATGACATATGCCAAGTGGTTTTAGTTTGAAAGAATATAAATATCTATATTGATGTAACTTTGTAAAGCGTTTCTTGTTTACATGACCTAGCTGGTGATGCCAAATTTGGGTGTGGTATGAGTCATGTGAAGTATCTTTGTTATCAATTTCCATTACTTGGTTTGATTAATCCAACACGTAAAGATTATTGTATAAATGTGCCCTATCAAAACAAATGCTATCATTGTAAAAGAAGAAACATTAATTTACAAACATGAAAACAGATCCATCTGTATCTAATATGGATGTAAAAATAATGTTTTTAGTAACAGATGTCACATAATAAAAACCCTTTAACACCAAGATCACCCCAATTGATAGTGTGAGGTGGTAGTCCCTAACAGCTAAAATAGCAAGTCTGGATCCATTGGCTACTCATAGATCTACCTCCCCTCAGTCAATATTCCTTAATCTACTTCATTCCTATATTTGGATACATATGTAAGCACCAAAATATGTATCTAATACCCAATTGGTAGAAATAGATAGATTTCATTTGATAAAAAACATACCTGAAGCTTCCCCTTTCTTCTTAGGCTAGGTGAAGTTCTTCTTCCAGTGGCCCTTCTTGCCACATGTGAAACAAACAACCTCATGTTCCCTTTCCTCCCCTTTGATCTTCATTTTCATGGAAGGTCGTGAAGAAGATTTGGGCTTAAAGATCTTCCCCTTCCCTTTCCTCTTATTCACCATAAGGACAGAAGGCTTTTTGCACTTCATATCTTTGTCTACATGGAGAATGAGGATAAGAAGATCAGATAGATACTTCTCAATGTTGTTTATATTGAAATTGATAATAAATTTGGAGAATCTGTGAGGGAGTGATGTGAGAATGAGATCGGTTCCCGGTTCTTCTGGGATTTTAAACCCTAGAACCTATAGTCCCTTAATGTATCCAATGATCTTGACTACATGAGGACCAAAAGGGGTACCCTCTCCAAGATTACTCTGAAATAGTTCCAGGGAGATCTCAAACCTTTCCGATCATGCTCTCTCCTTGTAAAGACCAAAAAGGTGCTCGAGCATGATATAAGCATCCGTGTTTTCGTGAGACTTCATGAGATCACTAGAAATTGATGACAACATCAAACATTGAATGTATAATGTGTCATTAATATGTTTCTCATAGACTAGGAAATTCTCATCACTCACCTCTTTGGAAGACAGATTAGATAATGATGACTCTAACATGCAAGACTTCCGTTCAGGGCGCATGATAACTCGAAGGCATATAAACAATTCTTCGAAGTTACTACCAGTGAGGATTGTGTCTTTATCCATAATTGATCACAGGGATAGTGTGGTTAATGAGATTTTTATTTTTATTCTACAATAAAAGAGAAGATCATTAGTACTTTCTTGATTACATTTTAAGATAAATAATAAATTAATTTTATTAATTATACCACTATTTTATCAAGTCCCAATAGCCCTCACCATTGAAACTGGAATGTTCAGTTTCCATGAAATTCTAGTGGCAAGGATCCATATTCCACTTTTCATAAACCCAACAAGGGTTGGTCAATATATTTGAAGGTTTTTAGATAGGCATATCTTTACCAACTGTGGTCTTGTAACTCCTTTATCTGTTGAGCGGACTCCCCAATCCTGAAATCCTAACTTTGGATTTCCCCAACTCTTGCATCTAATATTACACCAACTCTAACAAGGGATACTCCTCTTGATGTAATATGCTTAAGTCAACCTGAAAGCTTTCATAAGGTCTTCTTATATAAAAGTAATTGTCCCAACAAGGGTTAGGTCAAACACATAGTTTTTTTGAGTTTTTCCCTTAATCATGTAATGGAAGGCTTGGTCTAACTTAATATTTTATTTGAGGGATTTTTATATGTTATGTGCGAATTACTTATTATAATTATGACATGATGGTTACTATTAAGTGGAACTTACTTAAGAAATTAACCATGTCATGATAATATTTATGCATAATCTTTGTTTATTTTAATTCCATATTGAATGCTTGTTAGTTCATTAATTATGTGATCGCGACAACACATCCATAATGATAAACCATGCAACTAATAGAAATAAAATAATTTAAAGGGCGTGATCCTGAGCTTTTATAATGGCTAGTTTATCTAGCGGTTGATAAACTAACCCTGAACTAGGGGATAAACACCTTGAACCTTTTGGGTTCAGGTTTATAGCTTTCTACCAATCCACCTATGTATCTCCTGGGATTGGTTTTGTCTCAACTCTATCTTGAACTGCCTTAACTATCTTAAGAGTTTCATCCATTACATATGATTTTTTTAACTCACACACAGGTGAGGGGTAAAGGGGTTTTTACACAAAATAAACTATGTGCACACGGACCCTATATATTAATGAGGAGAGATGACTCACATGATAACAATTAATTTAATAAATAAATTGAAAGGAAACCAATCACATACAAAGGTCTTGGTCTAGCTCATGATCAACCACATACATGCAACGAGTTACGCATTTAATAAAACTAGTATTCAATTATTTAATCATTCTTTATTGAGATAAATTGTGCTTGAATCAATTAATTATTATCTTTAATTAATCAATCCTTTTATCTTAATCATTTTACGAATTTCCTTGAGATTATCATCTTTGTACATAAATGCACCTTGAAGGTATCCTGGTGAATACCCATTCGAATTTACCCAACAAGTATTATATTCACATATTGTCTTACTCTTATGACATATGGAATACAATATGTTTCAATACATAGAGTAATAACCAGTTGTACGATTTATACATGATGTGTAGTTCTGAAAATTACACAAACATTAAAGATTTAATTTTGTGTAATCTGGTAAAGTACACGACATGTAGTTCCGACTAAACGACGTGTACTAACTTCACTGACTGTCTGGAAGTACACAACTAGGGACTCGGTGTGTGAAGCATACTTTAGAAATTTCAGAGTACACAGTGTGTACAGTGGGCTACATGCCATGTTGTCTCCAAGTTACATGTTTAATGGTCAGCTTAGCTGTGTATGGGATACACAGTTTGACCCCCTGATCCAAAGAGACTACACGCCGTGTGCAGTGGGACACATGGCGTGTAATCCAGTAAGAATGTGCCTATATGTCCCGGTCAACACATAGTGTATAATTAACTACACCGTGTTCAATAAATGCACACAGCTTGAGTAATTTCTGAATTACTCCAGATGAGATGAATTCGACTACATGACGTGTAATCCGGATTACACGACGTGTATGGTTGAGAACACAACATGTAATTCCGAAAAAACGATGTGTACTTTCGTGTCACCTGGGTAGAATCTTAAGTTCCTCATAACGAGTTCTCAATTTTAATTTTAATTAAAGAATAATTTGTTTCTATGAAATCTGTGAGAAAAAAAAATAGTGAGATTAGATATCGAAATCCAGACTACAAGAACGATTAACCTTGAATTGAAAAAATAAATTATTAAACCGTAAATCATCAACAAATTATTTAAATAATTATAAACTATGATATAACTTATCTGATACTACTTGTAGGTTCCCGGTGAAGTGGAAGCGCAGTTGGGCCAACACACAACTTTAATTTTTACCATGATCAATGATTATTCTGAGATCAATATGTTGATGAATTCCAGTCTCCATAGAATAAAATCAAAGATTTAGATAAAGGAGGGAGAGGCCTGAAACCTTTAGAGAGGATCTTTTACATCATGTTTATAATTAATTTAATTAATTTCATAAAGAAAATAATACCTGGATCTTTAGTACTTTTTTTGTTGATGATGTTGATCATCAGGAATAACCCTTCCTGATTGTCTCATTATGCTTGTGAGGATCCAAACCACAATCCATCTTTTAGTGATCCACACATGCTCTGATGGCCTCCAATCAACACCACTAATTTTCCAAGTGCTGGTGTGGTGAAGTGAGTTTCTTGTATCAGTCGTTCTTGATTGATTGTTATTTGGTTTTGAATAACATCTCCCATTCTTGAGAGGGGTGGGAAGATGATTCGAGATAGAAATCATTTAGCTCAAAAATTCTCAATTCACCGGGCATGCAGTTTGGTACCTAGTACAATAGACGTATGTGTATATTTATCGGCATGAGTCTTTATTTACAATATTTAATTGCGTAACAGAAACTAAATGCATTCACAACCTTCTAAAAAACCCATGCTCTTAATAATAACACTGTGTCGTTATTTTTGGTGTGCCAACTTGCGCAAAATGGAATTATAAATAAAATTCCACGTCATAAAATAATAACAGTGTTATTATTATTTTAACATGTGCCAACTAGTAAAATAATTATTTAGAATATTTCAAATAATTATTTTACTACCAAACCGGCCTTGGTCCGCTCAAACTCTACTTCCATTTATTGAACACTCGAATAAATAAATAAATAATGTATTCTCTTAAATAAATATTTTATTTACAAACTAGTAAATAAATATATATTAAATTTTCAATAAAAAAATAAATATATTTTACTCATAATCAGGTGAATAAATATTTATTTAATTTATGTGATCATTTTAACTTGAATAAGATTATTCCACATTCTTGAGAATAATATTCATTTCATCAATTAAATTCAAATATAATTTGACCGAGACCACAAAAAACACTTAGTGTGTGACCCTCTAGGATTTTTTCCCATTGGAATTAAGTGGTATTGCATAAAGTCCAAGAGTACTATCTAGAAATGGGTCATGGAACCTAAGAGAAAGAACTTAAAGTCGCAACAACGACATCCACATATGAACGTTCCCTATGTAATATATTCCTTTTATCTGAATATATCATCAATATGGTTTCAGGATAGTGTCATCAACCTTTGTGCTTGATAATTTGTTCTTTGAATACCTAAAATAAAATCCTCATTACACCATGTCCATGGAATTTCATGTGATGGTTCTATTTCAATCAAAGCACCGAGATATCAACTTCCATAAATAGAAGGGACAAATCCTTCATCAACTTATCCATTAATAACATGCCACTCGTGACACACCCAACGTACCCTAATTCCCGCCAAAATATGACATGATAGTTTTCATTAGAAAATCAAAGTGCACGATTCATGACATGTAATAATGGTATTCTTAAAGTCTAAAGATCATTACACATGCTCACAAAGAGAAATATCCGATGACACCAAAACATAAAAAGTTCTTAGTGACTGGTCTGTTCTCATAATCCCCCATCATGGAGATTACCAAGTGAAAAATGCATGAGAAGAAGTCTAATATGATTACGAGTACTCGCACCTGACAGTCTATATACTATGTTTCCTTTTATAGTATGTCATCCAACCACAAAACTATATTTAAGAATATTTTCATAGCACTTTATGGTTCTCATCATAGCAGGGAACTGCTATTACCTTTTCAATGTACAAATACCTCAAGACATTATTACATTATAGTTATGTAGAATAATGAATAATATTTAATAATATGTTTAATAAATATATTAAATATTCATGCAATCAAAGTACAAAAAATTGGTTCTAGGACACCAATTCTTACAATAAGTATAGTAGAATCTATCATGAATCAATAAGCATAAATAACATGGGAAGGTAAAAAACTTAACACACATTCTATTTAATCAATAGATTTATAATAATAAGGTTGGAATAAAATATGATCAAATAATGTCATATCAATAAGCACATGATCTAGAAAATGTAACAATAGATATTCTAAAAATAAAATAATCACATGGAAATTAATAACTAGTTTCATAATGATGGAATAAATAACGTTGAAATTATGAAACATACCATCAAGGATTCATGCAAAGAATAAAATACTATTAAGGATTTGATCTAAGAATCTAACATCTATAAGGCTTTGTGCTAAGAATCTAATAAATAGATAAGGCCTTGGCCAAAACCCAGTCTAGTTTATCTCATGAGACCTACCGATGCATCGAGGGGATATAGAGGGCCCTTCACATCACTTACTAAGTATAATAAATTCCTCATATGAAAGGGGTAAAACAAAATCAATATATAATTTTTTATTTAAAATAGCATACGAAATGTAAATAAATTTCCCAAATCAGTAAATATAATCACAAACCATCCAAAGTAATATGGTGAATGGTATCAAAATAGCACATCCTTAGTCAAACTGATCATAAACCATTTTATAAAATATGGAAGATGGAATCATAAGAGATAAACCTCAATGAATCATAAGATCCATAAAAGGATTTTCACATAGATGAAAATACTTAAAATGAGATTGTTAAATTTTTTTAAGGAAAAATACCCTTTTCACTTTAAAAATCACTTATGTTTACAGCATTATGCAATTATAAAATAAAAAATTTTCCCTGAAAATAACCACGTAATATTTTAAATTAGTCTTTAAATCATTAAATAATTATAATGGCTAGAAAATCTTCTCATTCTATATATATTAAAAAACATTCCTTCAGAGTTTTTTTCAGAAAAGTCTCAAAGAACCTTGTTTAGAAAACGAAAAAATATACATTGCAAACCATTTTTTAAAGTAAAACATGAGTAAAAACGACTTTAAAAAATCAAAGGAGGATTGTAAAACCATTTTTTGGAAATAATTTTAGAAAACAGAAATATGGAATAAAAATAGAGTTTAAATGGAAATTTTAAAAAGATAATTTTTAAAATAAATTCCCTTATAAATATTATATCATTGAAGTGAAGAATAATAAAATGAATTAAATATTAGTATTATCTATAAATCCATATAAAAAATGTGTAAATACAAT
Organism: Viscum album; assembly: GCA_963277665.1. NCBI lineage: Eukaryota > Viridiplantae > Streptophyta > Magnoliopsida > Santalales > Viscaceae > Viscum > Viscum album. The sequence goes on from OY728122.1 coordinate 46,799,490, forward strand.
ATAATATATTAAAAATTAGTTTCATAGATAATCTTAGTAAGGCATAATCATGGAATTAGAAATTCAACCCAAAGAATTAAAGTTGTGTTAAGAATTCTCTTACAACTTTGTAATCAGTCAAATCAAATACCCCATAAAAATAATAACTATCAAATGAAACATTAAATTCCAAGAAGATAATGAGATTAATGATATGATATATCAAAGTTAAGTACATACACCACACATAAGGAATAAGTGGTGAATAAAGAATATAGCTAAGAAAAGTAAAAGTGAGATGAGAAACCCTTACCTCACACTTTTCTTTAGTATTACAAACATTAAACTCATGTATAATGTATTAAATAATATTATAAACTCATTTTATAACTATATTTATATTTATAATACCTTATATGAAGATTTTATAACATCTTATAACCCATTCATTAATAATATTTCACTATTTTTATTGTTTCAGGTGCGTTCTTTCATGGTTTCAGGATCAGTTCATTTGTGTATAATTTTGAATTTTCATTACAATTAGAAATAAAACTATATATGTGAAATGAAATTGTATTAATTCAATTACATAAGTTTAAATAGTCATTTATATCATTTATATTTATGACATGAGGATGATTCATTTGATAAAATGTCAAGGGTAAATGTTTAGTTTAATTTTGGATTTTTTTTTCAAACATGATGAACTAGTTTATTTTTATTTAATGTTATGATTATATATTAGTTCCAGAACACGAAATAGGTTATAATATACTTATTAAAATAATATTTAACTAGAATAATACTTTTATGACCATCCATGAAGGTGGTAATGGAAAATGAACAAAATCATTATTCATAGAGGTGATTAACTGACATAATTTGGACAATAGTTTTGTTTCATTGAATAAGAAGAGATGATAAGAAAATCACCTCTTGAATTTCACCACCTTGAAAGACCACTTGAGGACCTTCGATTTGGTATTTTGGTGAGACTAGTAGTAATTAGACGTGGGTAGATTTATGAGGAGAGTTTTTTTAAGATATTTGACAAGATTCAAGGATTTTGAGGAGAAATGGGGTTGTGAGGGTGGTATTTATACATGAGGATGGGTGGTTTTAAGTAATTAAATGATAATTATTTTATGTTTAAAGCCAACCACAATGAGGTAAAATTAATTTCCATAAATTTGGATGATAATTAATGTTTTAAAGGATGGATAGGTTCTATAAATATAAGGCCCTGGCCTTAAACCTTACTTAATATTGAATTAAATCAATAATTCACATTGAGGATCTTTTCAGGTTTAGAGTTTTAGAGAATTAGGACATAACTGTTACATCTCAAAAGATTAAAAAGTAGACACTTCTAGTGAGTTTCCATAGAATAAAAAACTCTGAAAAAGAAACATGTCTAGTTCCATGTTTTATATAGCATGACTTTCCCTTGATCCCATCCTTGACCCTATTCCACATTAAGTCCTGTGAAAAACATTTCAAAAAAAAACTTGGGGTGAGCATAAAAAGCTCAGTAAGGGATACAAAAAGAATGAAAACTTTTAGTTTTTCAAACAACACGTAAACCATGTATACTTTATCAAAGTAATACCTTCACCTTCATAAAGTAGTAAAAAATCTTCACTGAATAAAATATCATTACTTACCCTTTTGTAACCAAAGGATTAACATAAAACCAATATAAAGAACACATAACATATAAAGGTAACGTGGGACATAAACATACTTAAGTGGAATAACCATACGGTCGACTTCCACACATATCACATAATGGAATAGCCATACGGCCAACTTCCATACATACTTAATAGAATAGCCATACGACTGACTTCCATACCCAATGCATTGGAGGTTATAACGTAACCACCCGTCCTGGTATTCACGGCACCACCCATCATATGGTTTATCATGTAACCACCCGTCAAATGTCCAAGTACCATTATAAAAATCATAATACATAAAACAAATATAATGGAAAGAAAACAATTCCACACATTGATCACAATATATCACATAAATACATTGACATAAAAAATCCATTATAAAAACCATTTTCAATACCAAAATACATAAAAGAGTATATGGTATTTATTTCATTTTAAAAACATTACGGCTTGTTGAGGAAGCCAATGACCAAATAATACTCGCGGTGACGGAAAAGGTCGTTGTCACCGCGTACGTTAAAAGAAACATTCCTTTTTGTCGTTTTGTAAAACAATTCGTAGAAAAAGATTCCTTTTGTATAAAAGTAAAAGTAAAAGGGGTTTATACACCGTATAAAAGAAAGTTTTATATAAAACGAAATATGCCTCAATGAAATGATATTGAGACGAAGTCCCTTACCTCAGGTCCGACTTGACTCGATCGTTCTTTAACATCCTGAATAATAAACCTGAGTTAATTTCTATTTGCTTAAGAACCTTTTTCAAGTTAATTATTCCTTTTATATCACTTATTGCCATTTTATAAACATTATGTAACCATTTAAGTTAATAATGTTTGTTTTGTCGATATTTGGTTCTTAAGTCGAAAGTGGACTTCTTACAATTACATGTTGTTTGTGTGGTCAAAGGTTCTTTATATCCAGAATGACATTCCTGATTTGCATAGCATATATATCATATATATCCAGCATATACATGTATTTATAATATTACATAATCATTTAGAGGTAATAAATGAAATGCACCGTTCATGGAGACGGTAAGCCGTACGTACGCATGAACGCTACTTTCATTTCTTTGTCATATTAATGGAATTAAAACTAAATGAGAGGTATATATATTTTAATTCCAGAATTATATTCATCATTTAGATGTATCATTCATCATATACATCCATTATATACATGTACTTATAATAGTACATTACATTTGGGGATAAGAAATGAAATGCACCATTCATGGAGACGGTAAGCCGTACGTACGCATGAACGCTACTTTCATTTCTATCTCATAATTTAATAGAAAGAAATAATAATGATATAGAGGTATGTTATAACTCCAGTATAACATCATATATAATAACTTTAAATCCATCCTTTATACGTCCCACATATGGAATTAACGAATCAAATCACTTTGAGGGGGCGGTAGTCCGCACTTCCTTAAATGAAGATATCGCGTTTACCCATAATGGAAACCATACAGGTATGCCCAAAATGAAAATTAAAGAAGCTTAAGGAAAACATAAACATATTATATATCATATATAAATATAGTGTCATATTAATGGCCACCTTTGAAGGTATTAAAAGAATGTTGAACAATCATCGTTTCGGGAGGCCGAAATTCACCATCCACGGAAACAGTATGTTCTTTAACCATTAGATGTAGGTGTGTGTAAGTGTATCTCGAATCCTTATTATAAAAACATCCTAGTATATTTATTATGCTGTATTTGTTACAAAAGAAATGAATAAAAAGAGTTTAGGGGGTTGGAAAAGCAAAATAAAACAAAAGGACTCAAGTGAAGACATTACTTTAAAATCGGGTAACTCCGTTTGGTTTGAGCTCAAGGGCTTCCTTGGGAAGACTTCTGCCCAAAGTGAGGCTTCAAGGAGTAATAGAGGGATGTGGAGAGGCAAAATGGGCAGGGGTTGGCCGAGCCAAAGGCTTTGGGAGTGTGGGTAAGGAGGTAGAGGTGGGGGCCTTTTATAAGAGGAGAGGAGGGGCACTCTTGGAAGGTAAAGAAAAGTCACTTTATTTTAAAATGGTATTCGGATTTAAGAGGTCCCACATTGATATAATTCTAGGATAAGGTGATAAGGGTTCGAAATCCACCCATCCAATAGGTTTTGGACATGTGTAGGTCATAGATTTTACATTATCATATCATTTTATTTAAATCCTTTATTAATGAGGTAATCGATGCATCATCATGATGTCATAAATAATTTAATTTATTTAAAGTCTAAAAATTATAAAAAAACTATCATGATGTAGGAAATAATTTTATATTTCTAATGAATATTTATAGTAAAAAATCTGACTTGTATAACCCCATGTAAAAATTGTTTTAGTAAAACATCTCATGTTTGTGTCATTTTTACTTTAACATTAAATAAAAAGTTATTTATGTCATTTCCCAACCAAAGTGGCTCCATGGGGTCCCCAAGTTGACCCATGGCTTGTCTTGGTCGGCCATGACACATCCAATAAGTGTAGGACATGTGTCTAGGTATTTTCATTTTATTATAATATCATTTTTTCCTTAAATTGCACTAATTACCTCTAATCGCGATTAAAAACTTAATAAGTTACTATTCACCAAAAATTATTTTAATCTCATTGAACCAAATTTTACTTCTTAATGAAAACCATGTATGTCGGATTTTTGAAATTCAAAACACAGAGGTGGTAAAATTTCATTTAAACGAAAAATCAGTTTTTTTTATGTACCACTTAGTGGTTTCACTATTCATCAAAAATTGAAGTTTTTCAGAAAAATACCAAAAATTCACCCTAAGCTATATTTGATATTCCGAATTCAAAAATGAAGTCTATTTTTACAAAATTAAAAACATATAAGTCACATTAATTAATTTAATAATTAATTTCCGCTGTCATGACAAATAGCGTGTTTTTATGAAACAATAAGTATCAAAAGATTGACACTAGTTTAAGTCCGATTTCAAAGTGAAATTAATTCCAACGACCACTATTGGATTAAATGGTAAAAATATATTCTAATTGCAATTAAAAACCAATTAAAAAGATTATATAATCATCTTAATAAATTATATTAAAAAGAGGTTTTGAATTAAAATACAACATTTTTCACTATTCATTAAAAAATGACCTTTATCGGAAAGATACCAAAAATTTACACAAAGTAAATTTTGATGTCCCGATTCTAAATAAGAGTTATATTTGGTCCAATAGAATTTATAAGATTGATCAAAACTATATTTAATGACGGTTCACAGTCAAAAGGTGATAAGTGAACCCTTAGTGAAAATTAGGGTATAAATGCCTAAAATTGAATTCTTTCCGTATTTTAAGCCTTTATCTTTTATTGGATAAATGTATAAACATTTAAAAACATATATAATCATATTTTAGTTATTTCTATCCATTCCCTCCAATACAACGACTACATGTTAACTACCATTTAAAATAATATTATTATATTACTAGTGTGCAACATAAGTTTTCAAAGAAACTCATCGTTGCGTATCGGGTACGCTATCGAACATAGAAACCCCTTTAAAGTAAAATTAATATTTAATTCATAAATATTAATAAATATGAAAATTCTTTATTCTTTTTTTACCTGGGATGTTACATCCTTCCCCCCTTTTGGGAATTGCGTCCTCGCAATTTTATTCACTTATCAAAATAAGTGAGGGTATTTATCCCTTATAGAATTTTCAGATTCCTACGTTGCCTCTTCAACCATATGATTTTTCCACAAAACCTTTACCTGGTGAATTACCTTATTTCGCAACACTTGCTCTCTTCGGTCAAGAATCTGGACTGGTTGTTCTTCCTAAGATAGGTTCTCCTCCAACTGAACTACCTCTGGACTCAAAACATGAGATGGATCTGGCATATACTTTCTCAGCATCGAAACATGAAAACCATTGTGTACCTGAGATAAAATCGGAGGTAATGCCACTCTGTATGCAACTGATCCAACTCTCTCCAGAATTTCATATGGTCCAATGAACCTTGGACTCAACTTTCCTTTCTTACCAAAGCGCATCACACTTTTCCATGGAGAAACCTTGAGAAAAACATGATCACCTACCTCGAAAGATAGATCCTTCCTCCGGTTATCTGCATAACTCTTCTGCCAGCTCTGAACTGTTCTCATGTGTTTCTGAATCAACTGAACTTTTTCTGCCATCTCTTCTAACAATTCTTGTCCCATCAGCTTCCTTTCACCCACTTCATCCCAAAATGCTGGAGTTCGACACCAATTACCATATAATGTCTCAAATAGTGCCATCTGTATACTGGAATGAAAACTGTTATTATAAGAAAACTCAACCAAAGAAAGATGTTGGTCCCAACTTCCCTGATAATCAATCGAACAAGCTCGTAGCATATCCTCCAAGGTTTGAATTGTTCGTTCTGACTGCCCATCTGGGATCACGATCGGACACAATGGAGAGAGGAAATCCATGTAACCTGACTATCTCTTTAAGATACAAACATGAAAGTTGATATAGTGAAAAAGTATCTCGTATATCAAGGAAATGAGCAGATTTAGTCAAGCGATCAACAATAATCCAGATTGCATTATTACCTCGAGATGTCTTCAGTAATCCCACAACAAAGTCCATGGATATATTATCCCATTTCCAATCTGGCACTGGTAGAGGCTGAAGCATCCCTTTCGGTAACTGTCGCTCTGCTTTAACCTGCTGAAAAGTCAAACACTTCACAGTAAAATCAGAAATATCTCTTTTCATTCCATCCCACCAGTAATACTCCCACAGATCTCTGTACATCTTAGTACTACCAGGATGAACTGAAAACGGAGAACTATGAGCTTCACATAACAACTCTCTCTTCAACTGTGAATCACAAGGCACACACAATCTCTTCCCAAATCTCAAAACACAATCATTATCAATGTTGAATTCAGGTAGCTTACCCTTCTGAACCAGCTCTACCTTTTTCTGTAACTCACTGTCTTCTCTCTGTGCTTGCTTAATTCTGTCTGATAGTGATGATCTCACTGATACCTAAAACAAAACAGAAGAACATCCTGCACCAACAACTTCTATGCCAAAGTTCATCAAATCCTTAACCAAAGGATCAAGTGCCAAACACAACATCGTTAATGAAGCATTACTTTTTTCGACTCAAAGCATCAACCACTTTATTGGCTTTTCCCGGATGGTAATGAATTGTACAATCATAATCCTTGATTAATTCCATCCATCTCCTCTATATCATGTTCAATTCTTTCTGAGTTAATATATACTTTAAACTTTTGTGATCAGTATATATTTCACACTTTACTCCATACAAATGATGCCTCCAATTTTTTAAAGCGAAAACAACAGCAGCTAATTCCAAATCATGTGTAGGGTAATTTACCTCATGAGTTTTCAACTGACGTGAATAATAAGCAATTAACTGATCATTCTGCATAAGGACACAACCAAGTCCCTTTAATGAAGCATCACTATATATAACAAAATCACCATTCCTGGAAGGAAGTGCCAAAACTGGAGCATTCACCAATCTTCTTTTCAACTCCTGAAAACAATCATCACATTCTTTTGTCCAGATAAACTTAACACCCTTCCGAGTTAGCTTAGTCATTGGACTAGATAACCATGAAAAATTTTCAACAAACCTTCGGTAGTAACCTTCCAAACTAAGAAAACTACAGATCTTGGTTACATTTGTGGGTCTTGTCCATTATTCAACAAATTTTGTTTTATCAGGATCAACAGTTATGCCATATTTTGAAACAATGTGACCCAGGAAAGAAATTTGTTGTTACCAAAACTCACACTTGCTGAATTTTCCATATAGTTTCTTTTCTTTTAAGTTTTTCAAGATAACCCTTAAATGACTTTAATTATCCTCTTTACTTTTAGAAAACACCAAAATAACATCAATAAAAACAACCAACATTTTTCACCGGAGTCAACTGAGCCATCACTGCAACAAACTATTTAGTTCTGATTCTGACCATATCAGGATACTGATTTGAAAGGTCACTTCCCTATGTATGCCTTCCCAGAAAATTTGTTCTGTTTCCTCTATGAAAAACCATTCTTAACACAGAAATATCTTAGGCGAAGCAACATGGTAATCTTTAAATGCTATATCATTTCAATCATACCATAAATTAACTTATAATTTAACAATTTTCTAACTCCTAAAGTTGTCTAAACCAACCTTTGATACCAACTATAAGGCCCCGACCTTAAACCCTACTTAATATTGAATTAAATGAAAAATTCACATTGAGGATCTTTTTAGGTTTAGAGTTTTAGAGAATTAGGACCTAACTGTTACATCTCAAAAGATTACAAAGTAGACACTTCTACTGAGTTTCCATAGAATAAAAAACTCTGAAAAAGAAACATATCTAGTTCCATGTTTTATATAGCATGACTTTCCCTTGATCCCATCCTTGACCCTATTACAAATTAAGTCCTGTGAAAAACATTTTTAAAAAAAACTTGGGGTGAGCATAAAAAGCTCAGTAAGGGATACACCAAGAATGAAATCTGTTAGTTTTTCAAACAACACATAAACCATGTATACTTTATCAAAGTAATACCTTCACCTTCATGAAGTAGTAAAAAATCTTCACTGAATAAAATATCATTACTTACCCTTTTGTAACAAAAGGATTACCATAAAACCCATATAAAGAACACATAACATATAAAGTTAACTTGGGACATAAACATACTTAAGTGGAATAACCATACGGTCGACTTCCACACATATCACATAATTCAATAGCCATACGGCCAACTTCAATACATACTTAATGGAATATCCATACGGCCGACTTCCATACCCAATGCATTGGAGGTTATAACGTAACCACCCATCCTGGTATTCACGGCACCACCCGTCATATGGTTTATCACGTAACTACCCGTCAAATGTCCAAGTACCATTATAAAAATAATAACACATAAAACAAATATAATGGAAAGAAAAATATTCCACACATTGATCACAATATATCACTTAAATATATTGACATAAAAAATCCATTATAAAAAACATTTTCAATACCAAAATACATAAAAGAGTATATGGTATTTATTTCATTTTAAAAACATTACGACTTGTTGAGGAAACCAATGACCAAATAATACTCGCGGCGGTGGAAAAGGTCATTGTCACCACGTACGTTAAAAGAAACTTTCCTTTTTGTCGTTTTGTAAAACGATTCGTAGAAAAAAATTCCTTTTGTATAAAACTAAAAGTAAAAGGGGTTTATACACCGTATAAAAGAAAGTTGTATATAAAACAAAATATCCCTCAAAGAAAGGAGATTGAGACGAAGTCCCTTACCTCGGGTCCGACTTGACTCGATCGTTCTTTAACGTCCTGAATAATAAACTTGAGTTAATTTCTATTTGCTTAAGAACCTTTTTCAAGTTCATTATTCCTTTTATATCACTTATTGCCATGTTATAAACATTATGTAACCATTTAAGTTAATAATGTTTGTTTTGTCGATATTTGGTTCTTAAGTCGAAAGTGGACTTCTTACAATTACACGTCGTTCGTGTGGTAAAAGGTTCTTTATATCCAGAATGACATTCCTGATTTGGATAGCATATATATCATATATATCTATCATATACATGTATTTATAATATTACATAATCATTTATAGGTAAGAAATAAAATGCACCGTTCAAGGAGACGGTAAGCCGTACGTACGCATGAACCCTACTTTCATTTCTTTGTCATATTAATGGAATTAAAACTAAATGAGAGGTTTGTATATTTTAATTCCAGAATTATATTCATCATTCAGATGTATCATTCATCATATATATCCATTATATACATGTACTTATAATAGTACATTACATTTGGGGATAAGAAATGAAATGCACCGTTCCTGGAGACGGTAAGCCGTACGTACGCATGAACGCTACTTTCATTTCTATCTCATAATTTAATAGAAATAAAGAATAATGATATAGAGGTATATTATAATTCCAGTATAACATCATATATAATAACTTTAAATCCATCCGTTATATGTCCCACATATGGCATTAACGAATCAAATCACTTTGAGGGGGCGGTAGTCTGCACTTCCTTAAATGAAGATATCACATTTACCCATCATGGAAACCATAAAGGTATGCCCAAAATGTAAAATAAATAAGCTTAAGGAAAACATAAACATATTATATATCATATATAAATATAGTGTCATCTTAATGGCCACCTTTGAAGGTGTTAAAAGAATGTTGAACAATCATCGTTTCGGGAGGCCGAAATTCACCATCCACGGAAACAGTATGTTCTTTAACCATTAGATGTAGGTGTGTTTAATTTTAGCACATATCCTTCTTATAAAAACATACTAGTGTATTTATTATACTGGAGTTGTTACAAAAGAAATGAATAAAAAGAGTTTAGGGGGTTGGAGAAGCAAAATAAAACAAAAGGACTCAAGTGAAGGCATTACCTTAAAATCGGGTAACTCCCTTTAGTTTGAGCTCAAAGGCTTCCTTGAGAAGACTTCTGCCCAAATTGAGGTTTCAAGGAGTAAGGGAGGGATGTGGAGATCCAAAATGGGTAGGGGTTGTCCGAGCCAAAGGCTTTGGGAGTGTGGGTAAGGAGGTATAGGTGGGGGCCTTTTATAAGAGGAGAGGAGGGGCACTCTTGGAAGGTAAAGAAAAGTCACTTTATTTTAAAATGGTATTCGTATTTAAGAGGTCCCAAATTGATATAATTAGAGGATAAGGTGATAAGGGTTCGAAATCAACCCATCCAATTGGTTTTGGACATGTGTAGGTCATAGATTTTACATTATCATTTCATTTTATTTAAATCCTTTATTTATTAGGTAATCGCTGCATCATCATGATGTCATAAATAATTTAATTTATTTTTAGTCTAAAAATTATATAAAAAATATAATGATATAGGAAATCTTTTTATCTTTCTAATTAATATTTATAGTCAAAAATATGAATTGTATAACCCAATATAAAAATTGTTTTATTAAAACATCTCATGTTTGTGTCATTTTTACTTTTACATTAAATAAAAAGTTATTTATGTCATTTCCCAACCAAAGTGGCTCCATGGGGTCCCCAATTTGACCCATGGATTGTCTTGGTAGGCCATGAAACATCCAATAAGGGTAGGACATGTGTCTAGGTATTTTCATTTTATTATAATATCATTTTTGCCTTAAATTGCACTAATTACCTCTAATCGCGATTAAAAACTTAATAAGTTACTATTCACCAAAAAATTATTTTAATCTCATTGAACCAAATTTTACTTCTTAATGACAACCATGTATGTTGGATTTTTGAAATTCAAAACACAGAGGTGGTAAAATTTCATTTAAACGAAAAATCAGTTTTTTTAAGCACCACTTAGTGGTTTCACTATTCATCAAAAATTGAAGTTTTTCAGAAAAATACCAAAAATTCACCCTAAGCTATATTTGATATTCCGAATTCAAAAATGAAGTCTATTTTTAAAAAATTCAAAACATATAAGTCACATTAATTAATTTAATAATTAATTTCCACTGTCATGACAAATAGCGTGTTTTTATGAAACAATAAGTATCAAAAGATTGACACTAGTTTAAGTCCGATTTCAAAGTGAAATTAATTCCAACGACCACTATTGGATTAAATGGTAAAAATATATTCTAATTTCACTTAAAAACCAATTCAAAAGATTATCTAATCATCTTAATAAATTAGATTAAAAAGAAAATTTGAATTAGAATACAACATTTTTCACTATTCATTAAAAAATGAACTTTATCGGAATGATACCAAAAATTTATACAAAGTAAATTTTGATGTCCCGATTCTAAAGAAGAGTTATATTTGGTCCAATAGAATTTATAAGATTGATCAAAACTATATTTAATGACGGTTCGCCGTCAAAAGGTGATAAGTGAACCCTAAGTGAAAATTAGGGTATAAATGCCTAAAATTGAATTCTTTCCATATTTTAAGCCTTTATCTTTTATTGGATAAATGTAAAAACATTTGAAAACATATATAATCATATTTTAGTTATTTCTATCCATTCCCGCCAATACAACGGCTACATGTTAACTACCATTTAAAATAATATTATTATATTACTAGTGTGCAACGTAAGTTTTCAAAGAAACCTATCGTTGCATATCGGGTACGCTATCGAACATAGAAACCCCTTTAAAGTAAAATTAATATTTAATTCGTAAATATTAATAAATATGAAAATTATTTATTCTTTATTTACCTGGGATGTTACAATAAAAACCTCAAAAAACCCTTAAATGTTGCATGTTTTAGGTATTTTAATCCTTTAACTTTTAACTTTATACCATTTCATTATTTTACCCATACCACAGTAAATCATTTTTAACCATTGTAATTTTTATGCCTAAAAATTAAAATTTCCTTATAGCCTAATTTGAACCTTATGATTCTAAATATTGAATCTATTTTACAAAATTAAATTCTCATAGTTGGTAAAATTAGATTTAAAATTAATCTCATTGACGAGATGAGAAAGCATGCTCTTAAAGTGAAAATGTTCAAACGTTTGAAATATTTTTATATAAAAATTCAAAAATTAAATTGATTTCAATGAACCAAATTTTTTTAATATATGCATAATTTTACTCTCTTGAATTTAAAACCAATCTAAAATATAATTTAACATTATAAATTATTTAGACGAAAAGTCGATTTTAAATTAAAATTATGTATTTTTCATTATTCATAAAAAAATGAATCTTCTTATAAAAATACTAAAAATTAAACCTAAGAAAATTTTGATATTATGATTTAAAAAATCAATTTTATTTTTTAAAAAAAAATTGATTAAAGTGTAAAAAATTATTTTTAAAATAGGTGTTCCATTAAAAGGTGGAAAAATTGCCTTTTAGAAAAATATAGATTTTATTATTAAAATTAGATTTATTATTATCTTAAGACAATAGAACTTATTGAATTAATTTAAAAAAATGATTTAATATATAACATATAAATTTCATTAAGATATTTAACTAATAGTGTTTAATTTAGTTTATTAAGACAAAATTCCATTGTGGGCATAAAAATAGTTTATTTATAAAAAAACATCCTTGATATTCAATTGGTTTTTATTTGAATTTTTAATTAATTGGTAAATAATTAATTCATTTTATAAACATGTGTAAAATATATTTTCATAATTTGGTTAATCTCATTCATTCCCATCATTACAATGGCTAGGTGATAACAGTCTTGTTAAAATAATAACATTTAATAGTATATCACGATTTGTTTAAGATTAGTGTTGTCTGTAACGTAAGATATTAAATATATTAATTTTAAAATTAGTCATAGAAACTGTTTGGGTTTCACACATTAAGTGATGGACGAGTCTTATATTACCCTCTAATGCATTGGTTGATGTTTTATATCTCTTTAGATCAAAAGGGTATAAGGGTAATAACCGATGTCCAAGAGGGTACACAGGCTATTGACCCAATCCCAAGAAGTCATATTTAACTAAACAAATTTTTTAAAATATTAATAATCTTGATATATTTCTTATCATGCAACACCGAGCTTTAAACAAAATGAGATATATTATAAAAAATATTATTATTCAAATGTGACTGTTATAAACCAAATATTGAATTAGAGGGTATGAATATGATTAAAATCATTATTAAATAAATTTATAATGGAAAATATTGATAAAAAATTATTTATTAACTCTTTGTAAATAATAACTCATTTTTAGGGAAGTCATTTTACACATAAAAAATGCTTTTTCATCAAAAGTGTTTTTATTGAAATTTGTGTGTATAAATTATAATTAATTTATACCAACTTTATAAGTTTTATTATATAAATTTAAAATCATTTATGAATCATCATATCAAAATTAACGTAAGGATATTTTTTTTATTTTTATGAAATGATTGATTTTTTATTGAATAGTGAAAATGCCAATTTTTCAAATAATGTCTTTTCTTTTCATTAAATCAAGTAATTTAAAAGTCCCATTATATATTGAATTTTTTTACTAAAGTGGCATATGTTACATTTTATTTATAATAATATAATTAATTACATTTTAATCATTAATATTTTTTACTTTTGATATATGTTAATTTTTATGCTTAAAAACACATTATTCTTTCTAAATTTCATTTTTTTATGATTTTATATTAAAATTAATTTATTCAATTTAAAGATATTTAATTTTAAAAAATTGATATAATATTTGTAATTATTAGGTTTAGGTTTGGTAAATAGGTCATTTGTTTTCATTATTAATAGTAACCGTGGTAAATATTTGTCACCTCAGTAAGGGTAAAATGAGTAAAACTGGGTTAAAACCATGGGATAAGTTCTAAAAGCCAACCTAAAACTTGAATTTATTTATTTTTATGGGATTAATTCAAACATATATTTCAAAAATTATAATATATGACATTTTGGTGCTATTTTCCCTTGATAATGGAATTTATATTATTTTATGGGAAGAAAATTTCAAAATATCACTCTCTTGATTTTAATTTATTATATATGTTAACATAGGGATGATAATATGTTTTTAATGAATTGAACATGATTAATATATTTTCATTATTTAAATTTATTTTTAGTTTTTAGTAATGGTATAATACCTTAAATACTTACAGAACTATGACACAATGCCTATGCAAGCAGTAGAAAAATCAAAATAAATGATTTTAAAAACATAAAAAGTAATATTTTTTGGATAAATTATGGTGTTAAATGAATTTTATGAGTAATTATAATTTATAAGTGATGTTTAATTAGTCTATATTCAAAATAAATTATTTTCTTCCTAACATTAAATTCGAATTAAGTGAATAGTCCTAAATAATATATTAATGATATTTTATGTTAATAATATTTTATTAAATGATTTATAAATCATAAAAAATTAATATAGTAAAAATGTAATTCTAAATGGTGTAAAATATCATAATTTAACCATTTTGGAGATAATTTTTACCTTATATGTAAATTTATAACCTTTAATGATTTAAAAATGTGTTACCATAGTTAAGGATAAAAATGGTTAACTGGGGGTTAAACTAAAGATATGAGAGTTAAAATAACATAAATAATTATATAAATCCTATTTTATGAGTTTATTTAGATACTATATCAAATTTAATTTAAATTTATTTAAATTTTGTACCACTTATCCATGAATTAGACTTTATAATATTTTTAATTTTTTGATAAATTACAAAAATGTCCCTTCCATGCTTATAAATGGACACCCATCCTTTAACTTATTTACACCTCTTTGAGCCATATATATCAACCAAACCCTGACCATTTATCTTATAAAATTTCTTATCCATGAATTAGAGGTCATTTTATTCTTAAGATAACATTCCAAAGGTCCTTAAGAAGGGATCCAAAGGAGGCCTAACAAAGAAGAGGAAATCGTCAAACCTGACCTTTTTTTCAATTTTATTTCTTTCTTTACCACATATAAATCTATGGTATTCATTATAAAATAAAGATTAAATATATTAAATATAATTAATTATTATTATAATTATTTAAATGATATTATCTATTTTATTTCCATTCTATAGAAACTGAAAACATCACTAGTTTGTACGTACAAATTACCATATCTACATAGTGGTGTAATTCATTTTTCATCACCACATTACTTAAATGGTTATGATAATGGTTTTAATAAATATATATGTTATTTATTATTTTATTATGTTTCTTTAAGTTTGATCTATTACTTACCTTTATTTTCTTCCAAACATCGAAAAGTGGAAACATCACTCCTGCGTATGTAGGGATTATCGTCTCTATGAAGTGATGTAGTTCATTTTTTATCACCAATTCATTGGAATAATAATAAAAATGTATATGATGAATAAATACTATAATTATTTAATTATTAATATTTTTGGCATTATTAGACCATGAATAATACACAATTATCATAACCATCAAACCGAAACTTCCATGGAAAATGGACCGGTTTTCAACCGAAGGTCCAATTTAAGAAATAATTAAAAATAAATGTATATTTGGGAATTATAAAGGAATGGTTGATTGTAATTTATTAATTAATTTGTTTTTTAATACATTTATAATAAATATATATTCATTATATAGTATATTTGGACATATATGAAGTAGTACAGAACTCAAGGTAAGGGTTTCTCGTCTCACTTTTATTTTTGTATAATAGATGAAATATTCACTATTTTTTCCTTTGTGTCACATATATACTTCCCATGAATTTAATTTATCATTTATTCATGAAAATTATGGGTATTTTATAAATTTATATGATTTTGTCTCTTTCATGTGTTTTTATTCTGAGATTATGAAAGTTGTAAGAGTTTATCATCTCAATTTGTCTTCTTTGGGATATATGTTATCTTAACAATATATCTTATTTTATGAGTTGTATATAAAGTTACGTTGAAATTTTATATCATGAATATACTTATTATAATTATATTTAAAGTTTCATTTTATATTATTCTTTTATGGGGCCCACAATTCAAAAGTTACCAAAGCGGTTAGGGATTTATGTTTCAATCTGATTATTTATGCTTGTATCCCTATTGTGGAAAATTATATTATCCATATCTAATAAAAAACATTAATTTTATTCTCTTATTTTTATATATGTAATTTTAAATTAATAATATCATTTTTATTTCTTCATTAATTAAAATAATTGGGAAAATGTTTTTGATAAAAATAAATTTTATTTTCTCTTTGGTCAGGAATCTTTTTCTTTCATGTCCATGTTTTCTCTAAAATGTTTCTACTGTTTTTTTACTATTATCCTATGATTTTTAATTATTTTTTACCCATGTATTAATTTATATAAAATGGTTTCAAAGTAATATTCTTATCCTTTTCCAACTGATTTACTTTTAACTTTTTACTGAAAATGTGAAAATAATATTTGCTTTAACATACTCAACATGAACAGAATTTATCACTATCATGATCACTCAATAATTTAAATATTCCTTTAAAATTTTCTATTTTTATTTTCAAATAAATTTATTTCCTTTATATTTTAGAAATATTTAGATTTTAGATAAGTGGTTTCTAAATGAAAGGGTATTTTCCTCATGAAATTTTCCAATGATCTTTTAAATAAATTTGCATCTATGATAAGATCCTTTGATGTTAATTGTGATTTAATAAGGATATTATTCAATTATATCATCATTACCCTCTCTCTAGATGGTTTATGACTACGATGATGGTATTTTTATTAAACTCATTTTTTTTATATGGGTTATGATTTTTTAAATGAAGAAATGTTTATGAAACTTGTTTCCTTTATAAAGGATATTATATGATAATATGATGAATGTTTTTTGATCTTGTGTCATGAATATGTATGGTTTTATTTTAGATATGGGTGGGCCTAGAATTATATTACCCTTTAATTCATTAGGTGAAGCCTTACATATAATGATATAATTTTAGGAAACAAGTTGATGCACTTGATCCACTATAGGAAACAGGTTAGGCTGCCTGATTCACTATGATATGGAAAACAAGTTTAGATGCATGATATATTATGGGAAATAGGCGGTGATTCTTGATAATTATGATATAAGAAACAAGTGTTGATTCTTGATCCACTATGATATGAATATATCGCTAGTTAACCTTGAAACATTATATGATATTTATACATATGATGTTGTCACACTCTTATGAAATTTTTTTATGATTATTATTTGAACTCATAGATCATTATTGATTAATGATGATTTATAACTCTAATTATTAATGTTTTTCAAATCCCAATGTTCTATTCCATGACTCATGATTATGATATAAGATAATTTGGGTATGAACTTTGTAATATATTATCATAATCTTGTACCCTTATGATTATATTATTCCAACTTATGATTATTAATTGAAATATCTTATATTTACACTTACTAGGTATCTGAGCTTATAATTTCTTCTATTTTCTTTCCCCCCAAGTTTTGAAGAAATTTTTTAAGTAGTGTATGTCTAATAAGAGTACTATTTGGGAAGATATTTGTGGGAGATATTTAATATCTTTCATTAAATAAGATGATTTTGTATTTCACCTTCAAATATACTAAACCTTTATGATTCTAGAATCAATCGTAATGTTATATAATGAATATTCATATAAATATATATTATATCATCATGAGGGTCACTATAGTTGGTATTAGAGTAGAGTTTAGTTAATATTTAGAGATTAAGTTTATAACACTTAGGTGAAAACCCTAGGTATAATTTTAATTATAGGATAAAATATTAAAGTATTAAAAAAGTAGAGATTGTGTGATTTTTCTAGAAAATAAACCCTTTTCTAGATACTAGAATGTAGATGTAGCTCTGGCATAGATGAACCTAGGGGTAAAAACTCTAAAATGGGTGGATTGGGTATTAAATAAATCTTAATTGGTTTATGATGAGTGATCCCAAGACTACACAACTAGATAGACACTCTCAATGAATATTATTGTGTGAATTTATATTTTATTAACGATCCATTATAAAGGATTTGAATAGTTAATGACCATGGATAGACTAGATTAAGCCTAATGTTTCATAGATTAAAAATAAAGTTTATTTATTTAAACATACAATGAATGATTTACATGATTTCTATATAAGATTATTGTTTCTCACACTATGATTTTTTGGTTCTATTTACTAGCTAGAACATAGAGGAATAGTGTTAGCACTAAATGTGATAAACAATGGAATGATTGTTCCCATAAGAATGTAACTGAAATGAGAGTTATAATGTGAATCTTTGTGATTATTCCTAATCATATATCTCATTATATAATTAATAATCTCTACTTTGGTGAGTTTCATGACATACCTAATTAGAGAAAAATGGAGTTTTATGAATACCATGGAGGAAGGAGGTTTCAACTTACTACATGTCAAGAATATGGGAAGAATCACTCAAGGGAATATCTTAAAGGAACGAGAAGTTGTTTTATATGTTGAAATGAAGGGCTCATAGTGATTAATTTATAAGGAATTTTATGTCTTATATATGGGGGAATTGGGAATTATCTAATTCAATACCTGATTCTAACAACTAACCCCTAAACCAAAGAAGGGCCTATGTTATGATGATTATTGAAATGGAATGATTATAGTGTTTACGTATTATGATTAGAGAATTATTTTATAGATTTTTTTTATAAATGATATTTTATTTATGTAAATCATGAAACATCTACCAATTATTCTGAAAAAGATTTTTATTAAGTACTTTCAAGAATGTGTTGAATGATGCTGGTAACATAGAAAAGTGATTTAGTGGTATAGTGATATTTTATGGAAAATACACGATTGAGGAAAAAATTAGCCATAATATGTTCTTAATGTTGATATAATAATGTATAGTTGATATAAATTGATTATTGATATTGATAATGTAAATCATATAGTATTGGTGACCTTGAAATTTATTAGTGATTTGATAACAATGTGATTTATGTAATCTTTGATGAAGTTTATTGCATTTTTAGATTTATAGAATGTATTAGAAAGAGATTTTTTTTGGAAGAATACATTTTTTATGGATGTTATATGTTAATTTGGGTTAATATAATGTTTTAGAAGAATATATCATATATATATTCACGATTTTTTTGTGTGACATTATGAGCTACTTCATGTTATTTAGAGATAAATGTTGAAGTTGGCGTAAAAACTTGGTCAAATATTTCACATCCCAGGACTATTATATTCAAAAAAATATATCAAAATAACTCCCCCAAACTCCTCAAAACCTACTAGAGGTTATGGTATACTCAAAATACCACTTCTCAAAGCCTTAATCCAATTTATAAAGGATCCTTTCTAATGAGTCAGGTAAAATTCTCAATTACTCTATTTCCATTTCTATTCCTTTAATTATTCTTCTACCTCCCCCAAATATAATAAAACTAGGATGAAATAATTGAATAATTATCATAATTATACTGTTTTTTATGTTTATGGTATTACCATTTTATACCTTCCTCTTAGCTATTCAAAAAACAAAAGTGTCACTAGTGTTACATATAGACTACAACATCCATAATCAATATCATCCATTTTCCATAACCTCCTTTCATGGATATTTAAAAAGGGGTATTTAATGTATTAGTATGATATTTATAACATTAATAATATTCTTAAATTATAAACTGTTACCTTTCATAATTTCTTTCTATATAAATGAACACATCAGACATGTATACATACAAACTACCAACTCTATGAAAGTGATGTATTTTTTTTTTAATTTAGTATTTTATTATTTATAAAAATATATTAAAATGTGATCAAAAAACGCAATAAGAAAAAAAAATATCATTATTATCTTTTAATAATGATACTATGCTAAAATAACCACTTTCTTAACCATACTCACCTAGATATTATAGCTTGTTTTTAGGGTTGGTTTAACCACATGATTAAAAAATGATATAAATTTATATCATGGATGAATATAGAAAATTAAATACTATTTTTATTATAAACTAATGAGAAAACAATTTTGAAGGGTATATACATGCTATAATAATATTTACCATATTATTATTATACTACCTTTTTTCTTTAAAAATTATTGAAACAAGCTCATCACCAACTTATTCATCACAAATCATTAAAAAATAAAAATGAAATGAAATTAAAACATTATAAATCATTAAAAAATTATTATAGTAACTATAATGACTTGGAATTATTAATTTTAAAATTATAAACCAGAATCATAATTTCCATTATAAAACTAATACTAAACAAACAATTGAATCTAATAACATTGGACGATGAAAATAAAATATAACTAACTAATATATTTATAATAAATGATTATAAATAAATTTTATAGAACTTTATAGTTATAAATTAGTTTCTAAGATACGTGATTAATATATTTATTTTTGTTATATAAAAGGTTAGACCATGCTTGGCTAAGGGAGATTAATGGTAAGGGTTTATTCTCATATTTTTTCTTTCTTTGAGACTCATTTCACATCCACCACTTTCTTAATTTTGTATTGTGTATATATTTCATATGTATTTTTTTATCATTATATTTGATAAATTACATGGATTTACAAATCTATACATTGTTATACCTTTAATGGGTTTATGATTCAAGAGATAATGATGATATAAGGGGTTTTCTTGACTCACCTTCTCGTCTTGAGTCATAATGATTGTCTTTTGACTATGGTTTTTCAAGATGGTTTTATCCTATTTTATGATGTAATTATAATGAATTTTCTAATTATTTTATAGGAAATTTAAATGATGTATTTATTTATTTATAAAACTTTATGATGTTAGGAATAATTCTCATCCTCTCCAAATAAGCTCTTTTTCTTCCATGTTTAGATTTTCCCTTCCCACTAATGTTTTCCTTCATATTTGAAAACCCAATTTTGTATAATCTGATATGAAATTTAATTTTTCATTTTATAATTGTTTAATTTAATTATTATTACTCTTCTTATGAAGTGGGTTTTTAATAAATGAATTTAAAAATATTAAAAATATTTTCCATTAATTTTTTTTATCTTCCACTTCATATTACCTTATAAAACCTTTATGTCCTTTTCAAGAATCCATTAAAGAAGATTTTTTTAGAATTAATTTTTTTAAAAAATCACTTCTCCTTTTTAGAACCTTTATCTATTCTTCAAGGATCCATTATTGGGAAAAAAATTAAAATTAAAAGCTTCCAAAATGTTTTTACTTCTCCTTGTTGAAACAGTTATGCCTTTTTCATGGATTCATTATTGAAGATTCTTCTTAAAAGTAAATTTTTTTTAAAATATTTTCCCTTAAATTTTTTAAACATTTATGTAACCTTATAGGATTTATTATTTATATTTCTTTCCAAATAATAATTTTTAAAATTCCTTCTTTCTAATTTCTAAAAAGTGATTTTTATGTGATGTAAAACTTATTATTTATACAAAATTGTCAAGAAGATTTATAATGACTCTATTATGTTTTTAATTCATTTTACACTTTGACTCTGAAATATTCATCTCCTATAGAGTTATATTCCATGAATCATATTCTTGATGATTTTATGAAATACTCCTTTTAAGTGATTATATTTTGGGTATCAACTGATAAAATCCTTGAGTTAATCTATATGATGCCACTTTGAAATGTTATAGAAACCATTTTATTTAAATGATTTTTATATTATATGTTGAGTGTTTGAATTAATGTGGAACACATTTATCCTTATATCACACTAATATAAGTTCTTAAGGTACCATCTACTTTCTTTATCTGGATGAATTACGATATGTTTTATTGATGTTTTTATGAAACCCATATATTTTCCATGGGTAAATCTAGAGATATGAATGTTTTCAAGTGAAATACATATTTATGGTTTTTAATTATGTGGTTTTTGGTTCTTATATCACCCTATAATTCATTGATAGATTTGTTAGCACACAACACTGAGCTTTAATTAAAATGAGATATATTATAAAAAATGTTATTAATTAAAATTAACTGTTATAACCTAGAAATTGAAATGGTAGGTATGAATATGAGTAAAAAAATTATAATATAAATTTATAATGTTACTAATAAATAAAAAATAATTGGTTAATTATTATTAATTAAGTAATCATTTTTAATGAATTCATTTTATGCTTCAAAAAATACATTTTCATTAAAAGTGATTTTAATTGCGTTTTGTTTGTGGAAATTATAATTAATTTCTACCAAGTTTAGAAATATTATTTTATAAAATTAAAATAATTTATGATATAATCATATCAAAATTAAATTATGGTGATTTTTTTTTATTTTTCTAAAATGATTGATTTTTCAATGAATAATGAAAAATACCAATTTTTCAAATATTGTCATTTATTTTCATTAAATAAAGTAATTTAAAAGTCCCATTATATATTGGATAAGTGAAATATTATATATTTTATTTATAATAATCTAATTAATTCCATTCGAATCATTAATTTTCATGATTTTGATATAAGTTAATTTTCATGCTTAAAATGAATTTTTCATTTTTTTATTGCATTTTATGTGTTTATATTAAAATTAATTTTTGTCAGTTCTTGAGATTTAATATTAAAAAAAATGATACCATATTTGAAATTAGGAGTTCAAATTTTGTTAATAGGTCCATTTTATTTATGTTCATTATGAATAGTAATCATGGTAATTTTTATCACCACGGTAAGGGTAAAATGGGTAAAATAAGGTTAAAACCATAGGATACGGCCTAAAAGACATCCCAAAACGTCATTTTATTTAATTTTATGGGATTAATTAGACCATATATATCCTAAATTCTAATATATGGCATTTTAGATCCATTTTCCCTTGATAATGACATTTAAATTATTTTAAGTAATTTTTTTTTTCAATACATCACTCTATGGATTTTAATTTATTTTACATTTTATCATGGGGATAAGGATATTTTATGAAATAATTGGACATTATTAATTTATTTTAATTATTTTAATTTATTTTTAATTTTTATTAATGATATAATTACCTTAAATTCTTACACTGTGATGACACCATATTTGTGCAAGCAATAGAAAAATCAAAGTAAATGATTTTCAAAACATAAAAAGTAATACTATTTGGATAAATTATGGTTCTCCATGAATTTTATGAGTAATTATAATGAATTAGTTTTTTAATGGTAAATATTCTAAATACATTTTTTATGTTCAAAACATTAAAGTCAAATTAATCGAATTGTCCCAAAAATGATATTAATGATATTTTATGATAATAATATTTTATTAAATGATTTAGAAATCATAAAAAAATTCAAAGAGGAAAATTTTACTTCTAAATAGTCTAAAATCTCATAATTTAACCATTTTGGAGCTAATTTTTACCTTATAATTAAATTAATAACCTTTAATGATTGAAAAATGTGTTACTGTAGTTAAGGATAAAAATGGTTTATAGGGGGTTAAACTAAAGGTACGAGAGTTAAAATAACCTAATTACTTGTATAAATCCTATTTTATGAGTTTATTTAGATCCTATATTAACTTTAATTTAAAATTATTCCAATTTTTAATCACTTATATATGAATTTGAGTTTATAATATTTTAATGTTTTGAAAATTTACAAAAGTGCCTCTTCCTCCCTTATAAATGAACAATCCTCCATTCACTTATTTACACCACTTTTATCCATCTATATCAACAAAACACTATCAATTTATCTTATAAAATTCATTATCCATGAATTATAGGTCATTTTATTATTAAAATACCATTCCAATGGTCCTTAAGAATGGATCTAAAGGAGGTCTTCCAAAGAAGATGTAGTCGTCTTACCTGACATTTTTCAATTTTATTTCTTCATATAACTCCTATAAATATATAGTATTCATTATAAATTAATTAATTCATTATATTAAATATAATACATTTTTATTATGATTATTCAATTAATATTATTCACCTTATTTCCATCATCTGTAAACTGAAAACATCGCTTGTGCGTACGTACGACTTACCATCTCCACATAGTGGTGTAATTCATTTTTCATCACCACTTTAATTAAATGGTTATAATAATGGATTTAATAAATATATATTTCATTTATGATATTATTATGGTTCTTAAAGGGTGAACTATTATTTACCTTTTTATTTCTAACCATCGAAAAGTAGAAACATAACTTGTGCATACGTACGACTTACCATCTCCATGAAGTGATGTAATTTATTTTTCATCACATTTTCATAGGAATAATTATAAAAATGTATATGATGAATAAATATTATACTTATTTAATTATTAATATTATGTACATGTTGAAACCATAACCAAGTTTCAAGTATCAGAACCATCAAACCAAAACATCCATGGAAAACAGACTAGTTTTCACGAGAATGTACATTTTAAGGAAGAATTGATAATAAATATAAACTTGGAAATTATAAAGTTTTTTTCATGTTAATTTTTTCAGGATTATGTTTTTTTAATATATTTATTATATAGAATATTTTTACATATATTAGTAAATATAGGACTTAAGGTAAGGGTTTCTCGTGTCACTTTTATTTCTGTGTGACATATGACATATTTACCGCTTATTTCATTTGTGCGGAATATATAATACTCATGGATTTATTTTATGACATTTTAATTAAAATTATTTTTATTTTAAAATTATATGTAATTTTACATGTTTCATGGGTTTTTATTTATATATTACCAAAATGTTAAGGGTTTATCATCTAAAATTGTATTCTTTGGGGCATATGTTATGTCATATCTATATTATTTTATGATTTTTATATATGGAAAAATTGATATTTTATATCATGAATATAATTTTTATCAGGATATTTAAATTTTCATTAGATGTTATTCTTTCATTGGGCTTACAATTCAAAAGTTACCAAAGTGGTAAGGGATTTATGTTTCAATATCTTTTTAATTAGGATTATTTGTGATTAAATTTCCATTGATAGAAACTTAATTATATGATAAAACCATTTAATTTTATTATAATATGTTTATTAATGTAATTTTAAAGTAATAAAACCATTTTTCTATTTTTTTTACTTAAAACAATTGGGAATTTTTTTTGAGAAAATAGACTTTATTTCCTCTTTGGTCAGTAATATTTTTCTTTCATGTCCATATTCGTGTTAATATGTTTCCAAAAATGTTTTTTATATAATAATATTATTGTGTAATGTAATTTTTACCCTAGTTTTAATTTATACAAAAGTGGTTAAAAGTAATCTTCTTATCATTTTCAAAACAATTTACTTTTAACTTTTTACTAAAAATATGAAAGGAATATTTGGTTTAACACACTCGGTATGAATGAAATTTCTCACCATCATTATCAATCAATAATTTGAAGATTCCTTTATAATTTTCCATGTTTATTTTCAAAGAATTTTTTTCCTTAATATTTTGTAAATATTTATATTATAAATATGTGTTTTCAAAATTACAAGCATATTTTTCTCAATAAATATTATAATGAAATTTTAATGAAATTTTCCATCTATGATAACATAATTTGAGGTTAATTTTGATTTAATAAGGATATTATCAAATGAAATAATCATAATTATTTATCTATATGGTTTTTGACAATGATGATGAGTTTTTTATGAAAATAGTTTATTTTCCATGGGTTATGTTATGATGAAATGTTTATGAAACTCATTTCCTTTCCAAGAGTTATGATATTATGATATGATGAATGTTTTTTGATATTTTTTTCATGAATATATATGGTTTTTATTATGATATGGGTGGTCCTAGGATTATATATCCCTCTAATTAATTGGGTGAAGCCTTATACCTAGTGAGATAATTATAGGAAATAAGTTTATCCTCTCATTCCACTATGGGAAACTGGTAGGGATGCCTGATTTACAATGATATGGTAAACATGTTGGAATTTCTGATCCACTAATGAAAATAGATGGATATTACTTATCTATTATGATATGGTAAATAAGTGTTTATACCTGATCTACTATGATATTATAGTCTCAGTATTTAACCTTGACATATGATATAGTTTCTATGTCTATGATGGTGTCACACTCTTATGACATGTTTTTATTCTTATGATAAGAACTCAGGAATCATGATTGATTAATGATGATTTATCACTTTTATGATTAATGGTTTTTAAATGCTAAAGTTCTATTCCATGACTTTTGATTATGTTCTAAGATAATTCAACTATGACATTTTTATGTTATGATCATAATTTCACACCATTGTGCTTATATTATTCCTACTTATTATTATTTATTGACATCTCTCATGTTTACCCTTATTGAGAATATTATATTATCCTTTATTGTGTTTTCTTTCCCCAGGTTATGAAGAAAATTTTGATTATTTTATTTTTATGAATAGTACTATGTGGTAAGATATTTGTAGGAGATGTTGAAGATATTTTATGAAATAATATGATTATGTATCTAGTCTCCAAATACACTAAATCTTTACAGTTATAGCATAGATCACAATTTTATGTAATTAATATTCATCTAATAAGATGTTATATCCACGTGAAAGAAGAATGGGTTGCTATAGTTGGTATCATAGAATGGTTTAGTTAGTATTTAGAGATTATTTTTAAAACAAATAGGTGAAAAACCTAGGTATATGTCTAAGTATATGATAAAATCCTAAAGTTTTAGTAAAGTAGATATTATGTGGTATTACTAGAAAATAAATCACTATATCGATACTAAAAAGTAGACGTAGCACTGGCAGAGATGCACAATGGGGTAAAAACATTGAAAGGGGTGGATTTGTTATTAACTTGATCTTCACCCGTGCATGATGAGTAGGACCAAGACTACACACCTTGATAGTCACTACCAGGTTATATTCTTGGGTGAATTCATATTTTATTTATAAACCATTATGTAGGACTTGAATATATAATAACCATGGATATACTAGGTTAAACCAAAGTATTCATAGATTGAAAATAAGGTTTCATGATTTAGATATACTATGAATTATTTTCAGGTTTTATCCTTTTTATTATTGTTTCTCACACTATGATTTTTTGTTTTAGTCAATGGATGGAATTAGGAGGAATCATATTAACACTAAATGTGACATATAATGTAATGATTTTACTCATGATAAAATAAGTGAAATGGGCTATTTAATATGAAACCGTGTGATTATTCATTATCATATATCTAATTATATGATTAATAATCTCAACTTGGGTGAGTTTCATGGCATGTAGAATAAGATAAGAACGTGTTTTCATGAATACCAATGAGTAAAGAATATTTAACTTCCTACATGTTGAGAATATGAGAAGAATCACTCAAGGGAATTTATTAAAGGAATGAGAAGTTTTTTTATATGTAGAAATGAAGGTAACAAAGCAATTAATTGCTAAATAATTTGATGTCTGCTATGTGGGGAACATGGGAAATATCTGATTCAATTCCCTATGTCAATGGATAACTCCTAAACTAAGTACGATACTATGTTATGTTGATCATTAAAGTGGAATGATTTAATTGTGTATGTATTAGGACTAGATAATTTTTTATAGATTTTTTTATCAATGATATTTTAGTTATAAGAATCATGAAACATATTACAATTTTTCTACAGTATTTCTTCATTAAGGATATGCAATCTCGTGTTGAATAGTATTGATAAACTAGAAAATTGATTTAGTGGTAAGTTGATATTTTATGGAAAAAACACGATTGAGGGAAAAATTACCCTTAATATGTGGCTAATTTTGAGATAATAATGTTTAGTTAGGATAAAGAGATGATTTACAATGACAATGTAAATTGGATAGTACTGGTGACCTTGAAATAGATTAGTGATTTAATGAAAAAGTGATTTTTTTTGTCTTCTATGAAGTTTATTCAATTTTATGATTTATAGAATGTATTGGTTAGAGTTAAGTTTTGGAAGAATATATGATTTCATGGAGTTTATATGGCAATTCTGGTTATTATCATGTTTTAGGAGAATATATAATCAAGATATTCACATGTTTAGTATATGATATCATGAGATAATGTATGTGGTTTGTAGATAAATATTAAAGTTGATCTGAAAAATGTAATAAAATCTTTCAGTTTTTTGGGTTTTGATTTTTTTAGACATATTTTGGATGATTCTTGATGTTAATTATTTCTAGAATGGATTAAGTTAAACTTTGGGTGTTATTATTGAGGATTTATAGATTAATATTTCCATACTGGATAACTTGTGCTAACCATTTTGATTTTTGTAAATATTTAGAGATAGAAGAAATTAATTACCATGATTTTATGGATCTTATGAACCATTATAATTTTATTTCAGTACTTTAATCATGAATAAATGTTCTTTAATATTTATTTCTTAGAGTAATAGATGAATTATAGATTTATAAATGAATAACCAAATGAAGAAATTATATTTATGAAATTAAAAGATATAAAGTAAGTGTATTTTCTTGTTTCCTCTATATTTATAGTAAAATAATCCATTAAATTTTGGAAAAGGATCCCTAAATAAAAATTTCATCCATTTAACATCATTTATAACGAATTTATGGTCTTCACACCCCTCACTAATTTATGGATTTTTGGTCATTAACTTTCTCATGACTATGTTATATATCACTATATATTAGTCTTTGGAATTTATTTTTCTCTTACATGACATTATTTTAACTAAGCAGTAGTTTTATACATATCTAGTAAACTTATTCTGTTTTATTTTAGGTATCCTTTTTGTTTCTCACATTCCCTTTTCAAAGGAAGTTTTTTTATCTCTATGTTTGATGTGGGTTAAAAAAAATCATTTTTAAATATTTATCCTTTGATGACTAAGACAAAATTATAAGGTTAAAATTTATATAAGTTTGGTATAATGTAACACCCCAAAAATTAAGTTTAAAAGAATAATAATATTGTTATATTTTTTCGCACGAAACATCAGGCTTGAAGAACAATGAGATATATTTTAAAAATATTATTATTTAAACTTGACCATTAAAATATATTCATTTAATTGGTGGGTATGAATATTATAAAACAATTTATAAAATAAATTTATAATTTTAATACTCAATATAAAAAATTTGATTAATTATTAAGAAAAAATCACTCATTTTTAGTGAAGGCATTTTATGCTTTAAAAAATGTAATTTCTTCAGAAGTGTTTTTATTACATTTTGTGCAAGGAAATTATAATTAATGTTTTCTAATTATATAAATTTTATTTTATGAAATTAAAATAATTTATGAAATCATCATATAAAAATTAACTTAGGGTGAAATTTTGGAATTTTACAGAATTGATAGATTTTTTTAGTGAATAGTGAAAAATACCGATTTTTCAAATACTTTCATTTATTTTCATTAAATAAAGTAACATAAAAGTAATATTATATATTATATTTGGTCTTAAATTTAAATATGATCCATTTTATTTATAATAATATAATTAATTCCATTTGAATCATCAATTTTCATGATTTTGTTATAAGTTAATTTTTATGCTCAAAACACATTTGTCTAAAAACTGTTTTTCATTGGGTTTTATGAATTCATATTAAAATTGATATCTACCACTTATAAAATTTGACTATTGAAAAATTGATATCATATTTTGAATTATGAGGTCCGAATTTGGT
Source organism: Viscum album (assembly GCA_963277665.1). Classification (NCBI taxonomy): domain Eukaryota; kingdom Viridiplantae; phylum Streptophyta; class Magnoliopsida; order Santalales; family Viscaceae; genus Viscum; species Viscum album. The sequence continues at coordinate 46,829,373 of OY728122.1, forward strand.
AAATATTTCCTTTTTATTTTTCTACATTATGAATGGTAACTGTGGAAAATATTTATAACCTCAGTAATGGTAAAATGGGTAAACAAGGTTAAAATCATGAGATAAGGTCTAAAATTAAAAAAAACACTTGAATTTTTTTTATTTTATAGTATTAATTTGAATATATAAATACAAAATTCTAATATATGTAATTTTGGTACCACTTTCCCTTGATAATAACATTTATATTATTTTAAGTAAATAAAATTCTAAAATATCACTCTCTTGCTTTTAATTTATTTTATATATTTAAATATGGATAATAATATTTTATGAATAAATATAAAAGTTTATTTTGAACATGATTAAATAATTTTTATGATTTTACTTTATTTTTAAGTTTTAGTAATGTTATAATTACCATAAATGCTTACACAACACTAGCATTGTGCTTTTGTAAGCAGTAAAAAAATCAAATTAAATGATTTTAAAATCATCAAAAGTAATAGTTTTTTGATAAATTATGGTGTGAAACAAATTTTAAGAGTAATTATAATGTATAAGTGATGGTTAAAGGCTCTATATTCGAAATACATTGATGTATTCCTAACTTTAAATTCAAATTAAATGAATAATCCAAAAAATGATGTTAATGATATTTTAGGTTAATTATTTTATATGAAGTGATTAAAAAATCATAAAAATATTGAAATAGGACAATTTGAGTGGTAACTGGTCTAAAATTTCATCAATTTATTATTTGGGAGCTAATTTTTACCTTATAAATAAATTTATAACCCTTAATGATTTAAAAATGTGTTACTGTGGTTAAGGATAAAAATGGTTAACAAGGGGTTAAACTAAAGATATTAGGATTAAAATAACCTAAAAACATGTATAAATATTATTTCACAAGTTCATTTCAATACTATATCACATTTAATTCTAAATTATTCCAATTTTGAACTACATTTCCATGAATATGACTTTATAATATTTTAATGTTTTGAAACATTATAAGAGTGCCCCTATCCCCCTTATTAAAAGTCACTCCTTTCAATTATTTACACTACATTGAGCCATATATATAAAAAAACTCTGATTTTTTTACTTCTAAATTTCTCTATACATCAATTATAGGTTTTTTTTCTTAAAATACCATTCCAATGGTCCTTAGGATGGGATTTAAATGATATATACCAAAGAAGAGGTAATTATCTTACCCATCCTTTTTCAATTTTATTTAATCAAATAACTTATGTAATCTATAGTATCTATTATAAAATAATTAATTAAGTATCTGAAATATAATTATTTGTTATTATGGTGATGTAACAACCATTATCCATCTTTTTTCCATCCCATGGAATGTGAAAACATCGTTTGTGCATACATACGACTTATTGTCTCTACGTTGTGATGTAATTATTTTTTCTTGACTACATTAATTGGATGGGTATAATTATTGATTTAATATATATATATATATATTATTTATGATATTATTATTGTTATATAATGGTGAATTATTATTTATCTTTCTTTCATTCCAACCATCGAAAAGTGGAAACATCACTCATGCATACGTACGGATTACCATCTCCATGAAGTGATGTAATTAATTTAATTAGAGGGTTATTTTGATAATAAAAAAAAAATTTAGGGTCAATGTTGGATTTTTTATACATTGAGAGGTGGTGAATCATCATAGGATTAATTATTACAAAAAATCATTATCCCATCTTTTAGAACCATAATTGATTATATTAATTATTATAGATTTTAAGATAATGATCTCTTGAGGTTAAATTCTATTGTTCAATTTAGCCATGTTTGGCATGAAGTAATGGTTATATTATTTGATGTAACCCTCTTTATGTTCCACTTTTTATCATATATATAATTTTTGAATCATATGATTTGAGATGGTGATATATTGATATGAAACTTTTTGTTTCTATACCCGAATGAAAATCTGTGACATGATAGTCTTATAAATATTTTGTTTAATATTTTGATGTTTGGAATTTGAAAAAAACATAGGGATCCTTGGGTATATAAGTGGGAGTTCTAGGTATAAGTGTTATAATAGTTTGATTTTATTCTACTCATACTCGCAGTTATTATTTCTCTTTAGATATTAGAATTCACTCTTAATGAGTCCAAGGAAGTGTACGTTAGGGTGTACCAATAGGATTTAATATTACCCTAAAAAGATGGATATGTGTGCGAAAAGTACTATATTGTATCATTAAGAGCATGAGAGTTATCCACTGATGTTTAATGGTTATTTTTATATTATTTGATTGATTTTTTTCACCTTGTAAAAAATATATTTATTTTGAAAATGAAAAGTAAATTGATTGTTAATTTTCTTTAATCTCTCTTAAAAATATGAATTTATTTTCTTATTTGTTTTAAAACTATCATATATGTTTTATCATATCATTAAAAAATGGGTGCTTGACACCAGTAGACTTCCTTTAAAGTGGATTATCTTCCATTTAAAAGTGATTTTATAGAAATATTTAGATTTCTAAATTGGGTTTCAATGTGAATTTTGATAAATGATTTTCAAAGAAAATTTAAAAAGTTGTTTTCTTAATGATTTTATAATTTTTTCTCTTGCTTCTATTTTACATAACACCATTGATTTCCTTTTTTTACTTTGACTTTTTAGTACTTATATGACTCTTCTAATAACTACTTGGGTTGTTTTTTTTCACTTCCATTTATATCTTTTCCTACTTAGTAATACTTATGTGTTCTAGTTTTTTTAATAAAGTGTAGGAACATTGTGGTATATATAGATAAAATGTGGATCACATTACCGAGGAACACACCTCAATATGCTAAGGGTTTGGAGTATCTTTTAGATTTTCCAATTTCCAATTGATCTGTTGATGGAACAATAAGATTCCAATGGCCTAAATGTAAATTTAGAAGATGGTTTAAGATACATGAAGTTTATTAACACTTTATATTGATGAAATTTCTTGCTCAATATTTGTGTTAAATTTGGCATGTAGAATCGAACATTACAGAAAGTTTGAGCACTAATGTTAGTCAAAAAAATGAGCTCCAAACTTCACTGATAATGGAAAATGAAATGAAAAACCCAATAAATGATTGATTTGGAATTTCAAGACAATAAAATCAACATCAAAACATATTATAACAACCAGTTGAGGGTGCTACAAATAGTAACTCAAAAAGTGATTTTTTGGGACTAGAGGACAACCAAATCAAGATTGTAACATATCATTGGATCCTCTTCTTGATTATGTAGATAATAAAGTAATAAATAACTTCACTTAGTATAAAAATATATTTCATGATTTATTTGAGGATCAAAATCAAGAGATGTATAATGGATATTTCAAATATTCAAAACTTTAATTCCTACTGAAGTTATATTATATCAAATGCCTATGTAAAATTATAAATAAGGAGATTACCATGATATTTTAATTGTTGTGTGATGTATTTCTTAAAATTTAAGATCCTTGAGTATTTTTATGATATGAAAATGTTTTTAACAATATTACTCTTAATTATACAAAAATATATGATTGTCCCAATGATTGTATGCTTTATTGGGGAGAGGATTCAAGCAAAAAATATTGAAGAAATGTTATTCTTCTATATGGTAGTCAATGGGTGATGGTGTAAGTATGAATCAAGATACTATTATGAAGAATAATAAGAAACATAACACACTTACAAAGGTTTTTCATTACTTTACTTTGAATCCTCGATGGAAAATATTATTCATGTCATTGAAACCATCGAGAAAATGAAGTGGAATTATATAGATAATAACAATAATGGGGTAATGTGACATCCAAGGGATTCAAAATCATGGAATACATTTGATTTATTATATCCAGATTACTCATATGGTCCTAGGAATGTATGATTGGGATTAGATGTTGATGGATTTAACCCATTTGGGACTTTGACCACTAGTTATAGCATTTGGACAGTTACTTTGATCCCTTACAATCTACCTCCATAAATGTGTATACAAAAAACATCTTTTATCATTTAGATGATTATTCTTGGAAATAAAATGTCTGAAAATGATATTGATGTATACTTTCATCCTCTAATTAATGAATTACTGGAGTTACAGAGAAACGGTGTTGAGATATATGATGCATCTTCGAGAACAATGTTCAAAATGAAAGCTACTCTAATGTGGACTATTAATGAGTTTCTTGGAATTGGGAACTTATCTGGTTGGAACAATTAAATGGGTTTATATTTTCCTATTTGTAACATTGATTTTGAGCCTTAATAACTATCTTATAGTAATTTTTTTTTGCTTCTTGTGTCATCAATGATTTACCAATTCATCTCAATGATTTCAATTGAATCGTTAAAATACATGGCTTCTATTAATAGTAGAACACCCCCAAAATTTTTGGATAGGTTATGAAATATCAAAAAACTTAGAAATGTTGAAATTGAATCTGGGAAGGTTCATCATTGGAATTATTATGGGAAATGCGTTCGAAGTGCATCATCAACTGCAATTGGAACACAACAATGGTGGAAAAAAGTATATTCTTAAAAATTATGTATTAGGAATTTAATTTGCTGTAGTATAATCTTGATATTATTCACATTGAGAAGAATGTTTGTGAAAATTTGATCTTCACATTGATTAATGAGCATGGAATATCTAAGGACCATATCAATGGTCAAAAGGAATTATAAACAATGAACATAAAGTGTGATCTCTAGCTAGATAAGAATTGGAAGTATGCTACAAAAATTTTTGCAATGAAAAAATATAGATAAATATACATTCCTTTGAATTTTAAAGCATGTGAAGGTATATTATGGATATTAATGTAACATCTAAAGGTGTATCAAATTAAATTATTATAGGTTACATGTATTTATAATCCATGATTCAAATATTTTGTTATAATAGTTACTACCATTGGCATTGTGTACATTATTACTTGAAAAGGTTACTACAACTATACTCCAATTTTCTACATTATTCAGACAACTATGTGAGAAAATTTTATAACCAAATGATATTGAAAACCTTTAGGAGATACTTTTATTAACACTTTGTGCAATGGAGATGATAATTCCTCCATCATTTTTACTGTCATGATAAATTTAATTGTTCTTTTGGTCAAGTAAAATAATTTAGGAGGCCCCGTACATTATCGATGTATATATTCAATTGAGAGGTAATTTATTCACATATTTTTAATCTTAACTAAATAATTATTTTCACTTCATTAAATACATAATTAATATTTATTTATTTTATTTCACAAATATCTTGACCATTTGAAATCATATGTGAAAAAAAATCTCAAATCGAAGGCTCAATTTCTGAAGACTATTTGGTAGAGGAGTTTCTTAAATTTTAATCTAGATAATTGGATAATATTGAGACAAGATTAAATTAAGTTTGAAATGTTGATGACACATTTACTTAATCTAAACTACATGGGAAAAAAATCTTTCCTATTATTGGCCGATCAGTTTGGAGGATCTCAAATGTTACACTGATAGAAATGGAATTATTTTAGGTAGTTAGATATTTGTTGAAAAATAGTGAAATTTAAAATCCATTTATTGAAGAGATCGGGATATAAACAAAGAGGTGTATGAGATGGAGGACATGAAATGAGAAAGATATAACAAACGTTGTTAATAAAGAGCTTATAGAATGGTTTGCACATCATGTAAATTCATAGATATTGAAATCATTGTGAATATTAGGTTGAAACATATTTTGTAAATATAATAATATATATTACTTCTGGTAGATCTTGAATACTAATACTTAGGCTATGTTTTCCTGAGATTTGAAGTTTTTGGCAAGAGGTACTCTAAAAAAACTAAAAAATTTGATGGTTATGATTTCAATGGATTTAAATTTCATATAGTCAATCGAGAAGATGGTTTGAAAGAACAAAATAATGGTATATTTATAGTTATTGAAGTGGGATGGTATGGAAAATTGACTGATATTATCGAATTAAACTACCAAAATAATTTTTTAACTATTTTATTCAAATACAAGTGGGTCAATATTACCAATGGTATTAAAAGAGATTCCTTAAAATTTACTTATGTAAACTTCTCTCGCTTGATGGATGTCGGTGACCATGAATTACATGATCTGTATATCTTCTCATCATAAGAGAAAATGGTATATTATATAGAAGATGTTGTGGATTAATGTTGGAGTGTAGTTTTTCACATAAAAAGGAGACTTGTATGATATGGGTGTTGAAGTTGAAGATTTTTCATCTGATATTGAATCCCATCAATAGAAATAAACGAACTTATTTGTCTATCATGATATTGAAAATATTAATCTTGTAATGGTGGATAAAGTAGATGAAGTAATGATGGAGCATAATAATGATATGATTTTAGGGAAAATGATTTTATGAGTAGTCATCCATTAATTTATCAACCACTTATGTTATATGTGTAGTTATTAATTATCATACTTATGTATATTTTTTTTTCAGTACTGTGTATCAGTTATCATTTTTAATTCTTTTTATGAATAATTTTTTTAAAATATATGTTCTAAAGTTGATTTTATTTGGTTAAATGATATGAATTAAAAGGAAGAATAATTTTACTAATCACAATCAACTACTAATAAAAATTCATTTGAACGCACCAGTAGATGATGAACCATTGGTCTCCCTCCATACAGTATCTGAGACACCCTATGCCCACCCCTTTCAACATCTCTCACACCCTCCATTTCATCATTGTCTATCACACCCTACTCCATCCCATCAACATCAGAGACAATGCCTCCCCATTCATTATGTTCAGTAGTAAGGGAAAATGTTATTACTCCTTTTTCTTCATGAGTATATTAGAGGGTGGAAATTGTAGGTATAAATTTTAATGTGAATAAAGTTATTTCAATTTTTTATACTACTAACTATTTTTCATAAAATATGAAAACAATGTTACTACAGAGAGAAATATGAATAGTTTAGATGTTTATAATCTAAAAATAATGAATATTGTTGTCCCATTTGACTATTATGAGGTCCCTAAAGAAGATGTTATAGGATTATTTGGCCAGATTTTAAGCCAGACAGTGGCAGATGCAGTTACCCTTCCCATTACCTGTGCTAATTGGAGGCATGTTCCCCAATCTTGAAAAAATTGACTCTTTTATTCCTAGATAAATGTAATTTTAATACATTATGGTATAATTTAATGTCATTATGTTATTAAATTCTAATATTTTAAAAATTAATCTCTTTTTATAGATGTTATTCCACTTTACCACTAAAGATCTTATCACACGAAATTGGACATTGACAAATTTGGGTAAGAAATTAAAGGATTTTAAATTCAGATTATGGAATGAATTCAACGATGATTTTTTGATCACTCATAAGCTATATGATAAGTTTCCTTAAGGGGTATATAGAGAGAGATGGAAGGTTTTTATTAATATCCATAATCATGAGAAGCACGTGATATTGCAATATATATTGTTATATTAATATTATTTTACATATATACAAGCATATAATATGGATATGACATTGTACACATTCATATTAAATTACATGTTATTTATTTTAGGATGTTTTAAGGAAAAATGCATCATAATAGGCTAAAAAATTATCCCCTACACTGTAGTATCAAAGCTTTTTTCAAGAAATAGATTGAAATTGGAAATATTTTAATTAGTTTTAATATTTATAAGATAAAAATATCTATTTCATATATTAAATTGTTAATTTATATTTTTTTAATGAAGTCAAATAATTTATTCCACCAAGTCTCTTGAACAGATTTTTTTTGAATGTTCGTACAAAATATGATGGGAGTTATGTTAATGAACCTGCTAATGAAGTTAGGGTATTAATTCCTCTTTCATTGTAATAACTTATTGTCAGTTTTCACTATGTTAATAAGTATTTCTTCAATTATGACTGATATTTTATTTATAGGTAAAAATAAAATATCTATTAGATACAAATCCCACACAGTCCTTCTGAGTCTCCCAAGATGATCCCATTAGTCAAGTCCTTGGGAAGGAGCATCCTGGTCACGTGAATAGGATGTGTTTGGGACCATTACCATTAGAGGTCATTGATAGGCCATTGGGGATTACAACAGTATCTACCCCGGTTTTATTAACTTCCTACCTTGAGACTCTCATAGGGAGTTTTTTTCATTTTGAATTACAATTTCGGAACAATATAAATATGCAATATCCAAAGGTTGTTTCTTTTTAGAAAGTGCGGATTGAATTATATCATAAGAAAATTGGATCTATCCCTAGTGATATTACCTCAATGGACGGTATTGAGAAGGTAAATCACACAACATAAAAATCATTTTGTACACAAAAGTTTATTGGTTTTAAGTTTAAATTTAAATATACAACACTATTTAATTTGCAATATAATTATAATGCAGGTTCCAGTAGTGGGAAGTTGAGATGAAGATAGAGGGGGTATCGATCAAAGTTCATTAGGTAGTGATTAGTGTTTACTTTGGATTCGTAGATGATTTGTAACTAAAATTATGATAGGCTAACACTAATATGGTGATTTAGAAACCATTTTTTGGTTTTTGATAGGGACATTTTTATTTCCCTTACATTGTATGAAAATCCATATGCTTGGTTCATTTGCTATGTTTTATTACGAATTTTACCTTATGATTTTACTTTAATATTATATAAATGAAGAATCATGATGCCCCCATTCCACTCTTTTATTAAATATGATATAATTAATGGTATTTTAAATTTTTACGAGTTTTGTATTTAACTTTGATTTTTCAGAGGAATTTTTATAATGAAAGATTTCCATGTGGCTATGTGTAGTTGTGAATAAAACCTTATGTTTGGGGGAAAATGTAGATGAATATTACATTGTTGAGTCAATAAGGTTTACTTATGAATTTTCCATTCCTCTAGGTTTAGAAAATCACAAACACTTTACCTTAAGGAAAAATATTTTTCCCCAAGTATTATTTAAATAAGGAAAATTTTCCTTCTCTAAGGAAATTTTTATCCTTACCTTTGTTTTCATTGTTAATTTTATAAAATTTCTAAATATAACTCATTTTATTACTAAGTCAAAATTCAGTTTCATATATAAAACCTCAGAATATTATAATTCCTTGGATATAGAGTATTCTGTTTTCAGATTCCGAATTCTCTGAAATTCAGACTCTGAATTCTCTAAAATTCAGACTCCAAATTCTCTAAAATTCAGATATCGAATTCTCTGATATCCAGACTCTGAATTCTATGAAATTTTTATTCTAAATTCCTTGAAATTCAAACTTCAAATTCTCTGAAATTCAGATTCTGAATTTTCTGAAATTTAGACTCCAAAATCTCTAAAATTCAGATTCTGAATTCTCTGAAATTCAGACTCCGAATTCTCTAAAATTCAGATTCTGAATTCTCTGAAATTAAAACCCTGAATTCCTCAGAATTCCGACTCTAAAATACTCAGAATTCACACTCTAAATTTCTCTGAATTCAGACTCTGAATTCCTTCGAATTCAGACTCTGAATTCCTCAGAATTCAAACTCCGAATTCCTTAGAATTCAGATTCTGAATTAACAGGAATTCAAACTCCAGAATCTATAGAATTCCGATTTATAATTCTTTGTAAAAAAATCCAAATATCCATGTCTTATAGATTCTGAATGTTTATATGGTTAGAATCCAAATTCTATTTTTCCTTAGACTCCGAAAAATATATTTGGTTAAGTAACTTCATTTTTCTTACACATGTTATTATTATGAAATGATGTCACGTAATCTGTTTCTAACTAACCGTTGGCTGATTGACAAATGTACAAGACCCTATGAGATTCAAGGAAAATATTACCATTGTGGGAGGGATCCGACCATTGGAGTTATGACTATAAATAGGATCTCATTTGAATGTGCTCATGACAGTTCCATAAATCTAGAGATTACATACTGTGAAGTGATTTATAGAGTGAGAGACTCTCATGACTTGTGTATTCTGATCATCTTGTTCAGCTTGCTTCGTGTGACTCTGATTGTTGCCGAGTACAATCAATGGCTTACAAGGATAGGAAGACAGAGGTGATGACTACCTTAAAGTTTAAGGACTTCCTGGGATAGGAATAAAGAGGTAATGACTACTTTAAAGTTCGAGGGCTTGTAGGGATATCAAGACAGATTCCACAATTGTTATCGAGGGCTTACCCCGGTGTGGGTAAGTTAGAATCTCTTGAAAGTAAAAATCAAGGGACCTTTATCCAAGGTTTTTTGATACCCTACCCTTTGGGTTAAAATATTTCATACTTGTTACTTGTTTTGTTTCAAGTTTTATTTCCATTGTATTTTGATAAAGGATGAAAGTATAACTTTCTCATACTTTCTTGCACTTTTAGTTACTCTGATAAATAATATCCTATACGCCTTAAGGTAGAGTCTTCTTTAAATAAAATTTTCTTTAATTTTTTTTCCGAAACCATATATCTAGAGCCTAAGCAAGTTTGTATAGTATAACTAAAAGAGGCTCTATAAATTTACGTTGTTAAACTTTGTTAAACATATTTTTCATTAAGGTTAAAAACGAAAGTTTTTAAAATTACAATTCACCCCCCTCTTGTAATTGAGCATCTATATATACTATTTTGATCCAAAATACCTATGGGATTTTGTTATGTCATAAGGCTAGTTCATGAATATGTGAGTTCGAGTAATAACTATACAAAAATACATACACATGAGGATTTTAGTTCAATTTGGTTTAATGTACCATTTAAGAAACACATACCCAGATCTCTATAATTATGATATGATAATTTCCTAAGTTCATGAAACCTTCTAAATGAATCTAAGGAAAATTTCCTCCAAACAAAAATATGCACTAAGTTATAATCCTCCGACTTTGTTGAAGTCCTATAAACAGGTTTTTCTATATACAATGTCCATGGTCTCACTCCATATGGTCATTTTATTTTTATGACACTATCCCCAATGATCACTAATCCCAGTGATACTGATACAAAGATATCCAATGAAACCATTGTAACAGACATTTATCTAGTACTCCACCTTCTAGAATATATAAGGCTATTAAAATTATGAACTCCCATTGATCCTTCCTCTATGTGAACCATGGAAAAAAGTAAATTTCTACCACTACATATATCTTAGTCTTAATCATTCAAGAGTCCACCTCCATCTAGAAAATTTTATTTATATTGAACTGATCATATTTTGATGATTTGATCCATAGTGATTGAAGAAATAAAAATATTTATCACCACCATTGCAAAGTAATGTGTTCTATAAACATGGGATATCGATTTCAGGTTTTGACATGATGGTGGTTAACTTATCCAGGACTTTGATGATAATAGATAAATAAATGAAAAATTATAGACTTCAAGAGTATCTTTAGATGATACTACCCCCCCAAAAAACTATTATGTTCTGTAACTCCCATTCAATGTTCCTAGTTAGTCTCCTCAAATTATAGGTAAATAAATCTAGATGTATTTTCATAAATTCACCTTACTCTGCAATCTAATATATTATAGACCAATATTATTGTCCAATTCATTCATTATAATTCTTCTTGATGACGGTATGATTAAGTATAATGGATCGTATGTTATTATCATATCTTTTCATGTTTTGATTCCTTTACTTAACTCAATATAGAGCTTGAACACCTATCAATACTTCTAAAGACCATACTCATGACCATTATGTTCTGAAAAAAATCATATAGCAGCCAAGTATTTGTATCCTTACTTCCACCCATTATTATGAAATCATGAAAATATTACATAAACACCATATTATTTAAATATACATGTTTTAAATTCCATTATTCGATCTATAATTCTCTTATAGAGCTATAAACTTATCAAAAATCAATATCAACCATAAATCCCCCACCATGAATCCCAATTCATTTAAAAAATCTTCATATATTCCTTAGTTGATATTTTAGGACCATACCACACTCATTATTTCATTCCAAAACATTATAGAACCACCACTATAATAATCATGAGGTTTCAAGAACATTATACATGATCCCCTTTCAAATGTTGAGTGATAAGAACCCCAATGTCACTTATCATGACTCAATCTAGGATAGATAACACATTAATGAAATGATAACCACCCCCAAATCGTCCATGGAATTTATAAAATATTTGGAAACTAATACATAAAATAATATAACTTTAGGTATTATGATGTTATATCACAATATCTCTTTCTCATGGGAACTGACTAAATTGCATCAATTTGAGAAACTAAAAAAATCAGATAACTTCATCATTGAAACCTCCTTCAAGGAAATCCATCAATAAAACTCAGTACACTATATAGAATAATCCATCTAGTATTTATATTATGTATTTAATTTGATATAATTATTACTATTTTTATTTCATTATTATTATTTTTCTGATTATTCCATTTTATATATTGTCATATTAGTGTTTTTTGGCAGTTCTAGGGCTACATATTCTACATCTATATTTGTTTTTGAAAAAATAAATATAGAGGTAGTTTATAATTCAACTAATTATTCCAAATTATTGTTTAGTAGTGGTTTAAACTACCACTAAATAAGGTTTAAATTTGTTTTAGCAGCGGTTTTTTGGTTTTAGTTGAATTTTTCCCTCTAAAAAAATGGTGAGTAGATAGAGACGGTTTAAAAATATGCTATATCTTCGACATTTTTTGGTAGGGAAAACCATAGGTAAAATAAAAGAATACCGCTAAATAAACATTCTATGATGGTTCCTAGAAACTTCCACTAAATGGATAGAAATGACCTGAGTTGGATGCTTACACCAACTTTAGTAGCTGTTTTTGGAAACCATCGTAGAACCATATGGTGGTAGTTTAAACCACCACGAAATTAAAAAAAATTATTGTTATTAGTTGATTTTTTTATATTGTTATTAGAAAATTCCTCCACAAAGATTTCTTCCTAGTCTAAGTGAGTAATATGTAATAAATTTTCTACAGGTTAATCCTCTTGTGGAAACTTCTTTAGTGGAATCCATAATCTACACCATTCAAACTATAGGTTAGGTGGGTGTCGGGAATTCAAGACAGAGAGTGGATCATAAATCAGAGTTTACCAAGAAGAATCCACCCATATTCCATGGAGATAATGGACCCCAAGAATATAAGTAATGACATGAATAGATAGAGAGTATTTTTACTTTTACGAAAAATCCTAAGGAATTTAAGGTGGGTTTTTCTATGTATATTCTTGAGGGACCAAGTAGAAGATGGTGGGACTCTATTGTGAAAGCTAAGTTTCATGAATATCTCATTAGTACATCCTTCAAGAAAATCTTAAATTAACATTTTTATCCTAAAACATTGTATATGGAAAAGATCCATGGGTTTTTATCCTTGGACTAGGAGGATCATATAGTTTTGGAGTATTCCACCTATTTCGCTGAGTTGGTTCTCGTAGTGCCAGATCCTATTACTAATGATTACCTTAGGAATTGGAGGTTTGATATTGGATTGAGGGACGATATTTAGTCGATGATGGTTCTTATGTGACATATGAATTTTGTAGAGGTAGTTGATATAGAGGTTATGGTAGAGTTAGACATAGTTAGGAAAATAGGTTTGGGTGGAGATTCAATTGGTTCAGTTGTTAGCGAGAGTGTGTATTCTATCCACAAATGGATGCACAAAGGTAGACAATTTTCTTCAAGACCAATTTCAAGTGTTCCATCAATACAGTGGTAGGAATTTTTCTATTAGTATTGAATTATTGGTCATATAAATCCTAACTGTATGAAGGATCTCAAGAACTATCATCATTGTAGACAATATTTCCATCTAATGTTTTTTTATGGGAGGATGTTCCAAGGAAACAAGTCTGGATCCACTCACATAAAGGGTTCACAGGTTCATTATGACGCATCAAAGGATGATGGATCATATCCTGATGCTATGGGAAACATTATTATGATATTAAATAATAGAGAGGTGCTGATACTAGGAATATTTACATATAGTATAATGTATTATAGGAAAATGAGACATGGTTAGCTATTGTTAGAGTTAGAATGTTTATTTATTCTTCTATGGTGATAAATTTATTTAATACAGGTGTTACTCATTCTTTTATATCATTAAAGATGATTTATGTATTGAGATTGTATTTCGATATTATGTTGTTCTGTTTGATCTTTCCACACCTTTTTAAATGAGGTCTAAATAATATTTCAAGTGTCTCGCATGTTGGGTGATGATAGTAGACTTGGAAGTGGCATGACATTTTTTAGTTCTTGATCTAGATACCTTTGACCTGATTATTGGAATGGATTGAATGATCAACTTTAAGACCTAGATTGAATTTTATCATCATTAAGTTTGGTTTTTTATCTCCTAATGGGTCCACTCATATTTTTCAGGGTGAGTGGGATTCTAGATTAGGAAAGGAATGACCTATTTTTCCTTATGGTAGGGTAATATCATGCTAATTATCAGAGATGTTCTAGGATATTATTGACCCTTGTTTGATAATTCCTCTTCTTGTGGTGGCGTGTGTGTACCCATAGGCCTTTCGGGATGATTTTTCTAATTTACCACTATAGAGAGAGGGGAATTTTACCCTTGACCTACTTTGTGGTATGATGCCCATTTCTATGCCATCTTATTGCATGGAACCTATGAAGTTGATGGAACTTAAAGTCCATATTTTGGACCTTGAAGCTAAGGGATTTATTTTACCTAGTGTGTCACCTTGGTCTTTTCTTTTCCTCTATGATAAGAAGGAAAATATGAGATTCCAACTTTGTATCGATTATCGAAAGCTAAATCGGGTGACCATTAAGAATAAGTATCCCTTTACTAGGATTGTTCATCTCTTTGATCAACTAAGAGAGGAATGTTGGTTTTCAAAGATTGAACTTTGTTCAGGGTACCACCAGTTGTGATTTTGGGAAGAAGATATACCTAATACAATGTTTAGGATCGAGTAGGGTCATTTCGAGTTTCTGTTTATTTCATTCAGTCTCAATAATTCTCCTACAATATTCATGGAATTGATGAACCAGATCTTTCATCTATTTTTGGACTCATTTTTAGTTGTGTTTGTGGATGATAATTTGGTATACTTCAGGTCAGAGGAGTAACACTGAGATAATTTGGATTTGATCCTCAGAATGTTGAAGGAACGTTGTCTATATGTTAATATTTATAAATGTTAGTTTTGGATTTAGGAGGTGATATTTCTAGGGTACGTTATATCTGAGAGGGGAGTCTTAGTGGATCCTAAAAAGATTCATGTATTAATTTCATGGGAGCATCCCATAAATGTTGTTGAGATCTATATTTTCTTGGGATTGGATAGTTCATTCAAGACTTTTCGAAGATCACATCTTTGATGATAACTTTAACCCATAAGGGTGTAAATTTTGAGTGGCACAACAAGTGTTGGTGATATTTTAGGGAACTGAAGGTGAGGATAACTTCAAATCCACTTCTTATTCTTCCAAAACTGGGATATGGGTATGATGTTTTTTATAATGCTTCTTCTATGGGTTTGGGGTGCATCTTGATGCATGAAAGGTAGGTGGTGGCCGATGTCTCTCTCTAGTTACACTCTCATGATAAAAACTACCCTACCCATGATATTTAGCTGGCAGTGGCTATTCATGAACTCAAAACATGGTGTCACTATCTCTTTAGGGGTGACTCATGGTATATTTTGATCATAAGTGTCTGATGTATATTTTCACTTAGAGGGATCTGAACTTACAATAAAGATGTTGGGTTGAGTATCTCCAAACTTTTTATTTTGATATTTTTTATACACTTGGTAAAGGGAATGTGGTTACTCACTCTTTGAGTAGAAAATTCCCAACCAGGGCCTTGAAGGAATCAGTGAAGGTGTGGAATATGATGAGTTTTTTTCACTAAGATGAGCATCTGAATGGAAAGGGATAGTAGGTAGGTGTTCTTAGCCACAATGAAGGACGACTCTTCATTTGATGAATGGGATCGTCTTGAGCAGGTATTAGATGCCAATTATCAATACTTTAGTGAAATCATAAATGGTGGGGAGACCTTGGGTGAGTGTTCTTAGTCTAATGGTGGTGATTTGTGTTTCAAAAGCATGATGGTCATTCAGATTTCTCTAATCCAGGAGTTGATGAATAGTAAAAACCATTCGTATTTGTCTATACACCCTAGGACTACCAAGATGTATCAAGATTTGAGACATAAATATTGGTTATTAGGGACGAGATGGTCAATTGAATATTTTATTTCATGGTGAATTATGTGTCAGAGAATTAAGGTGGATCACTGGAGACCTTTAGGTTTTTTAAAAACCATACCCATTATAGTATGGAAGTGGGATGGAATTTCTATGGATTACATTTTTGGTTTCCCATGAACATCTTGTGGGAAGGATGCAATTTGGGAAATGTTTTATCTACTCATGAAATCAACACATTTCCTCCCTAATAAGGAGATAATGGTGGTGGTGCAACTCAGAGAATTGTATGTCCAAGATATATGAATAATTCACAGGGTTCCCTATATGATTTTATCTGATAGGGACATGAGGTTCACATATAGGTATTGGAAAATATTGAAAGAGGTTATGGGTTCTAAGTTAAAGTTGAGCACAATGTATCATTTTTAGATGAATGGAAAAATATTGAGAGTGATTTAGGTTCTTGAGGATATGCTTTGAGAAAGTGTGATTTATTTTGATGGTTCTTTAGAAAATAATTTTCCTCTAGTAGAATTTTCCTATAATAATATTTATCAAGCCTTGATAAGGATAGTTCCTTTTGATTTTTTATATGGGCATGTATATAGATCTCCCTTTTTCTAGGTAGAGTTGGGAGAATGATACTTAGTTGGAATGAACCTTATTTAGGAGATGATGGAGAAGGTGTGGTTGATCTAAAATTGGTTGGTCATGTAACACCCTGATATTTTTTCAAATGTTTCTTTTCAAATAAATTTAATCTTTTGATATTTTTCGTTATACACAACACCGATTTTAGATTACGTTATATGCAACACCAAGTTTACACAAAATGTGAATTACTATTGAGAAATTTTTATTTAATATGATAGTTATCCCCTAACCAATGGAATGAAATTTAGGAATAAGATTAGAAAAATAGTGAAAATATATCATTTAAAAATGTATGTTTTTAATGAATTATTTGGTGACTAATTAATTAAAAATAAAAATAAAACTATTTAAAAATAAATGACTTCATCTTTTTCATTTCAATATGATGCATCTAGACCATAAGACATGTATTTAACATTACTATAATAGTATCTTTTGGTTCTAATTATAGTAGGGAACAACTATAACCTTTTGATATGATACATAATCTAAGGACATTAACATGTAAAAAGTGGATTAATAAGTATCCAAACTATTATGGTAAGAATAAACACATGTATATGTCAAACTATATACATGAAATGGTAGTCAAATTACATAAAGGATTTGAGTCTATGGAACCCATTTGTGACACTCCCACTTTCACAAGACCCAACTACTAATAATTCTCAACCCATTAGCTCTCACATGAGTATCATAATTCTACTGCGATATGGATTTAGTAAGTGGTATGCCACGTTATCCTATGTGGCTAACTTTCTAACTGTGACTTCACTTGTCTGGGTAATATCCCTCAAGAGATGAGACTTCAAAATACTTTCCCTTCTCTTTGGTGTGACCTAGGATCCTTAGTAAGCACAACTGTAGAAATATTATCACATTATACTATATAAGTATTTGCATCACTTGGTACAATTCCATGCTAAAAAAATATGCATATACAAATTACTACCTTAGCCACATTAGAATCCATTATATACTCAGACTCTACTGTAGATCCAGAAACTAAATACATAAAAGATCCTCCTACTCATTTCACTACCATTCAGTCAAAAGACAATGTTTGACTATGATTTCAGATCATCATGATTTGTTTGAAAGCTAGAATCAGTGTATCCACCACATTCTGGGCAAAGTTTCTTAATATTTTTACCAAGTAAAATTTCTAATTCATTTTTATATTCCTTAAATATTATAAAGGAACTTTAATTATACCTCATTACATTGATATATCCATATATACTATAGTCATCAATAAAAGTAATTAAGTAATAAAAACCGCCCCTTTCCTCTATTGGAAATGGACCACATACATCAGTATGAACCAATTCCAATGGCTCTTTGGATCTTTCTCCTTTCCCAATGAAATGTACTTAGTTCATTGTACCTTATAAACAATCTTGACATATATCCAAGGGTTTTATCTCTAGGAAGTATAAATACCATGCTTGATGTAGTTTATAAAAATTCTTCTCATTTACACGACATGTCATAAAGTGAAATAGGTGGGTAGTATATGAGTTATTATCACTAGAGTTTTCATTGATTGCCAATATTGGATTTTCTATTTCAAGTATATACAACCCATTGTGAATATGTTCCAAAACATACCATATATAATCCTTATATGTAAGAAAACATTTATTTTCAAACTTGTAATAAAATACCATAGTGTCTAAACTTGACACTAAGATTATGTACCAAGTCAAAAATCATACATAATAACAATTATTTAATAAAAGAACCATCCCACTATAAAAAATAAGATGATAATATACCACTTAAAAGGCTACTAGAATCTCACCATTTGTAATATAGAGATTAACTTCACCATATTAAATTGTCTTTAATCAACTTGGTTCCTGTACTAGAATACAAATGTGTGAGCCACATGCATTATCCAATACCCATATTTTAGAAATAGTCATATTTCATTCAATGAAAAATATACTTGAAGAAAATGTTTTAACTTTTTTCTTCTTCCAAGCTATTCTATTCTTCTTATAGTGGTCTTTATTTCCACATGCAATACACACTTCATCCTAATAATTTTTCTCCCTTTGTATCTATGACTTCATGAAATGGAAGTGAATTGGTGTATTTGACTTAGACATAGCCCTTGATACATTATCCTTGAATTTATACCTCTTGTTCACCGTAATGATTGAATAGTTGGAATTATTAATATCCTTATATTCTTAGAAAACCGAAAAAATATGGGAGTGAATTATTCATGTTGTATATATTATAATAAATAATGAAAGTTGAGAATCTATGAAGTAAAGAGGCAATAATGAGATGAGTTTCTAGATCTTGGTTCAATTTGAACCTAAGGGACTCAATAATCTCAATGTACCTGACCATCTTGAGTACATGAGGTCCTACTTGATTTATTTCCACAAGTACAAATCTATACAAGCACTTAATATTTCATATATTTTATTCCGAGCTCTCTCTAGGTATAATTCTTGGATATAATATATCAATTGAAAAGAATATTTTTTCTCATACATTTTCTATAGATCATGGTACAAAGATTAGATCATGAAACATTAAACATCTAGCACATCATCTATATGATTATTTTATTTAAATTTATCAGAATCTATTTATCCCTTAGGGGGCTTAGTAGGAAGTGAGGATTCTAGCGTATAAAACTTACTCTCTTGGTGTAGTACTATATATGTGCAAGCACCTGTATCACTCATGGAAGTTATGGCCGGTCAGGATATTCTTTTTATACAATATTTATTATAGTGAAATTTTATTTTTAGTGGTTTCCATTGTATGTACAAAAAATAAACATAAAATATTGGACTTTATCTTCATTACCAGTCGAAATTTTAAAATTATTAATTTTTATAATTATCCCAATATTTTACCAAATCCTAATGGCCCCAAACTACTAGATTCATAATACCCAATGTCTTGATTATTCTAGTGACAAGGATCCTTGAAACCTTTAATCATAGTCAACAAGTCATGTCTATGCCACTACTTAGATAATTTCATGGTAGGTGTCTGAGTAACAAACAACATTATCTCACAACTCCTTGATTTTTTGAGTATAGTCACATATCCTATAAATACTTACTTTTAATTGATTAATACTATTCCTTCAATTTTTCAAAAATATAGCTATAGATACTCATTTTCTAGAAACTATAGTTAAGTCAACCCACCACACTCATAGGAACTCCTAGGTAGTAATGGTCACCCTCAACTAGGGATGATGAGCACTTCAAACAATCAGTAATTTCTATATGATCACACTCACAACATAACAATGCTTTCAAATATAAATCATTCATGTAATATATTAATTTTATCTTTTCATTCTTGTTTTTTATTATAATATGTGACCGCGCATAACAAATACTCATTCAAAAAATAATAAACCATTCACATGATAAAATAAATAAATAATGACATGATAATGTGTTGTTAACTATTGGTTAATACATAAAGTGAATAATGGATTAACTAATACCCAAGGGAATTCCTTATGTTAATACCTAACTTGAATTGCAGTGCCCACAAATCCCATAGATTTCACTTGTTTGGTTTACACTATCTCTTGAATTGAATTTCTTTTCCATGAAACCCTATGATCTTTACAATGTATACTAACAAGTAAATGAGGGGAAATTGGGGTATAAAATTACATTTTATCACTTAAATGCGGACATGAATTCCCTTATAAAAATTAAATACAGAGGGATGATACACATATCATAAAAAATAAAATAATGGCTACATTTTTGAAAACATAAATGCATTAATTAAATTAAATAAATAATAAAACAAACATGTATTGGTCTGTATCAACTCATGACCATTCAACATGCAATTATATTACATAATAAAAATTAAATTTTCTAAAATTCAACTCGAGGGTATTTTTAATGCATTAACTTGCATTAAAATAATTTTAACTAATTATCGATTCGCCCCGCAACACCCAAAATAATTTTATTATATTCGATAAAATTAAATTAAATTTATAATTTTTCTATAAATTTTCATGTTTATATGGACCTAAATAAGATCCCTAAAAATTAATTTAGGGCTTGCGAAAAGTTAAATGGGGTGGGCTAGTTGGACTCGGAATGAATTGGTCTGACTTGAGATAGGGTATCCTTTTAAGGGAATACTCAAACAATATACATACATATATATATATATATAATGATAATATATATATATACAATACAATACAATATATATTATATAATACAAATAAAAATATAAAAAAAGTCAAAACATTTCATGGGTTATTTTTATTTTTATTTTCTATAAGCTTATGGTGGATGCTTTCTGTAAGATTACCATGGAAGATTTTGGTAAGATTCCCATGGAAGCTTTGGGGTTTTTTTGGAAACTAAATCACATTTCCAGAGAAGTTTTTATTGCCAATGGACTACCCCAATTGGATTATAATATATCCAACTAATATTCAACATACTCAAATCGTTCTTTGGCTAAAAATATTCCACACCAATAGCCATTAAAGTGAATAAAATAATAAAACTTTAATTTTCTCCCTAACTGTTATACAGAAACCATCGATCATTAATTGGCCATAAATTGGAAATAATAACTCAGACCGACACACTATCAATTGCATTGGGAGCATATCGAAACTCACTTTCTAATTCATAGAAAATTTAAATGATATTTCAATGTTTTAGACTTAACTAATTACACGTTCCCTATGATACCAATTAAGGGAACCCGGGGCACAACAAAAGCATGAGAAACACACAATTTAAAATATTGGTTTTGGATTCATATTTATAACAATGAATCCAAAACACCTATTTCACAAATTTCTTAATGGATCATTTTCAATTAAATTTACTCGTGAAAAAATTGAACATAAGAAAAAATAGTATCTCTTTCATTGGAAGTTTTCTGTTTGATTTGTTAACCATTGATGTTTCATGGATCAAAGGCACCAATATAAGAATCATCTAAATCATCCAAACATGAAACACAACTTCTAGATCATAGATCTATATTTTCTAGGGTTTATCATTGAAAATCTATGAGATTTACGATTTCCTTTCGATCACATGAATAATGTGGACTCGATTGAGATGACGAGATCGATCCAAAATTGTTCTTTCTTCATAATCTCTCTCTAAGAACATGAGAGGAGAGGATAGGAGAGTTTATCTCCTTAATTTCATACAACTGGTGGAGAATACTATTTAAAAGGCTAAAATGAGATTTTATACCTAGGATATGCTTTCCAAAATTTCACTTTGGTCCCAGGAAAGTAATGAGCTTCATTTTAGAAATTTGTACACAAATATGACTTAATAAACTTGTCATAAATTTCACAAATATTTTATCACTAACTTTTAAAACTTTGAAATATTATGTGATAAAGTAAGAACTATTAAATTTTCTTATAATCCCCAAAAATAATTTATTTAATAGTGAACATCCTATGTTTATTTGAAAAATTATTTTTCTCAAATTAAATTTTATGATAAAAAACTCATGAATAACTTGAGAAAATAAATTCAGTAATCATTATTATAAACTTGAATAATATAATTAAATTAATTTTACTTGTGATCAATCATAACCGGACATTCACTAGCACCCACACATGGGGCCCACATTGTCCAAAACTCATTTTCATTAGAATAGGTGGAACTTGTGGATATAATTAGTGTGTGAACCTATAGGTCCTTATATCAAAGGATGTGAGTCCAACCCATAAACCAAGAGTAGATTATAACAAACAATCATGACCCCTAACGAGAAAAAGATTTTCATAGCTATAAACACCTCATAAGAACATGTTTTGCATAATATTATCCCTTGGTCTTATGATATCTCATATAAAAGGATACACACTTGTGTCATCAACCTTTTTTTATTTATATATTTTGTGACCTTACTAGATAGACTTACCTTCTTGTATCATGACCATGGGTTTAATAAAGTTACTACCATCCTATTAAACCTGGGCCTATGAGATATATCTTTCTGAACTTGGAAGCGACAAATTATATCTTGATTATTCAACCAATGCCATACCACCAATTAAGCACCCACCACAAGATACCTCTCCATGACTTCAATATCATAGTTTTTTTCCATGCATTAAAGTACATGAGAAAATGGAACACATTGATAAGGAACTCATGTACAATGACCAATAAATATGTTTGTGGATAGAAACAACCGATGAAACCTAAAACATGTGGTGTAACTTTTAGTGGGTCTATCCTTATGATCTCATCTACTCAAGATCACTAAGTGTGAACTTCCTGAGAAGAAGGCTTAATGATTTGGATCCCCCAATATTGGGCAAAAATCCCTCAAGGTAACATTGAAGTATTTTTGGGTTGGTTGTGTTTGTTGACAAAGCAGGTTTCCATGGATATTTTTCAAGTTCCCAAGAAGTTGTTGACAATAATTGTTGACAAAGAATGATGAAAAAGGAAGGGACGATCTGGAGGCGGTACAAAAAGAGCAGTACAAGGTGGCGCCGTTTCACAGTATTTGCCAAATTTTTGGGGTCCAAAATTTGGAGTTTGGTGAGCATCACGAAAATAGTATTTCTATGAAGATCATAATTTAATATGGCAAAGGCATGAATTTCGCGAAGATAGGATGCATGGTTTGGAAATCACGAAGGCCAGAAGAATGGAGGCGGTGATGCTTTGCGATTACGTCAAGCTTCGCGAACGGAAGAGGCTGAAGCGCATCGCGGAGGTGAAGGGATTTGCGAGGGAGCTTCGCGGAGAAGGAGCGAAGGAATGTTGGGCTTCGTGAGGGAGCTTCGCGGCAAAGTCGCGAAGGTATGTTGACAGTGATTCTTCGCAACTATGTCAAGCTTCGCGAACGGAAAAGTGCTGTGGTGCTTCGCGATTTGGACAGAATTCCGGCGGAATCTTTGGAGATTTTCGATTTGAGATGACGTGGCGTTGACTTCACGTGGAAGGGACAAGGGTTGGTGGAATTGCTTATAAATAGAGGCCGAACCCCTCAAGAGAAGTGGAGAGCATTTTTCATAGAAGATCATTCGCTCTCGATTTGCGAAGGTGGTTCGCGGAGCCAGTGTGCTTCGCGAAAGAGGTGCTTTGCGGCAGCTATTATAGCTCCGTGAACCCTGCGAGCTCCACATTGGTTTAGTCAGCTTATCGAGGGACGTTGATTTGCGAAGACTTGAGCATCGCGAGGGTGTTTTGCGAGAGTGCTTCGTGAGAGAGCTTCGCGAAAAGGCAGGAGTTTCGCGAAGGCTTTTTTGAGCTTCGCGAAATTGGGAGCTTCGTGAAGTAGAGTGCTTTGCGAAGGTACTTTCCAAAGGTAGTTGCCTAGTGGTCAGAGGAAAAGTGATATTCATCAGTGGATGAAAGTTGGACTTCAATAGAGCATCTATAAATAGTTGAAGATGCATTATTTCATGCAAATGAAGAGACCTACAGGTCTATAAACTGTGATTGGATTTTCTTCTGGAGTAGTGAGCTTAGGAAGAGGAAGTAGGTGATCCTCTCCACCAGCAGTGAGCCAGAGAGAGAGAAACAGGGAGTGACCCTTGGGAAAGTAGTGAGCTGACCCTAAACCTTGTAAAGGCAGTGAGCCTGGGCATAGAAGTGATCTAGCCCGAACATTGTAATCTATAGCTAGTGAAGTTTAGTTGAATTGGAAAGACTAGCAACTTGTCGGCGTATGCTCCTTGGACGTAGCCCTTTGCAGTGAACCAAGTAAAATTGATGTGTCCTATGCATGCTTTACTTTCGGTTTACTTTGTGCAACAGGAAAGAGAGAGAAGAGTGGTTTGCTTAACAGTGAAACAAGATCAGAATGGGCGTTAATTTTTTAATCAGTCATACCCTGATTCACCCCCCCTCTCAGGGTATTCAGCCTTGTGGACCTAACACCCAACACCTGATAGCCAGAAATCATTTGTGTACTCTCAGTATGATGTATCTAGAACATATGAAATATATTTGATATTACTATGATAGTATCTCTAGGTTCTAATTATAGCCTAGAATGGCTATTACCCTTTGATACAATGTGTAATTTGAGGACATTACCATGTAAATAATGGATGCAGAAGTATCAATACTATTATGGTAAGAATAAGAGCATGTATATAAAAAACTATATATATGTAATAGTAATTAGAGTATATAAAGGAGTTGGGTCTAGGGAACCCACTTATAACCATCTTATTGTGTTGAACGTTGTCTCTACTATCCAAGATATTCACCGAATTCTCCTCAAATGAGAGTTCATTCTCCAGTTGTACCACCTGTAGATTTAATACACATGAGGGATTATGTATGTACTTTCTTAGGAGAGACACAAGGAAAACATCATAATCTTGAGCCATATTTGGTGGAAGTGAAATATGATAGGCCACTGCTCCTACATGATCAAGTATCACAAAGGGGCCAATTTCCATTGGGCTAAGCTTAAAATTCTTTTCAAACTATAGGAATCTATTACATGGTGATATTCAAAGGAAATATTTTTCTCTAACTTCAAAATCTAAGTCCTTTCAATGGTTATCAACATTTATATTCTTATGAATTTGAGTAGCACTAATACAGTATTGTATTTTTTCCACCTTCTATAACACATCTTGCACAAGATTAGGTCCAAGTAGCTTTTATTCCCTAATTTCATCACAACAAGTAGGAGTTCTACGTCACTTCCCATACATATAATCATATGAATCCATTTAAATACTTTATTGGAAGCTATTGTTTCATGAGAAATAAACTAATGGGATATGTTAATAACACCCACCTTTAAATTCCATTGAACATACTCTCAGAATGTCCTCAAGTGTATACATAGTCCTCTCATCTTGGCCATTATTTTAGGGGTTATAAACTGTGCTAAAATTCAATTCATCACATAGAGTATGTTAAATAATTCTCTAAAATATATATGCGAACCTTGGATCATGAGGAGATACAATCAAATGTGGTACCCCATACAACCTCACCACTTCCTTTACATATATATTGGATGATTGTTCAAGTGAGAAATCTTCATGAATAGTGATGAAGTGGGCAGTATTTGTGAGTCGATCCACCACAACACACATCACATTATTTCATTTGGATGTCTTTAGGAGAATAGTTACAATGTACATAGTGATGTTCTCCCATTTATACATGGGTATGTGTAATGGTTTCATTATCCCCTTGTATTTATTTCATTATAATTTAATTTGTTGACATACCAAACACTTTGAGTTAAACTTAGTGATCTCCTTCTTCATATTTTACAATATATCCTTTATCCAGGGTGATGAAGGCACAAAAATCATAGTTCCAAAAAAAATCAAACCATCATCATCAATATGGAATTCATGAAGCTTAACTTCCATGACTACTTTAACCCTTTTTGAGGCTCTAGACCATCCCTTTGTGCCTCCCTGATCTTTATTTGGATATATGGTTTTGAAATATTTTTTGAAAGGTATTGTGTCTTCCATACTGTTATGATTTACAAATCCATCATTTATATATCCATGAATATAGGTTCTTTCTCAATCCAAATAATTAATACGGTAGTTGGTTATTTTCTTCTAACAGAATAAACTACATTATTTTCTTTTCTTGGATGGTATAAATTAATCAATCATAGTCCTTGAACAGATCTAAAAATCTTAATTGACACATATTGACCTCATTCTATGTGAATATATACTTTACATACATGTGATCTATATATATGTCAAACTTATTACCATAGAGGTAGTGATTCCAAACAATAAGTGTAAAGATTATAACTTGTATCTCAATATCACGTGTTAGGTAGTTTTTCTCATGGGTATTCAGTTGTTGTGAGGAATAGGCTATAACATTGTCATTCTGAATGAGTACATAACCCAAGACCTTCTTGGAAGCATCACTATATATCACAAAACCTTCTTCACTTTATGGTAGTGTGATTAAAGGCATAGTGATTAGACTGTTCTTGAGATCCTTAAATATTTCTTCAAATTCTTCTATCCATACATAATTTAACCCTTTCTGTGTAATCATTGTTAGCGGGATAGAAAATTATGATAATTTTCTCACAAAACATTTTTAGTACCCTACTCAGATAAGAAAACTATAGATATATGTGACACTATTAGGTCTGGTCAATTCCTTAGCTGCCTTTGTCTTTGAAGTATCAATAGAAATTGTTTCACTTGTGATAATTTAACCTAATAATGTGAATTACTACATCCAAAATTAACAAGTACTAAACTTAGTATACATTTCCTCCTTTCTCAATTTTTCAAGAATAGTACTTAGGTTCTCTTCAAATTCCTCCTTTCACTTGGATTAAAAGAGAATATTTTCGATGAAAAATACTGAAATTTTTTCAAGGTAGTCTTTAAATACTCTATTAATTGAATCTATTAATATTATAGGGACATTATTAAGTCTAAATGGAATCTCTATGAACTCATAATTTCCATAACTTGTACTAAATGCTATATTCAGAATATATTCCTTCTTCACCTTTAGTTGATGATATCTAGAATGAAGATCCACTATTGAGAAGTACTAAGCTCCTCACAGTTGATCAAAAAACTCATCAATACATGGAATGGGTTTCTTGTTTTTATGGTGATCTTGTTGAGCTCCTAGAAATCGATACAAACCTCATTGATCTATCATTTTTCTTTAAAAGGTGCACTATATCACCCTAAGGTTATAAACTAGGGCATATGAAACCTTTTTTAAAATTCTCTTGAAACTTCTTATTTAGCTCATTCAAATTTATAGGGGACATTCTATAGGTCCACTTGGAGATATGAGTGGCTCGAGTATGATCTATATTGATAACTCTACTTCACAATTTGGTGGATGTTTAGGAAACTCTTTAGGAAATTTATTAGTACATTCCCTTACTATGGGAATTTTCTCAAGGTTGACATTTTCCTTGGACATATCCATTTGGGAATATTATGAGTCCTCATAGGGTATCATCTCCCACACCATTGAGGGATTTTCCAAAGGATATTGATTATCTTCCTTTTATTTTTAAAGGATAATTGGATGGTTTAGAACATAGAAATATATTTCCATTTCCTGATAGTTGATGTGTTATCTATATAATGAGATCCAATCCATGATCAATATAAAATAAAATTACCTCATGGGAAGTATTATTATATTACCTATAAGATCTTCCAACCTGTGATAATAAGAGAATATTACAACACATGGGCTTCATTGATCACACCACTTGTTGTTTTTATAGATATATCTACTTCAAAGTGTCAAGGTTTTGATTTAACAATTCTAGAAAACTTATAGGATATAAACGAATGTGTAGAAACAAAATCACATAAAACCTTTTCCATTATTGATTTAATTGGAAGCGTACATTCTACGACTTCATTTTCATGTTGCATATCATCTATGGTGATGTCATATGCTTTTCCATTTCTCCTTCAGCTTTGGTGGTTCCTAACACATATTAAACTCAATGACCTAAGGTTTAGTGCACTGGATATCATAGTTCCCTTTCTCTATATTGTTGAAGAATTGAACCATGGGTGATGTATTAGAATGTTCCCTCCTTTCCTCTATCATTTTGGATGGATTATTCATATCTCTTCAACATTCCCGAGCTTAGTGGATTTCTCTCCTACTCATGAAGCATTTCACCATCCCTTTAAGGCAATTCCCATGATTCTTCTTCTCATATTTTTTACATGTGGGTGGTTGGAACCTCTTTAATCCTTTATCAATTGATCCAATAGCTTGAAACTCCATTTATATCATCTTATCTTCATAACCATGGGACAATTCACTAAACTCTATCATTACTTTGAGAGTACAAAAAACGACTTCTTCATAACTCCCAAAGTCTTAGATTGATAGGTCCATTGAAGGTTTGGTTTTAAACCACTAAAGAATCTATCTATTTTTCTATAATTGTTGTTAAAAAATATTTAGGAATATCTTTCAGGACTTGTGAATGTTTCCTTGTAAACCATGATAGATTCATATTCCTTTCACATCAACTCATAGAATTCTATGTCCATATTTTTTTAATGATTTATAGGGAAATACTTTTTAAGAAATATTTTATTAAATTCTTACCACTCCATATATTTCATTTCATCCTGCATCTTGGTGTTTTTTACCAATGAACTCGATTGATCAACCTCTCCAACTAAACAATATATGACTAGATTTCCCTTATCCTTCTCAGAATAGTGGATCATAGAAAAGATCATCTCTGTTGAGTTAACTCACTATTCCATGACAAGTTTAATGGAAGGTCTACTAAACATAAATGATTTTTACATATAACAAAAGTTATATATAATTTCTCATTCTAGGATGAAATAAGAAATTCTACATGGTTCAGGTTATTATTTATATCCATAGAAAACTGGGTAAGCATCTTATGATGCTTTGAAGTCCACCTCCCATGTCATTGTGGATATCATTTAGACAATCATTACCTTGCCCCTAACAATTGTTTTTGGTCTGGTTTCTCCTTATTCCCACCATTTTATAAAATAGAAAAGGCTTGAACAAATCATAATTCAACAAACAATAAATAAATAATTTAGTTTTTTTGTACATATTAACTCTAAAGGAATATATAATGGGATCCCTATGTTAAACCTTTTTCTAAAATTATTTTCATGGGATGTTTACCTATACATACACTTATACTTATAGTTTTAGCTTACATTTTCTAATAAAAATTCCAAAAATTAACTAAACCATTATCTGATACTAACTATAATGAATAAACTTTTCCTTACATGTCTTTTACATAATTTTAAATATAAACAACATAATATCAATACAGGATCCAAAGGTTTAGTGTCTAGGAAAAATTAGCCTCATATATAAATTTTACATAATACAAATTAAAAATTATTTAAAATATTATTTATTATACTTATAAGGTTCTCATGATCTCCTTATAACTTGTAGTCACTTTATGATATACATCAAAGAAAGGGGTGATCTAAAATCCAAGTAAGGGGAGGAATTAAGGGACATGAATCAATATAACATTGGTGGTCACAATCAATATCATTATATCATAATAATTGGATAATCATCATAATAATGAGGTAAAAATTTTATAATGGTATAAAATATGTAATATTCATAATAATGAAGCATCATAACATAGTGGTCAAATACCACACATAGTTGTGAACAAATCTAGCATCATGTCCACACATAATATATATGCATAAATCCCAACATAATCCTTATGATTGTAAGAGAATCATGAAATGTTCATAATCATTATATCAAATTATCCAATTCGTTGGAGGGATATATAATTGTGATCTAACCTATCACATTATAAAATATTCATAATCATGAATTTCATAAGGATGACTAACAATCATATTCATGAAATCACCAATGAAAAGGAACAAGTTTTGTAAAATATTTAAAACATCATACTTCATGAAATAAAATTTACTATTCCCAAATGAATAACAAAGAACATGATTTGGAATATAATATTTTCTTATTTTTTAAAGGATAAAAACTCAAGAGGATTGAAGAAGTGTTTTGTAAATTAAATACTTTTTGAAAAAGCATTATAAATGGCTTAAAAACATTTTGGAAGGGTAGAAACATGTATATACTATAAATAAAAGAGAAATAATATTTAAAGTACATATTTTGGATATTATAAGGAAATGAAAATTAAACCAATGTGAAATAAGAGATACCCCAAAATAAAGATTTTGGGTATGATAATCTCCTTATCTTAAATCACACTTTATTTCATCATTTTCTACCTCTTGGATAATGAAACCATATTTATTAAAAAATAGAAAAATAAATGAATTATAGTCATTTTTGTCACTATTTAGAAATTATAATAATTAGATTATATTTCTTAGTTCCCATAATTAAAAGGGAACCATTTTGATATCATGTTTTCCTTAAAAATTTCCCATTTTGTTTTAATATTTTTATTTTGTTCAAGGTCATTTATGAATATGAATAAATAATATTAAAATCTTAAAATAAATATGTTTATAAATTTAAGTTTCATAAATAATTTATTTTAATTGTAAATAAGGTTATAAGAGACAAATTGGAAACGTATTCATTGGCTGTTAACCGAATGTTAGTGGGACATTTTCCGAAGAGGAGGCATGAGATGTATAATATATACTTATATAGAAAAATAAAATTTTATAGTATATTAAAATTATAAAGAACTTTTTAAAATACTAAATAATTGGTTAAATATGGTTTTAATTTTAAAATTGAAGGAGGATATGAAATTATTAAAGGAAAATGGAATGAAAGAATGAAAAGACATGACCTCTTTCTTGAAGTGGTTCCTTTTCTACAACCCTTAATTTCTACAATGATTGAAGATTGATTACTCCTAAAATTACCTAAATATGATAAGGGGATTAATATATGTAATTTTGGTAGACATTTTTCTATGTTAAGTAAGGTAGGAGTTTTTTTCCAAGGGGAGGGTGAGAGGTTATTTATACTTGATGAGAGGGGTATTTTTAGAATAAAATATTGAATAAAATACTATATCAAAGGTAAAACTTGTAATAGTGATATTTTTAACATAATGAATCATATATAAATATAATATAATGTTTTTAGAACATTTAAAAACTTTATAATTCGAACTAAATAGTTTATTAAAAAGGAAAGTGGACAAAAATGAAAAATTGTTATTTTAATGGAATAATTTAGACTTTAGACATACAAAAATACATTTTTAGGTTTTTAAAACTTGTTTTTTATATTAAATGACTTATTCATCAAATTAAACATGCTCTTGGTCTATAAAAACATTCTATAATTTATTATTACATTATTAAATCATGAATTATGTAATTTAAAATACACCTATTATAGAAAAACTATATTTTTACTATTCACCTAAAAATTAATGTATTTCAGAAAATTACCAAAAAACCCCTCTTGGATAATTTAAACATGATGATTTAAAAAATTAAATTTATTTATCAAAATAATTTTCTATCATAGGTTATTTTATCTTTTAATAGAAAAATTATGATTTTTATGAAATATGTTAAAATAAAATTTATTAAAAATGTGCTTATAGGTTCTTTGTGTTTTTAATCATATTATTTATTTTATAACATTATAATATTTATATTTTCTTTAACTACTTAGTATAAATATTATTAATATTACATTCTATTATTTTGAGGTAATATTTCAATTCTAATGATCAGGTTACTATTCCCAATAGTCAGGTAACTATTCCCAATGGTTTGGTTGTTATTAAAATAGTCATATTACTATTACAATTATCAAACTACTATTAAAATGTTAATATTAAATCATAAAAATAATAATTAATTAATTAATTCAATATTCACTAAAATTAATCCCACGGTTCTACATTTTTATTTTCCAAGATGTCGATTTGTTTACTATTTTTTTAGTTCTATAGTGTTGGCCATGGGAGAAATTATTCTAGTAGATTGGAAGGATCTGAATTTTCACATTATAACTTTTTTTTACCATTTTAATGTTTGAAATTTTCATGGATTTAGTTGTTGATTAAGGTTGTGATCTTTATTAATGAAATAAATTGTTATCAGTTTCTTTATATTTTTTATATGTATAATAATATATAATATAATATAACACTCATTTATTTCAAGAAACAAATATCATTTATAAACTCTATATTGTTACACATGTACCAACCTTGTATAGTGTCACTTGAATACTTACTACAATATTCAAAATAATAATCCACAATACTTTGATATGTAGAATCCATTATTGAATTTTAATTGATCTTATCAATACTAACTGGTTTCTATTTACTACTTCTAGGACTCATTATTTTCAATGAATAAAGTATAATCAACATGGTGAATAAAAAACCATTACAATGTTTTTATTCTTCCTACACAGTATGTGTCTCTGGAATAATTCCTTTTGACAAACCCTTTTGGAACTTTCACTTATGCCAACTAGTTATGCATCCTTAGTATTTACTAAATCCAAGTCAATATTTCTCCCACTATATCAAATATATATGTAAACTATTTTATAGAAATATATTCTATAAATTTACTATTAATTTTCTATCATAGGTATTTATATAATATCTTAAATATAATTACTTTATAAATACATTTCATTTTTCTTGATGCATTTTTTTATATCCTGACAAAATCTTTGCATCTAAACACACCTTCTTATGGAATAATAGATCTACATCATGATATAACTCATATGATATCCATTTTCATGATATTTGTTATATTTTTATGGGATAACATTATTATTTTAGACGCATTTCTTGAAAAATGGATGTTTCTAAAATGCATACATGTTTTAGAATTGATTCTCCTTTTACTTATATCATGAATTTTATGTGTATAAGGAAATGTGAATTTAGGAATTAATCTACTCTAAATTTTATTGATAAATGTTAACATATAAGACTCAACATCGATCTTAAATAATATCATAAATCTGATGTGAATAAGGTTATATATGTTTAATAAGTACTCTACACTACATTATCATGATCAATGAATGCTTGGTCAAGATATTATTCGGCACATGGGCCTAAAAAAACTCATATCTTTTTACCATGAATATTTTATAATTCAATTTTATATTCCTTGAAATAATTAAATGAATCTCATGAATAATATTTACCTTTATCTTTACCTTGTAATCGTTCATTAATTCTATCCGAACTAATTCTGAATGCTTTGCAACTTACATTTTTTTATAAAGGTTTCTTTGTTCAAAAACATGTACATATGTGTGTCGATAATACCTAAATTATTTAAATAAAATTTTTCTAAAACCATACTATGAATATACTTAACAACTTCTTAGTTTTTCTTGTAAAAGATTTATCTTTCCACAATTGGGTATTAGAGTCTTACATTTTTATATTCATCATGTATTATCAATGATTCATGTAACA
Source organism: Viscum album (assembly GCA_963277665.1). Lineage (NCBI taxonomy): Eukaryota > Viridiplantae > Streptophyta > Magnoliopsida > Santalales > Viscaceae > Viscum > Viscum album. Next base: position 46,863,204 of record OY728122.1, read on the forward strand.
CTAAACTCTTAGTTGAGTATTTAACCCCAAAAAAAAATTTATTCCAAAATGGAATAATTTATCTTTATTTATAATGGAAGAATGAGATAAATATTTTAGTTATACTCAATAAAAGTTATACTAGAACCATTTACTTAGAAATTAGTAGTTTTGTGATTCTCACAACTAACTTAGGAATCACCCTTTCTCAACCGCTTCAAGAATAAATTTTACTTCTTGTAATATTTATATACATGGTTATTGTATTCAAATTCAATTATATGATAAGGATATTGTATTTAATACTCAATAATTATTATAAAATAATTAATTATAATTGATGAATATACCTGAAGAAGATGTGACTACTTTATCCTTCAATTAAATTCATATCATTTAAACTTATATAGTTTTATTTCATAATATGTGAAGAAAATAACCACTTGTATGACTATCAAACCCTTTTATTTGAAGATTACTTTTATGGTGCCTCTGGAATCAAACTTTACATTGGTATTTTATATTTTTCTTTTAACTTTTTCATTATAATAACTAAAGATTAAAATTTCTTTATGTTCTTATCAACTTGAATAAATTTAACTAAAATTAAATGAAGTGTTTTTATCCATGCTATTCATTTTTGTTATCTTAAAAGAACTTGGAAAATAAGTGAAAATAATATGAGAAATAGATAAATTTAAATTTTTTGACACATATTTCAATTTAAATAAATCTAATTTATTAATTATCCATTTATATCTCACTTAAATTTCTCCCCAAAATCTTTTTAAAGATGAGAAAACATGTGAAATCATCAATATCTTGATGTTGTATCCACAACTTAGATAATATGTTGAAAAGATCATTTTGATGTAAAAATCAAATGTGATATACATGTGTATTCTGTAAGAATCTTTTACACCCTCACACCCTTATGTTTCTCAATAGGTCATAGGGACTCCAACACATTGAATTTCCTATATTATAGTACTTTGTGCAAGAGCATGTAAAACTATTTTGAAGTTCATGCCGATGAGGACATGTAATTTGTCCAATAATTATTATAGTGAATATGTGGTATTAATTTCCATTTCTAACATAATAAATCTATGATATTATTACTTTTATATTTATTTCTGATCATACATTATCAATTATTTAAATCATTAAATGTCTCTCTCTATTTTATAAAAATCTTGTAACCCTAACTACTGGAATTATGATACTTATTCGCTAGATTATCCTTATGGAAAGGATCCCTAAAACATATCCTTATATGACACTCTTTTTCTACACCACTACTCGAGGAGTTTCATAGTAGGAATTCAAATAGCCAACCATACTATCTTACAGTTCCTTGATTTTTGAGAGTTTTCCTAACTTCTTGAAATTATAAACTATATTTACTCAATACATTGCCTCTAAATATTCCAAAGGATATATTTGGATACTTCTTTTCATTAATATTTTGTTAAGTCATCCCACCACTCTCATAATAACCACCCAATTGTAGGAGGCACCCTTAACTAGGGTTTACAAGAACTTCATAATCCTAGATATGTTCAAATTCAAATGATGGAAGCTGTTTACAACTTAATATTTATTTGAGGGTTTTTATTATTTATCTATGAATATAATAATTTTATATTAAATTCCCTCATATTATGTTTTCAATATCACAAATAAAAATTCATTAATAGAAAACAATCAACATTTCATTATGCATTTTTTGTTTATTACTATATGTGTTCTCACAAGCATGAACATACAAAAAATAATAAACAATGCATAAATGAAATAAAGTACCCAATTGGTCTTGAGAATCTAATATTGGTTGATACATTTAACCTCAATGGATCAACTGTGACCTATGGGTATAATACATGAGTCGGGTCTTGAATCATTTTGTAGCTTGCCCCTGGTCTACGTTATCACAATCTTTTTGGTAATATTGCCTCATATCAGTGTGGTTTATGTCATATACCATTCTCATTATAGTACATAAATACTCACACACAAGTGAGGGTTTTTGGGAGTAAAGAATATTGATAAATAACTTTTATCTTGGAGTGTAGTCCCTTATATATATTAAAAAAGAAAAAATGATGACACACAAACCATCTTATTTAAATAATTAATAACATACATTACTCACAATTGAAATAATTAATAAAATAAAATAAAACCTGACATGCAACTTCAATAAATGCTCAAGACTAGTCTATGAGTATAATAAATTCATGATAAAATAAAATTAAATATGCAATAAATTCAAGTCGAGGGAATTTAAATAAATTAAATGAATTATTTTAATTCAAATAATTAATTTTTTTGTTCTAAAAAATAATTTAATTTTAATCCAAAATTAAAATAATTTATGAATATTAAATTTATTACTATTTTTATATTCAAAAATAAGAATTAAAATTTTGGATATATTAACATTTACTAAGGCCATGTAAGCCTATTTAGAATCATTTTAGGCTATACCAACCCAACCCAAGCACATTTTGGGTCATGAAGAACTCATTCAGGGTGGTTCTGGGAAAGAAAGATCCACCTTGACCCATTTTGGGTCTATAAGACCCCACATAAGGGTACAAGGAAGCTTGATCGAAGTAGTGGGTTGGTGCATTGGGCACCAGGGCCCTCTTGAGAAGGAAGAACATATCCAGAGGCCCTAGACAAGGAATAATGCACATGTACAGGGAGATTCCATCGGGGTGGAGGGGGAAAGGTTAGATCAAGGATAGGGAATCCAACTGGTGCGTCACCTATGAGGCAGAATGAGAGGTTTTGGGTCACTGTGAAAGAAATAAGGAGAAAGTGTCTAGTCTGGTGTAGGGGATTTATGGTGGGATCTAGATAGTGGTACAAACATTAGGTACTGAGGTTTCATCTAGGAGGAGCGCAATATTTTGATGGAAACTAGAGGAAGTGAGGCCAATAACATTGGCTGTTAGGCATGGTGGTGCGACTTGGGAGGCTGTGGCAGTGGGATCTGGTTTGGCTGGGAGATTCTTCCAAAGGAATCCATTTATTTTTTTTACTTTCCTCTAGCTTGGGTGATAATAATGATAACACATTTGGTTTTTTATTTTTTTTCCTTTTTCTAGACTGGTGTTGCAACTAAAAATTTTAATTTTTATCCTTTTCAAAAAATTCAAAAAACCGTTCCTTTTTAAAAAATTTTTATTTTGAAATAATAATAATAATAATACGGATTACACATTGGGTGGAACATATTATCACTGAATATTACTATTAAAGCTATAGAGAATGGATGGAATTATTCACGTGGCCAAAAAACACCTCCTCCAACTCTTTTCATGTAAAATCAAATATACAAATAATTATGATCTTAAATTTTTTAAACTTATAAATATCAAATAAATAAAATTTAAAACATTGGATGGACAAAAAATTTCTATCCAATTTCAAATTGAATCTTCGTTTGCATCATTGAGAACATAATAAAAACCTCTTCAAAAATTAATTTCAAATTTAATTTTTATACAGCTTAATACATAACGTGATTGTTCTGATACCAATTCATGGTATCGAGGAATGAAACAGAATATGATGGGATAGAGATTTAAAATTTTTCATTGAATTTTAATTTCACTGAATCATATATAATGAAATAAAACCCTATTGAAGCCCAAAGGATCCCTCCTGATAGATTTTAAGAAAAAAAAATTAAATTTAAGAATTAACTCTTTCCATTTGAAGTCATGCTCAAAATCCTCTCATCACTGGTGATCACTACTCCAAGGATAAAAAAATACTTCTTGATCATCCACACATGATTAAAACGTCGATGAGAGTGCAATTCCTCAAAATCTGGGTATTAATGCTGAAGTCTGATGATTCCTTTAACATCCCGAAGATCAACGCTACTCCATTACAACAATCCACAAAGGAGATCTTCGATCATCATATTAGAATGAGAGTCTCTCTCTCTAAGAAGCGAGATAGGAGATAAAGGCTCTCATAAACCCGTGGTGAATATTCATCTCCATGAGACCCACTGCCTCTATTTTATAATGAGTTTACAAAATACCAAAAGGGTCCCCAAACCTGAATATTTACTACTCATTATAAACGACATATTATAACTACTTTATTGAGTCATAAATATCATTTATATTTTCATCACTTTCTTCTATTATAATTAATATATTACATGATAAAAATGATCCATTATATTTAATCATTATTCTCATTAATATTAAATGAACCCTAAATATTAAAATAGTATTCATTCAAATAATATTCTCCCATATATTTACTTTAACATTTGTAGATATATTTAATAAATTAACTCCATACCAATTATTCTAAACACAAATAATTTGAATTTATTTATTCCTTGGTGATCATACATCCTTGGACATATCATAGACTATGTGGTAGGGACAAAATGTCTTAAGGTCCTATTAATCAGAATATAAAAGACTTTTGAATATGATAAGTGTGTGACCTTCTAGGATCCTTTTTCAATGGTAGAGAATACTATTTAAAGACTAGGAGAAGAGTCTAGAAACCCATCAAGACCCCCAAATATATAATGAGTAGTCATAGCTATGAAAAACTTTCTATAAACACATTCCTTGTTATATAATCTCTTTATCTCATGATATCTCATAAAACATGATGCACATTTGTATCGTTATCCTTCCTTGATTTATTATTATTTTTCTTATTGGATAGTCTTACCTTCTTCTACCGTAACCATAAATTTATTAATGGTACTACCATATTGATTAACTAGGACCTATATATCTCAACCTATCAGAAGTGAAAAAATCTATCTTTATTATTCAATAAATTCAATACCACAAATGTTGCACCTAATGCAATCTACCTCACTTTAATTTCAATGACAATGTTTTTTTATTTCCATCAAAGTATGCTATCAAATTGTATACACTAATAATAATCTCAAGTTATGCGACCATAACACATGTTCATAGATAAGAAAACCTAAAATAAGTGGTGTTCTTATTAGTGGGTCATTCCTCGTGATCTTATGTAATCAAGATCACCAAATAAAAACATCATGAGAAGATGTATCAATTATTATGAGCCCCAACACCTGATAGTCATACATAATTCTTGTCTAGTTTTTATGATGTATCTAGACTATATGAAATTTGTTTATGATTAATTTCATAGTACCTTGAGGTTCTCATTATAGCCTAGGAACCACTATAACTTTTTTATATGACAAATAATATATAGAAATTACAATATAAATAGCAGAGGTATAAATACCAGCACTATAAAGGTAAGAGTACATCATATATAAGTAAATATATACATGATATGGTAATTGAAAAGTACTATTTAAGTTGGGTCTAGGAAACCCACTATTACATCATAAATAAGTATGGAGGTGAGAAAGTAATCCAGATAGTTAAATAAATGAACACAACAAATTTCCCACACCACACCTACAGTACCCCCACATACAACATTACCATTCACACTATACATTCATCATAAAATTATATACAACCCATGTTAGACAAAACGATATAAGGAGAAACTAATGAGGGTATCATGAGTAATAAACCCATTATGTTATTTGTTTACAAACATGAATTATCCTTAATTTTTTTATGATGAAATTTTTTCTTAATTTTTATAGTAAAAAAATTTACCTAACTTGAAATAATTTAGAAACACACCACTCTTTAATTATAAGAGAAACTTTCTTAAAAACAAAGAAACTTACTTTAAAATTTCAAAAAAATCCCATGACCTATATTTTCACTAAAAACATCTTTAAAAACCTTATAAAAATTTATTAAGGAGACTGAAACATAATAAAATTTATTTTTTAAGTATATTGTAAATTTCAATTAGAAATTTTTTTTTATAAAACCAATTACATTGAATTTTTTTTTGTAATCCTATTTATAGAAACATATACAACTATACATTAATAAAAATGAATTTATAACACCCAAGTACTCAATTAATTTCATAGTAAAGGGATTGAAATGAAACACATTCCTCAAAGAAATTAGAATGATGACTCAATGCATCGCCATTCATGAATATTTCCAAAATGGGCCAAGAATGACCCTCTATAAGCCATAAATGATAAAAACTACAATATTAGAAAAACCTAAAACCCTAATCCCACCTACATAGGGATTAGGGTACCCTAGGGAGAAGGAAAATCTAAGGGGTGGTAGAATAGGGAAGAGGGGAGAAGAGTAAAAGAGATAAAAGGGGGAATTACCTTGAAAGCCAATTAAAATCCAAGATAAAGGAATAGGATTAAAGGAGGAAGGAAGAGAAATCTATAACATGATATTTCCATGATTCAAATCAGCCAAATGGTAAAGAATGAGGATTGAAAAGTTAAAATAGAAGAATGAAAAAGAGTAATTTCAAATTTAAAAGAAATCTAGTTAGACTGCACAGTTTGGACACATAATTTTCCAATCTATATTAAAACCATGTTGATGGAACTATCCAATATATAAAATGGTTCATGGTTGAATCACATGGTTTCTAATAACCATGAAAAAACCATACACGATGACCCTTATATACAATCACATGGAAATGTAATCCAAACTGTTTACCCAAGGACTCTCACTAACTATGCATTACTCATGAACACAACCCTTGCACATTCAAAAATGAATAGAGTAGATCAATTCTTAAGGGTAGAAACATGGTTTGATCTAAACTATGCATACTAAACCATGCATATAAGGAACTATTATGAAAGGTTCATCTGCTTGTTTTAAAAAACCAAGTAGTGATTAGGTATATACTATTCATAGAGTAAAGTTTTTAGAAAATTTTAATAATCCGGCCCAAAACATATAAAAATTAAAATTACCTAAATATATCGTTAAATAAATTAAAAAACATGAAAATGGGGTGTTGTAGAAAAATTTCCTGTCTTTATAAAAAAATTATTCATTATCAACAAGGAGAAAAACACTATATGTTTGAATCTCATAGTGATAAAGGGATATTTCTGTATATTCATCTAATATTAAGGTATACAAGTTATTCAACAAAAGGATTGAAACTTTTCTTGATATACAACATGTTAATATTTTATAATGTAAGAAGATTTTAAAATAGAATATTGAGAAAATTATGGAATAACGTAATATTAAATTGAGTTTATTTGGTAGATCATAAGAGGATGGTGATAATTATGAAGAAGAAACTAATGTTGATGAAGTTTAAATGAGTTATTTAGATATAATGAGGCCAAAAATGTGGGTTTAAATGGAAAGTTAATATATCATTGATGACTAAAAAAATAAAATGTAACCTCGAAGGATGAAGTATCTATAATAAACATTACTTTTATCATAAGAAGAGCCTTTTTTTGGCGTGTCTATTAAAGATAAATATAGGATCAAATAGATGAATGAAGATCTTGAAAAAATTGAGAAAAATAATTTAGCATCCCTGACCTAATTAGTCACCTGAATAGTGATTTTGGGTCGGGTATCACTGGCCTTTGGCGCACCTCCCTGCACACCAAAGGCTACCGACTAGCAGTGAGGGTGTAATAAGGGTGATACTGGGGAGACTATACTATCAAGTGATGATAATATAATGGTCCGAGTATAAATATATAACATGAAATAGAAATAAAGACTCAAGAGATAAAAACCCAACACACCAATGGAAGAAGCACATTCAATATCAGACAATAGCAGAAGCAGTATAGAAAATTATTAATGGAAATAATTAAACAATCCAAACATTAAATTATAGATAAGAATGAATCCATAATAGGTCATACAAAAAAATTTCTAGTAAAGGGTCACTAAAGGGGTGACCAAAATATATACATATATAAGCATGCTGAAATAGAAATAAAACCCAAAATGGTTACTCCACCTGAGTTAAGAACCAATGGTCCATTGACTTTTATCCAGGCCAACTCAACTACTAGGATCCAACTCCAGAACTGGAACACTTACCTGAATGCAAAATCATAATATCTACACATATCTTGAAGGGCCCGTGTATGGTTTGAGATTGAGTATGATTAGGGTACCATCTAAGTTTACATTCCTTACATTTCATTAATAAGGTGTGAACTATAAATAAAAAATAGTAGCACATGCATATATAATTAGAAACACACTTTAATAGTGCTCAAAATCCACCAGGAAGCTATCACTAACCTAGAACACTACCAGAATGCCATAGTGAAGAGGACCCTTAGCCCATGGCCCAAGGCATTCCTTGATATAAAATTCCCCGGTGAACCCTCGGGTTCCATCTCTAGAAAAGTAACCCAGAAAAATGTGCCTCCTCACACCTCATGTCCAAAAAAAGTCATCAACATCCTGAAGGAATTCCTAATTGATATAAACCTGTTCCCTCTAACCCTAGATACAAAAACCCTTTAGTTGAATCCTAACATCATAAGGCACAAAAATATTTTTCCTAAAAGTAAAATCATCACCTGCTCATAGAACGACGCCCCTAGGTACAACGATGCCCATCCTCCAAAATTATCCTGGCCTAATGAAATCAAGAACGGAAGGCATCATCCTCCAATTGACAGTATCAATGCTATCATATGAAGTATCCTCACCTTCCTTGTGGATTTCTATGACTAGCAACCTCAAAATAATTACCTAATCTTCACTATCAGGGGCCTCTACCCACACAAGTTTTGAAAACCACCTCATCACTATGTCAACCTATGTGCACATGACTCGAATGGTGCTTTGACTAATCACGAGTGAGTGGAAATTACCAAAATAGTACCTAAGCCACACCAATCCTGACACCTCATGCCCCTGTGATCATGTAGCTCAATTACGATGGCCATGAAATACAATAGAAATAACAATTCCTTCAATATGATGACCTTTCTACCTTATCTGACGACCATGTCGCACAATCGGTGATCGCATCACCAAGCTACCCAGGCTATCCTAATGATTACATTGGCTCAATTCCAAATGGACATCACCATTTCAAACCTTAGGCCAAGCCTTTCATGATCCCATGGATCTTAGTAGTACAACACAATAAAATTAATTATATATTTCAATTCAATTTAAATAAACAATTCAATTTCATTGAATTGAGTATATCAAATTTAAATAAATAACTCAATTAAATATAAAAAAAGAATTTAATAAAAGGGGCACACCCTGGCCGAACATAACCATGGTCTGAAGCACCTAACATGATATAACCACATGTAGACATGTGTAAAAATTACCATCAACATCTCAAAAGTTTTAATTTGATAAATTAAAAGTCACCATTGATTTATAAGGGTCCTTCTTGGTCAATACAATGGAATGCTAAAATACAGACCCCCAAAACACATGAAAAATCTAATAGGAAAGTATGAAACACCTACCTTGGGGTCATAGATGTCGGCATGTACTATAGTAGCCTCTAAATCTGACCAGTTTGGAAGAAATTGTAGTTTTTGATGAACTCCATGAAAATAGGGTAAATCAGCTCACATGGATTTAGCAGTCTGTGAGGTAAAGGAAAAGGAAAATTGGTGTAAGGGAGAGGAGAATCTCACAGATTTGGTTCTAAAACACCTAATGGTGATCGAAACAGAGCTTGAATAGAGGAGATAACAAGATATGTAAGTGGAAGATGGAGAGGTGTGCAACCCTTGGATGTTTCCCCTACTGTGCGTAGTAGAGGAGAAATGAGAGGGGGACCAAGCCCCCTACCCCTATTAAAAAAAACTAATTTGGGAATTTACATACTATTTAAATATTTACATGTCATGTAAATTCAAGTATTTCATAGTTATTCCCCAAAAAATCATGAAATAAAATTATTACACGTAGGGTATTTAATTACACGCTGTGTAATTGGCTAGCAACAGTTTGAAGAATCTTGGGTCATCTACTCTTCCTCCGATTTTTTCCCAAAACCCTAAGTCTTACACAAAATCATAAAACATGCCTAAATTAAGGTCTTGGGTCAAAAGTAAACTTGGAATAAGGTTTTAAATATCATGAAATGGGTTTGTCTAACCACCAACTCAAAAATTCAAATTTATCCAAAAAAACCCATTCAAAAAACACGGGATGTAACAATATCCCAACCTTAAAATAGCTCATCAAAAATATATAAAACATAAATATAAGATGGTACTTAAAATACCCATCTATTTTAAAATTAAACTAGACTACCCTAGTCTCAAAGGGATATGTCAACTACCTCAAGTCACTCCCCAGCGTAGGAGTTACCTACCTCATTCGCATCCTGACCCAAAGCTCAAAATAAATATGATGGTCCATCAACCATACCTAGACTCAAGTTCCTCCCATGATGCATCGTCACTCTGAAATATCATTAGGTGATCATATTTCATACTCGAAAACCATCAAAAGTTCTCACCACATCGACACCTGCATCATGCCCATGTCGCACATGGCACCAACGAGGTCCTCTAACTCATCAAATGATATAATAAATCCTAATTCCTCACACCTTAATCAAGTACCACAACATAATGATGAAACACACCTATAGTAACCCACATCTCCTAGATTCCCCGATGCTAATACACCTCACAAGTCAAACATCAAACAGTGCTGACATAGATCCTGGTGCCTCACAACTCTTATAAATATATATTACCATCCTAAAAGATACCAACTTACTAACCATCATCAAGTTAGTCCACACATATTTTCCATGAACCCCATGCATCCATGATAAAAATTCCTCTTCAAAGGACAAGCTAATATAAAACAAAAATCACGACTACACCCATGACATACCTCTGACCATCATTGGCTCACCAACCTGCTCTGACCCTGGTAGCTCCACAACATGCACCTTGCCTGAATCTTGACTACCTGAAACTTGACCTCCCTATGGTTTTGAATCATCCATCATCCACTGAACCCACTACTGGATCCCACAGTCTCTACCACTACCTCTGCATGCATCTAAAACTCAACTACCATCACTTGGTACTGCTTCTAAACAAACCACATAACCCTAATTCTTCCCCAATCCCTAATCAATGGATACTTGAAAAGGATTATTACAGAACCTCTTGAGATTCCCAACCTATCTGTAAACTCCAAACTCTTTTGGAGGACACTAACACTAAGTCTAGACATTCCATGGCTGCCCGTACTGGAAGAAAACTATCTAATACCCACCCTATAGTGGTCTACTTGAGTCCATGGGATGACCGTCCTACTGGAACTCACCTCAGCCTCAATTCTTGATATCTGAAGCATCCCCACTAAAGTCACATGAATCCACTTCCCAACTTGAGTAAAACCTATTTGTTAAGTTACCCTCAACTATCACTACCTCTGACAATGAGGATAAACTAAATATTTTCACTTACACCTAAATGACATGTCGCAAACCATCCTCGAATCACCTCATCCTCGAGGTGTCTTTACTCACCATGTTGGGAGAAAAATGAGACATCTTGGTGAACATCATTTCATAATCCATGACGGACATGTCACCCTACTGAAGTATCAAAAAATCATAAGCTCTCTCTACCCTCAATGTTTCCAGAATGAAGTGTTCAAAGAACTTGGCCCCAAATTCATTTCAGGATAGTTCCTCGTGTCTACATACCTATACCTACATGTCCCACCATTGATTATATATTCCTATGAGAATGTAGGTTTCCAATTTCACCATCCACATTGGAGGTGTCTCTACCAACTCTAAGACCATCTGTATGCACTTGATCCAATTCTCAATGACCTATGGACAACCATCACATTGAAAAATCGGTGGCTGCTATGACTGGAACTGTCAAGTAAGATATTCCATAGATGGATCATCTCTTAGAGAACCCATTTTGATACCTTGGATAACATGTACTAGGATTTCTTGGAGCTGATGATTAAGCCAAGAACCAAAAGATGTCAAATCTGACGGTTGCCCCACCTTCCCCTGAGCCTGTGCCTAATCCAATACCTAAGCCTGTACCTGATCCTGTACCCACGACTCTTGATTTTCCAAACCATCAGGGGTATCAACCAGCTTGTGCACCTATAAAAAACTCTCACCGCCCTCTTGATGCTTCATTTGAGCCATCGAGGTGGAAACTCAATGAATACCATTACATGGTTAGACAACCCAGATAACATATATATCGTGAATAAGGAAAATAGTAACAGAAAGTGAAATATCTCTACCCTTACCCTCCCCCATATCAACCATGTCACAAGACCGCCCAACCTCATAGTCTCTATACCCTTCCTTGATAGATCTGAGTATCGAATAAACCTCTAGCATCAACCATACTAATGAACCATGTCACCTCAATCCAAAGACCATGTCACCTAACCTGGTGATCAACATCACCCCATTTCATCATAAATTCCTGCTCTTATAATATCTAGTCACACACACACACACACACACATATATATCATATGGAATATCACATTTAGAAAATCAATTTATTATAGGAACATGCATATATAATTTAAAACATCCTATTATGTGCATAATCAAAAAGAATAAACATGCATATAAAACAACTCTTTCCATAATAGGAAAAGGTTATGATATTTTCTTCCTTACCATACTAGGACAATGATCACATATAAAAACAATTATCAATTCACATCAAATTGTACCACTCAATGTGGAAATCATATCAATTATTAAATGACCAATAATAGAATAGAAATTCCTACTCTTGACAACTCAGTCTATTCCCCATGCATGGGGATACAAGCACCCAAGCATGATCTCTAAACCTAGTTTTGACAACATCCTAATATAAATTCTACCATATCCCAAATAGTAATGCCAAGAAAGAGGTAATAGAAACTACTCTAATGCCACATTATAGCATCCTTAGACTGATTAGACACTAGAACAGTGATTTCAGGCTAGGTACCACTAGACTTAGGCATACTTACCCATACACCAAAGGCATATAACTAGTAGTGAGAGTGTAAAAAGGGTGGTAATGGGGATACATACCCTTAGGTGATGATAATATAATGGTCTGAGTATAAATATATAACATGCATCAGAAATAAAGACTCAGGAAACATGAACCAGACCTTCCAATAGAGGAATCACATTCAATATCATAAAATAGAAAAAGTAGTATAAACATCAAGTGAGAAAATAAATAAACAATACAAACATTCATTTATATCTAAGCATGTGTCCATAAAAGGTTATATATAATAATTTCTATAAAAGGGTCACCGTAGGGATGACCATAGTATATACATATATAAGCATGCTAAAATAGAAATGAAAACCAAAAAGGTAAATTTAGTTGAGGAAAGAACCAATGGTACCTTACCTTCAATCCATGACAACTCAACCACTATGATCCAGCTCGAGAGCCCGAACACATACCTGAATGAAAAATCATAAAGTCTACATGTGTCTAGAACGGACTGTGTAGGGTGTGAGAGTGAGTCTCAGTAGGGTACCACCCATGTTTTCATACCTTACATTTATTACTAAGTAGGTGTGAACTATAAATAAACAAAATAGCAGCACATGCATATATAATTAAACACACACATCACTGGTGCTCAAAAGACACCAAGAAGATATCACCTGCCTCAACCAATGCAATAATTCCATAGCAGAGAGGATCCTCAGCCCATGGACTAAGGCATACCCCTGCATAAAATGTCCAGGTCAACCCTTTGGTTATACCTCTAGAAAATTAACCCAGAACCATGTACCTCCCAAAACATCATGTCCAAAACAAGTCACCAACATCCTGAAGGCATGCCCAATCGATAGAAACCTTGTAACTTGGACCCCTGCTTGAAAGCACCCATCAGCTCAATCCTGAAATCTAGAGACACATCAATATCTATCCTCAATGTAAAATCAGTCTCAAATTATAGTAGGGAACCCCAAAAAATGGTGATGCCCATCCTCCAAAATTATCCTTGCCTAATGACCTCAAGAATGATAGGCCTCAGTTCCCAGCCGACGTCCTTAACACCATCATCTAAAGGCCACTCACCTTCCCCTTGTCTTTCTATGACAAGAACCCCCACACCAATTACCTAATCTGCATTACTAGGGACCACTACCAATATGAGTAGTCAAAACCACCCCATTAATGAGTCAACCTAGGTTCACATGATTTTAATGGTGCTTTGTATAATCATGGGTGAGTAAAAATCACAAAAATAACACCTAATCCACACCATTCCTGACACATCGTGCCCCTAAGACCACGTCACTAAATTCTGATGTCCATTACATCCAATAACATGGACCATTCTTTCAACCTGATGGCCTTGCTGCCTCATCTGATGACCATAACATCCAACCGGTGATCACATCACCCTAGTAACCCAGGACTATCCCATCCTAATGATCACATCACCTTAATTCCAAATGTCCATATTCATTTAAAACCTCTAGGAAATTCCATCATGATCCCATGATTCTTAGTAGTATAGCACGAGCAATTCATTTATATATTTTACTTCAATTTAAATAAAAAATTCAATATCATTGAATTGAGAATATCAAATTTAAATGAACAACTTAATTAAATATAAAAAAATAAATTTAATTAAAGGAAAAAACCCCGACCTAACTGACCTAAGGTCTGAAGACCCTCACTAAAAATAAGAGATGCTTAATGACAATTTATTATCAATGATTCTAGTAACTATTGTGAAATAAATCTGGTTAAAAAAACATATAGAGGATATTTTAATTAAACTACCTCTAATTGTTTTTAAAAAACCCAAATTACTCCCCCTCCCCTACTCCCTCTATATAAACTCAACCCCTTCCCCCCTCCCCCAACCTCCACCTCTCCCCTCCCTAGTAGTGACCTCAAACCTACAACCACATCCCCACTACCCCTCTAACCTAACTCCACCCTTCTTGGTGGTGACCTGAACCCCATAAATCCCCTCCAAACCTGACCCCCATGACCCCCTCTAAACTCCCTCTCCTAGGTTCATGGTTCCCATCCTCACCAATGATGTAGACCCCCCTCTAACCTATCTCTCTTCAGCTTAGTTCCCCTCCTCAAGGGTGACATGAACCCCCCTTCAACCACCCTCTCCCCGACATGGATTCCCTCCTCACCAACAACATATACCCCCATAAAGGTTTCATCATCCTCACCCTAAATCTATTATTGAGGAGCATTTTATGGGAAATAATGGTTGATAAAAAGAGTGTAGAATTTTTTATTCATTCAATAATAATTTATATATGTAATTTGGGTTTATTATGTGTTATTTGGATTTTTTTTGGAGTTATAATAATCATTGTTTTTGGATATGTTGTATTAAATTAAAAAAATAATTTTGTTTATGATATAACTCAGTTATGAAATCTATATCATTCATAATTTCATGGTTTTTATTTGATATTAATGAATTACACTTGGTTCTATATATGTTAATGCCACCAATTTTTGACATATACATAATTGAGACTATTTTCAAACTCATGATGAAATGGTTGTAGGGTTGGGGGTAACACATGATTTCATCACAAACCCTGGAAAAATCTCTAAGGATAAAGTCCTTGAAAATGAGATATTAGACCCTTTTTAAATTTATCAAAATGCTTCATGTTTTATTAATATGTGGGGAATCATTTAGTTTAATAAAATATTTCTAATAATGATAGAGTAGTGAGGGTTAAGTTTTACAAGCATAATAATCAATTATTGGTTATGGTAAATAGAACAACCAACAAAGTTTTATTGATTTTATTTTAACTAACATGATTTTCAAGAGAACTAATTGTAGTGTGTAGTTTGTTTTTATTAAGTAAAATGGATAATTTTTTTATCATTTTGTTTGAAAATAACAATAAACATTATTCAAATTTATATTACCATCATGTTTTTATGTTTATCTTAAATTAAAAGAACATATAATTCAATGTTTTGTGAAAATATTTGATTTATATAATTCATGGAACAACATAAAGTCACATTGAACCGGTTCAATAGAATATGGTCATATAGAGTTGAATATTTTGGGTATGCATGACATTTCATGATACCCAAATAAAGTATACTATGCATTAATATTTTAAAAGGGTTGCTCTTGATCTTAGTTAGATCATGGGAAATTTTCCATATATTGATAAATGTAGCCAATTTTTCAATGGAATAAACCCTCCTTTGTTACAACACTTGGGTAGAATACACCATTATCTTTTTCTCCCATAAAAATAATATCATCTATTTGTAAAACCTCAAAAATTGATAAACCATTATCATATTAATGTAGAGGCTATTTTCCACACTTCCATCATTAAATATTAATTTTTTAAAGCATGTAATTAACTTAAAATACCATGTCTTGAGTCTTATACTAACCCATATAGATCCTTCTTTGACCTATTTTTTTATCTTTACCGATAAAAGAGACTTTATCTTTCAACTCTCAATTTTGGAAGACATATTTGATATATTTTAGAATGTTCATGGGTTTCCTTTATGCTAAAATACGGTGGTAATCTAATTGAACTCATTATTCCTATATGTTTGTGAGAAATAAAAATTTATTTGATTCATGTTTGTATATTATTAGTTTAGTAAGAAAAAGTTCATTATTTGATTCATCGCATTTTCCATTATAGTTTTTATGAATGAGTCAACAATGAAGTTGGGTGATATTTAATTTTGATTGTACCTATTTGATTAAACATTTATATCTTTATATTTTATTTTAAAGGGAGAATAAAATCCAATACATATGGATAAAAGTTGGATTAATTTACCTCAAGACACACCTCGATATTGCAAGGGTTTGGAATAATTTATAGATTATTCAATTTCAAACCAATTAGTGGATGGTAGAATGAAAGTTATGCATCCCAATTATAAATTCAAGTGATGATTGAATAGAAATAAAGTATATGATCATTTTATATTGAAATATTTTCATGATTAATATGTATGTTGGATTTTTCATAGTGAATAAAATGTTATGGAAAGTCAAAATAATGATAATAATATCAATAAAATACAAAGTGACATAATAGAGGAGAATTTAGTTCTAAATGTGTTAAATTATGAATTGAGTTTTGTAGAATACAATGTCTAAGATTATAATATATCAACTAAACCTTCAATTTATCCAGATCAGGTTAATCTTGCTCAAAACTTCAGTGACAAAAAATGTTTTTTATGAATTAATTGAAGATAGAAAATAAGAACTGTATAAAGGGTGTGCAAAGTACTCAAAGTTTTATTTTCTACTTAAGTTTCATCATATAAAGTGTCTCTATAGAATTACTGACAATGAAATGTCTAGGATTTTAGAGTTTCTTCGTGATGAATTTAGTGAAGCTAAAATCATTGCATCATCCTATGAGATGAGGAAATTTATAAAAAAACTTGGACTTTATTATACAGAGATACATGCATTCCCTAATGACTGCAAGATTTACTGGGGAAAGAGTATAATAAAGAATAATACATAATATTTCATAAAATAATATGGAAGTCAATGAAAAACAATGAGAGTCCAAATCAATGCAAACCTAGGAAGAAATAGAAGAAGAAAACTCATATTAAGGTATTGCGTTACTTTCCATTGAAAAAACACTTACAAAGATTATTCATGCCACATAAAACTGCATAATATATGAATTGAAATTCACGGGATAGAAACAATGTCTTGATGAGACATCTAAAATATTCAACATCATGGGAGATGTCTGATTCTCTATATCCATACTTTTCTTTAGATCCAAAGAATGTATTTTTGGATTGGATTCTAATGGTTTTAACCCTTTTGCTACTTTAAGTACAAATTATAGAATTTGATTAGATGATTTGGTCCCCTATAATATACCTCCATATATGTGTATGAATATTACTTCATTCATTTTATCAATGATTATTCATGTAAATAAAATTCCTAGAAATGACATTGATGTATAATTTATTGTGAAGAAGACTTAAAAACTCAAAATAGTGGTGTATTTACACTTGCATAGGTGGGATAATATGGGAATCTGAATGATATAATTGAATTAAACTATCATGTATAGTTTTTAATTGTCTTATCTAAATTAAATTGAGTCAAAATTGAAAGGGGTATAATGAAAGATTCTTTATGTTTTACTTCTGTCAACTTATCTAACTTGATGGATACTGGTGAGCATACAAAGCATGATACATTTATCTTGGCTTCATAATATAATATGATTTATTATGTGGATGATGAAATACATGAATTTTGTAGTGTTTTTTTACACTTAAATTATAGAGACTTATATGATATGGAAAATGAAGATCAATTGGTGATTTTTGAGAGTGAGCCTCATCAACCACAAAACATTGAACAAATTTTCACGACAATATCAAATAGTAGAGCTTGAAATAGAGGGTGAAAATGAAGGGCTCCTCATAATTGAAGTTTGTAACAATGAAGACAATGAAGATGAAGATAAATGAATGTATAAATTGGTTATGAAAATATATTAAAATTTCAAATTGATAAGTTTTTAGTACCTATATAAAATTTTCAAGTTTTTATTTTTTTTGAAAAAAGATATTTTTTTTTCATTTTTTATGAATTTAATATATCTTTACCATTTGAAATGAAATAATTCCAAGACTAGAAAAAATTATGATCATGGTTGACCAACATCTTAGAGCCTGCCACCACTACCGTCATCTTTTATGGATCCTAATGATGTTTTTGTACCCAATACTAATAGATAGCCAATTGTTTCCCCAGATGTCATTGGTAGCCCACCATCTGATTCACCTCCGATAATAGAGAATGTGTCCACCCCTTCATCTAGGGTATATTGGTGAATTAATATTACTAGTATGTTTTCCATTTTTCAAAAAAAACTTTTTATTTTATTAATTATTTAATACTTTTGTCATACATATAATGTCAATCATAGAAGGGATAAAAATATAAACAATGAATATGTATGGTACCTGAAGGAATTCAAGAATTATCCTTCCATTTGATGAGTTCGGGGTGACAACCAGTGACACTGATGGAATCTATGGGAAGATTCTTGGTCATTTTCTTACAAGATGGTGAGATTTATCATAAATTATAAAGATTAGAGGAATATTCCTACATCTTGGAAAAATTATATATTTGATAATAATATAATGTTAACATTAATTTAATATTATTTGATGACTAATTTAAAAGAAATGAGTAATTTTTTTTAATAAACTTATTAAGTGTTATGTTTTTTTAGATATTTTTTCATTTTGATGGCCCGAAATCCATTTCATGACCATGGACTTTAAAAAATATGGGAAAGAAATAGAGATATTTTAAATGGATATTATAGAATGTGTTTAATGACACTTATCTAAGCTCATGAAAAATGTATGATAATGTTCTTCATGGAATTTCTCATGATCAATTTAAGATATTTATCGATATCAACAGAGATTCATCTTATGAGGTAATTTCATATTTTATAGTATCTTAATAACCTAAACACAATGAAATTATAATTTTTATTAATGTTTCTATTTTTTGTATGAATTATCTAAAAAAATACTTTGAATCATGAGAAGAAATTCATTCCTCACATCACTGGGTCTCAATGTTTTTCAAGAAAAAGAATAATTTTGGTTTTTATTTTATTAATAATTATTTATATCATTTTATAGTAAATCAATGTTTTTTTCTAACATTTTTATATCTTTTTATAAATATGGATGAATTAGGTAACTCTTTTGGCCAAACATATATGTGGTTTAAAGTGAATAGGAAACCTGATGGTAGTTTTGTAAATGGACCTACCAATGATGTTTAAGTAAGTACTTTTCATTACCATTTCATATTATTTCATTACCATAAAAAATAATAATGAAAAATATATTATAACAACTAACAATCCTTAAATGTAATTAAATACGACCAATACTTGGATAAAATGATGCAAATTTGTCATCATTTGATACATTTATCTTGAACCAATTAATTGGGTTTAAGGATTGTTTGTTTTTATAATAAAATTTTCATTATTATGTTTTTATAGTTTTGAAATAAAAATAAATACTAATGATTTTTTAATTAGATAAAATTATCAAGTTTGAATATTTTATAAAATCATTGTTAATATTTTTTTACTAACATGTTTGAATTCATGAAGTATGGGAATCGAACCCTTCCCAATCATCATCAGTTTCCCAGATTGATGAAGTTGGAATAGTTTTAGGGAAGGAGAATCTTGGTTGTGTATAGGGAATTGGTTATGAGCCTACTCCATCAGATTTTTTTGGGAGGGTGGAATTATCCATTACTGCTAAAACCGGTGGGGGGTTGAGTAGTGCTGTTAATCAAGAATCACAAAGTGAAATTGAAATATTGAATGAAAAAGTGAAAGAATAAGAATCTTATAGGAAAACACAGGATCGGTGGTGGTAGAAAATGGAAAATGCTTTAGATTATATATTTTATGAGATGACCAAAATTTTCCCTATAGAAATTTATAGCCTTATAACTCCCCCACTAAGGTATATTCTAAATTCCATATATCATTCACACATTTTAAATGAAAACAAAATACTTACATAAAAAAACTAAAATGAAATTTTTATATATAAAACATGAATTTTGAGTCATACCGACCACATATTGTGCTATATTGATGTGTGGTTGATTTATATACAGTAAAAATGAATTATAGATTATTATGCATATTTTTGAAAACAATCGGAGCTAGTTTTCTCAGTTTTGACTCAGTATACATTTCAGAAAGGTACAAAAGCCTTTTAAATTAAGTGTTGGGGGTAAAAACTAGGAAAATTATGTTTAATTAACCTGAAACTATGGTAAAATGGCTGTAGAGTTAATTTTGAAATGTAAGAACTAACAACATATCATTCTAAATTACAGTTTTCCCGTTATGGACGTAAAATCATTTTTAGTGTTTTAAAACACTAAAACATGAATGGAATGGTAATAAACATAGAAAATGACCACATATTGATATAAAATCACAGGAAAACCACCATTGAGTTATTTTTGACATGTACGCGCAAACAACACATCAATATGATGTGAAATGTGGTAGGAATTACTCGGTATACACTTCTGAAAGGTACAAAAGCTTTTAAAAACAAGTACTAGAGGTCATAATCAGGAAAAAATGTTAGATATCGATGAAATCATGGAAGAAACCATATATTTAATTTTTAAATGTAGGAACTAATTTCATGTCATTTCCAAATTAATGTTTTCCCGTTATGGGCATAAACACATTTTTAATGATTTAAAAAACTAAAATGTGCATGGAATGGTCAAAACTAAAGAAAAAAACCTTATATTGATGTGAAATCATGGGGAAAGCACCATTGAGTTGTTTTTTTATGCGTAAAAATAGACAACATGTCAATATGATTTCCGGTGTGGATGGAATAACTCGGTATACACTTCTAAAAGGTACAAAATCCTTCTAAAATAAGTTTTAGGGTGGGTCAAAACTCGGAAAAAGACATCATATTTCCCTAAAATCGTAGGAAAAAAACTTATATTTAATTGTGAAATGTAAAAATCAATGACATGTAATTACGAATTACGATTTTATCATTATGTATGTAAACACATTTGTAGTGTTTTAAAACACTAAAAAATGCATGTAATGGTAATAACCATAGAAAACAAACTAATATTGATGTAAAATCCTGGGAAAACCATCGATGAGTTGTTCTTGATGTGTATGTGTTGACAACACATCAATAATATGTGTTGTGTTGTCTACATTACTCATTTTACACTTCTGAAAGGTACAAAGGCCTTTAAAAACAAGTGTTAGGTGGGTCAAAATAATGAAAATGACATTATATTTCCCTAAAATCTTGGAAATATGATCGTATATTTAATTTTGAAATATTGGAATTGAAAATAAAATATTTTGAATTATGGTTTTCCCATTATGGTTGTAAACATGTTTTTAGTGTTTTAAAACACTAAAACATGCATAGAATGGTCAAAACCATAAAAAACCTCATATTGATGTGAAATCATGGAGAAACCCCCAATGAGTTGTTTTTGACATGTAATCATACAAAAAATGTTAATCCAATGTGTGGTGTGGTCAAAATTACCAAGTATACACTTCTAAAAGGTACAAAAGCCTTTAAAAACAAGTGCCTGGGGTCAAAACTAGACAAATGAAGTTATATTGCCCTAAAATAACGGGGTAATGACCATATATTTAATTATGAAATTTAGGAGCTCATGTATTTTCATTCCAAATTATGGTTTTCTTATTATGGATGTAAACTTTTTTTCAGTGTTTTAAAACACTAAAACATGAATAAAATAATCAAAACCATAGAAAAATACCACATTTTAAAGTGAAATAATAGGAAAACCACCGTTAAGTTGTTTATGGTGTGTACGGACAGAAAACACTTCAATTTAATGTGTTCTGTGGTAAAAATTACTCAGTATACAATTGTGAAAGTTAAGGATGCCTTTAAAAACAAGTGTTTGGGGGTCAAAAGTAGGAAAAAAATGTTGGATTTACCTAAAATAAAGGGACAATGAGCATCTATTTAATTTTTAATTAAAGGAACTGATAATATTTCATTAAAAATTATGGTTTTCCTATTATGCATGTAATCATATTTTAGTGTTTTAAAACAATAAAACATGCACAGAATAAAAAAACCAAGAAAAAGACGTCTGATAGATGTGTAATCATGGGAAAACCGTTGATGAGTTTTTGTATGTGTATTTGTAGATAACATATCAATCTGATATGCGATGTAGTCATAATTACTCTGTATACACTTCTGAAAGGTACACAAGACTTTAAAAACAAGTATCGGTGGGTCAAAACCTAGAAAGTGATGTCAAATTTCCCTAAAATAAAGGGATAATGAATATATATTTAATTTTAAAATATAGTAACAAATGACACATCATTATGAATTATGGTTTTCCAATTATGTCTGTAAACACATTTTTAGTGTTTTAAAATACTAAAATGTACATGGAACTATTAAAATCATAAGAAATAACCTTATATTAATGTGAAATCATGTTAAAACCACCATTGAGTTGTTTTTTATGTGTACACATAGAAAAATCATCAATCCAATGTGTGGTGAGGTTATAATTACTCAGTATACACTTCAGAATTGTGCAGAAGCTTTTCAAAACAAGTGTATGGGAGTCAAAAACTAGGAAAACTGCATTATATTGCCCTAAAATCATGAGAAAACAACCATATATTTAATTTTAAAATTTAGGAACAAAAATCACATCATTCTGAATTATGGGTTTCCCATCATGGCTGTAAACACATTTTTAGTGTTTTTAAACACTAAAATGTGCGTACAACAGTAAAAACCATATAAAACAATCTCAGATTGATGTGAAATCACATAAAAACAACTGATGAGTTGTTTTTGATGTGTATGTGAAGAAAACATGTCAATATGACATGTAGTGTGGTTATAATATCTCGGTATAAACTTATTAATGGTACACAATCATTTAAAAACAAGTATGGGGGTCAAAACTAGGAACACAATATTTGATTTCCCTAAAATTTACAGAAAATGATCATAGATTTAATTTTGAAATATAAGAAATAATGACATGTCATTCTGAATTATGGTTTTTCCATTATGGATTTTAACACATGTTTAGTGTTTTAAGACACTAAAACATGCTTGGAATGATCAAAACCAAAGAAAACGACCACATATTGTTGTGAAATCATGGGAAACCACTGTTGAGTTGTTTTTGAAATATAGGACAATCTGTGATATCAAAACCTTTAAAATTTATTTATTATGTAAATTTCAAGCACATTAAATGTAACTTTAAAGATAAATTAGAATATTTACTTATCCATTTTTAGTTTCAAGTGTTGAATCATATCTTAAATAGGTATGTTTATGTTTTCAAAGTTTTTTTAATTAAATATTATTTTTTTATGTTAAAATTTATTCTATTTGATTAACAAAATAAAAAAATTTATGTGCATGATTCTGAATATATTAAGGGTCTTTTCTCATTAAAATTTATTTTCTTAAATGTTTTGATTTTCATTATTGGTTGCAGATGCCTGTAGTAGGTAGGAGGTTGACTATTTCAATCCATGAAATTCTTAAGAAGGTAGTCATGATGGTTTTTATTTTCTATGGTATGTAAAAATTTTATCAATTATTCTACAATAATTCTGATTTATTATGTTTAGTTTTAATTTTTGTTTTATTTTTGGTTATAGTTGGCGAGATCGTGTGTCCAGTTTCTATTGTTGAGATGATGTGGAGGAAGACATATGTAGTGGTGGTCATGACATGGATGTATATTGGGCATAGGTTGTTGTTGGACATATTTTATATGTATATATTGATGACTGAGGTATTGGTTAACATATTTAAGGGTGTAATAAGATAAAGGTTATGATGAATGTATGTCTGTATATGACTATGGATTTATGATATATGTATGATGGGTTTATCATATATTTTTGTTTTAGTTTATTAAATGTTAGTTTTTTTTATATTTATAGTTTTTTATTAATTTTTTTTAAAATAAAACTCATTTAGTAGCAGTTTTAATTAACTACTATTAAATACATTAAATATAATATATTTAATGGCCGTTCTGATTAACCTCTACTAAAAGAAACGATCGTTAATATGTTTCACAGTGGTTTATTTTATTTTATTTATGTTTCCACTAAATATTTTTTTTATAAAATAACTATCACTAAATAAACAAGTAACCACCACTAAATTCTTAAAAAATAACACAAAAGAAAACAACTATTAAATTAAGGAAACCAATGCTAAATGACTGATGACCATTCAATACACGGTGGTTTTAATAACCACCTCTACACTATTTGGAAGTTGTTTAAACCACTAATATTCCTTGAAAAAACTACCAATACTACCCTATTTTTTTGTAGTGCCTCACAAGGATTTAACCACATATAGACTCATGTAAACATTCCCATTGGCATCTCACAAGGTTTAATTTAAAAAAATTAAAAGTAACAATTAATTTACAAAGGTCTCACTTGGTCAACACAATTGTGTGTTAAAATCCGCATCCCCCAAACACTCACGAAATATCAAAGAAAATTATGAACCACCTAACATGGGGTCTTAGATGTAGCCACATCTGGTATGTTCCTCTAACTCTGATTGGTTTAGAAGAAATAATAGTTTTTAATGAATCCCTCGAAAATAGAGTAAATTGTCTCACACAGATTTAGTGGTCCATGAGGTAAAAGAAAAGGAAAAGGGATGAAATGGAGAATAGAGAATCATCAACGTGGTTCCAATGCCCCCAATGATGATTAAAACATAGATCTGGAGGAGGAGATATTGAGATCCCAAGGAGGGATAGGGAGAGACATGAGGCCCTAGGGTGATTCCCCTTCTGTGAACGATGAAGGAGACATGAGAGGGGGTTGAGGACCCTTCACCTTATTAAACAAAAACTACTTCAGGAATTTAAATGCCATGTAAATTCAGGGATTTAAATGGTCTTCCCCAAAATCTAATGAAATAAACTAATTATAAGTTGTGTATTTAATTACACACCATATAATTGGCCAATGTCAGATTTTAGTATCTTGGGACATGATCTCTTCCTTTAGTGTTTTTCCAAACCCTCGAGACTTCCACTAAATCATAAACCACACCTAAAACAAGATATCGAGCCAAAATAAAACTTGGAATGATGTTTCAAATATCAATAAAATGGGTTGTTCTGACCACCGAGTCCAAAATTCATATTTTCTTGAAAAATGACCCATTCAAAAACCCAAGACGTTACAAATAAGATTTGGTAGGCTGTTGTGAACCTAGAATATAAGAACATTATAATAACCAAATGGGTTTTTAATAATATAATGAAGGAATAAGGAAAAGTGATTTAAAAAAATTCATGAATTTTTTGTAATGTATTCTCCTAAATTAAGGGAATAAAAATTAATGAAATGTTTTTTAATGTGGATAGGTTGGAAATAATTCAGTTATTCTTATTCTTAGTGGTGAAAATGTCATTCATCGTTTTTTAAAATGAATGTTAAATATACAATATTTGATTTATTACTTGAATAAGAGATTTATATTGATCCCCCATATAGTATGATTGTTCATTAAGATGATAAAAAGGTTTTTTGATTGAAGAAGGAATTAAATTGGCTGAATAAAGAACTAAGATCATAGTACTCCAAACTTTATAAATACTTGAAAAAGATCAGTTTCTAGAATGGAGAAGTTGACCATCACTTATATATCTAGAAGGAGGGTAACAAGTGGTTGATGGTTCTTATATATATTAGTGAAATATTTTTTGTATGATCCAATTATGCTCGAAGAATGTAGTTTTCTAAATTCATGTGATGGTAGTTATAAATATTGATGATTGGTGAATTATAATTTTTCCTTGGTTTACAAGTGAATCAAGTAAGATGTGATATATTTATTTCTTAATATAAATATTTTAAAAAATTAATTAAATGTTTAAAAATAGAGGATTAATAGGCTTTTAAAAACATTATTTTCTACCTAGATATAGTTTTTAATAGAATAATACAAAAAAGGTGACAATTTTATGCAATATAGGAAAATTATTAGGAGCCTATTATACTTAACACCAACAAGATATAATATTTGTTTTCCAGTTTTCAATCTAAAAGGTAGAAAAGATATCCTAAACAAATAAACTAGAATGTAGTAAAAAGGATACTAAGATATATCAAATGCATAATTTATTTATATTTTATTTATAATGATATACCATAACAATAATTATTGGGATATATATATTCCAATAGGGCTAGTTCATCAGATGATAGAAAGTCTACATCAAGAAGTGCATTTTATCTTGAAAACTTA
This sequence comes from Viscum album, assembly GCA_963277665.1. NCBI lineage: Eukaryota > Viridiplantae > Streptophyta > Magnoliopsida > Santalales > Viscaceae > Viscum > Viscum album. Next base: position 46,890,004 of record OY728122.1, read on the forward strand.
TATATTTTTTATATAATAAAGAATCAATATTTCACTTCATTGAGAAATATGAATGATAAATACATTACTATAACTCAATCATGTACATAAATCTTATGGATGAAATAATATCTTGGGTATTTTGGAGTTGTGGTAAAATATCCTATCCCTATCAAGTGTGATAACTCGAGTGTTAATAATCTAGGTAAAAATTATGTCCATCACTAAATGAAAAAGTACCTTGATATCAAATATTACATCATAAAATATAAGTATGATATATGTTTGATGATATTAGATTATTTTACTACACAAATTCATGTTACATATGTCATTACACAATCACTATCCAATGAAGTATTTGTAATTCATCGATTATCTCTTGGATTAAAACTACCTCCATCTAATTCAATGGTTTAGATATGAGACCCCACTCCCTTAATGTATTTTCCATTCAAATAATATAATAAAATAGTGATATTTTTATCTATCGATTCAAGGGAAGGTATGTTTTCCCTTATGGTTTGAATGGTTTTTATGATATTTCATTTTTTAACATTCAAGGAAGTTATCTTTGTGTTCATTAAAAAATGGGGAGATATATATTTCTATTATTAAATGGGATATGGGTTAACATGTTTTATCCTCATAGTGAGAAAGGGGGAGATCACATGAATGTTAATTTAGTTGTATTTTGTTGATAAAATTTTGGTATGTGCAGTGCGTAGTGTCAATTCGGATGATTATTGGATTGTTTTTAGCATTGATCTATGTGGTGTTTAGAGAAGAAGTAAAGTATTTCACAAAGTAATTGTTCTTAAGTGGGTTCTTGAGAAATTCATGAAGATCACTGAAGTGTTTCATAGTGAAGGTTTTAATAAAATCTAGTTTCCCACACTAAGAATACATCTTTTCATCTTGGAGGGTATTTTTAATTGAGTAACTGAATACACTATATATTGAAGGCTTATAGTTGTTAAAGGATGGGTATTGAAGTTGAAATATTTTTTTAAAGGAGTGATATGGTGTTGTTAACCAAACCAATGCGGGATATTGTTATAAAACATACATTGATGAATTTTTAGAATTTTTTATTTATAAATATAGGTTAAAAGAATTTAAAATACTTATGCATTCATTGTGGATTGATGTCATGCAATTTAGAGGATGTTAGATATGTTATATAATTATTGGAAATGTATAGAGACATTTAAGATGTGACAAACTGTACATAACCATCTCATAATTACATTATTTATAGAAAATATTGTATTACATACACTCCCATGACCTTTTAGGCTTATAGATTTAGATAATTAAGATAACCTATTAACTAATAAATCCCTTGTCATTCTCATCCAGTGGATATTTTTCCAATAAATAAGAAACTAATTAATCCATAATATGTCTTCAACATCACTTATAAATTCTCCACACATTCAATTCTTTTAAGGATATCATGTGTAATACTTTTCTTCATAACCTAGGGAAATGGAAACATAATAAGGGTGATCTTAAATGCTTAGTAAGGTAAAATATATACCAGAATATATTATAGAATAAACATGGAATGAATAATATGGTAGGAAGTATATGATAATAAAATAATTTCATATGAATGATCACATAATCATGAGTCTATTTTATAGAAGAAATAATAATATAAATATTTTTATGGATAAAAATAACTAAATTCATGGTGATAAATTGTATAATTTCATAAATATTGATCTTTACTATCAAGAACTCAACTATGACATTATTATTTATATAAATTCCATAACCACTCCATCATTCTTATCATTAATATTTCAATAAAGACATCATTCTTTCATTGGGTAGGCATACTCCAAATACCCAAATCTCATGTCTTGTGAGACCAACCGATGCATCAAGGGGACATATAATACATGATACCACCCATCACTTAATATGTATTGTGAAAAAAATATATAAAATCAATATTATTCAAGTCAATAAATGGTATAACATGTATATAAGCCATCAAGTGAAATAATGTGCACAGTTAAACAATACATATCCAAACTGTTCCATAAGTAATATCAAAGGATGTTGACATAGATAATAAATAAAAAGATTGAATGTGAAATAAAACACTTAATACCATGAAAAAAGAGATAATAATGATATAATAGGTCAAATAGGTAGTTTATACATCATATATAACAAATTAGGTTCATAACTCAAAATATGTCTCAAAGAATGAAATTTTGAGATGAAACCCTTATAAAATTGATAAATCTTAAATCAAAACCCAATGAAAGAGAAAACATGAAATGAAACACTGAATATCAAGAATTGAAAAATAATTATGATATAATACATCAAATATATAGTCATTACACAATAAAGGAAACATGGCGCACATTATGAAACTTATCTCAATGAAATCAAAAATTGAGACAATAAACCATTATAGTAATGGTAACACAAGATTAAAAAGAACTAATAGGGTTTCCATGAAATGTAAATTAAAATATCATGAAATTAATGATATTAATTATAAATAAATGAAATTAAGGTAGTGAATACACCATAAAAAGAAATTATGGTGTGTAATATCAAACATGTATCATGGAATTGAAAATAGAAAAAAAACACTTATAACCTCGGTATCCTTTGAATCAAAATCCATTAAAAGAAAAAACATGACATGACACTTAAAACACAATGAATTAAATGAATATAGTCAAATGCATCAATTATGAAATAACCACACCATATCAAATATATCATGACACACAAAGTGAAATATTTCTTAAGAAATTAAATTTGAGGAAAAGAACCCTATACTGTAAAGTTAAAATAAGAATCAAATGATCAAAAAAGGGATACCATAAAATAGAAATTAAAAAATCATGAAATGAAATATATTTATTATAATTTATGGAAATTGATGTAGTGAATAATATATAAATAGAAATGATGGTTCACAATATAAAACATATCCCATGGAATAGAAAATAAAGACAATTAACTCTTTCCTTAGTTCCAAATTAGTCACATTGCACTATAACATCCTAAATAACAGAAATAAATATTTTAATCAACTATTTTTGAACCATATTAATATATATTTACCCTTATATAATTATTTTATAACCATTTATTATAAATATATTATACTATTATATTTTTGTTTCAACATCGGGTACTAATTACTTTGATTTCATGTTTCATACGTTTTTTCAATTTCCTAGTTGATTATTTTTTATTCGATTTTTTTTTCAAATTTAAAAAATTATATGAGATATTAGACTCATAGGTTTTTAATGATTCATCATATCCCATTTTTATTTCGTAAATGATAAGGTTATGTTTTTTGAAAATGGAAATTGTGAAGAACTAGTTTCAGTGTGTTTAACGATCAAAAGGTGATATATTAATAAATATATTAAATATAAAAAAAATTAGAATCATTAAAAAAAATATTAATTATTATTACATGATATTATCATTATATAATATTCCTTAATCATTCATAATATATATATTATAACACCATTCATATATATGGTAAAACTGACCCATATTGGACCGTGTTATAATTATTTATTGAGTAAGGAATTTATAAGGACCGAGCCTTAATAAATTAATTAATTTAATCTCTAGAAGATAATTCACTTTATTTTATTTTTAGGATATTTTTAGGTTTATATTTTTAATTAATTATTCCATCACCCTTACATAAATAAATATTACATAATAAAGTGGACACTTCAACATAATATTTGTTTTTTTGAAAAAGTTTTTTTATAATGTAAAAACGTTTTATTTTCACAAAATATCATCACAATTTTCATATTTACCTCATCCTAATCCATAATCATATATAAAACCCTATGAAAAACATTTTAAAACATGGGATGTGAACACAAATCTTAGTAAGGGTCATAGAGATAAAAAAGAACCTATTAGTTCATGAATAATTTTACTTTTTCCCCTTTTCATAAATTAAATTTCGGCTCAAAATAAAAAATTTATTACTTAGAAAATAAAATTTTCTTTCTAAATATTTTCACAAAACATTTCATAAAAAATATTAAAGGTAAAATAAAACTCATAAATGAAATGTTTCTACAAAAAAGACATGATATAAGCATAAGTAAAATTTTAAATTCCAAGACAACCTCGAATGGAAGACAAAGTCCCATCATGGATTAGGTTTAATAACTAATCTCATTCATAACATATCATGAGACATAATCATTACACAATACATTGATTCTATTTAACAGACCCACTCATACTTGGTTTATAATGGAACATCCCATCCTTGGTTTATTATAGAACCACCCATACTTGGTTTACAATGGAACCACCTATCCTTGGTTTATAACAAAACCACATGTTACCATAAACAATGCCCAACAACTATAACATAATCATAATACATGGTAGTTTGAATCATAAAAACATTTTTTTCATCCATAAGAAAACAATTTTGGAACTTGATATACCCCTTTTCTTTGAAACCCAACTTTGGAAACTAAAATTCTCAAATAAAGGGAAGGAGGGTTGGATCCCATATTTTTTCAAGTTTGTCCCTCTTGAGTTTTTTTTTCATTTGATCCATGGTGGCCAATTCTTATTCGAATAAAAAGATCCATTTCTTGGGAAAATGACTTAAAACTTGGGGATGCTTGTTTGTTTGAATTAATAGAGTTCAAATATAAATGTGTTAAAAAGATTTATGAGGGTCTTCCATACATTGGAAGGATTTGGAGGTGGTTTGGGGAATTTTAGGGATTTTGGGATGAAAAACTATCTATATACCATTTAAATGCTGTGTAAATATCTTACAAAAAATCTATATTCTTCCATAAACATGTCGTGAAACAAATATATGGCATGTACACATTGTGTAAGAATTTCACATCATGTAATGTTCATGAAAAATATTAATTCTGCTAAAGTAATGGGTTTTTTAGTATATCTCTCTAAAAAGAAACACATGATGTGAAACTTTATTACATTCCATGTAATTTCTTAAGAAGAAATTTTAATGGTCTCTTGTGGATTATTTATCATTCCATCCATTTCATCATTCCCCCTCTAAACCATAGGGTGTCTCCGAGACAATTTTGGAGTTCCATACACCCTTTCAGATATCCCAATCATGCATCTGATCCCTAGTGAGTGGTTTTGCTATGGATTTCCATTATTTCTTTTTCTCTCTAACCATAGAGGTGTAATATATTGACCTTGTTCATTTTTGTTTTTTATCTTGATCGGTTGTGATCTAGGATCCTTATTTCTATCATTTATGCATTAGTTCTAATTGGATAATCCTATAGGAAGTGAGGTTTAATCTCCAGCTAAAGATAGGGGGTCTAAACCTTAATCCTATGGTTAGTTTAATTGAATTGTATGTGCAATATTACGATTGTACCAACATGAATTGTGAATAAATTATTAAATAATGAATTTGACTACTCTTTTTAATAAATTATTGTGACCTGGTTTTTGGCTACCCTTTGGATGAGAAAACCCAAGATTAATATGAACTATCTAATGGATTAAAGTTTGTTTAGCATGACTTGCGACCTTAGGTGATTTCTTGATATAGAATTCCTAGGTGATGGATTATTTCTTATTGATATGATTTTGATCATTTTGGAGATAAATAAAGTTAAATTTAAAGATAAATGGTAACTTTAATAATTAACCATTGATATGTATGATGTGATATTATGATATCCCTGTGGATATGATTTGTTGTATTATCAGGATGTAATGATTATATTGAGTAGGATTCACCCAGTACCATGTTTTAATTCTTATATTGAGTGGGATTAGCCTAATACCATGATTTTATGATCATATTGAGTAGGATATACACAGTTCCATACTGTAATGCTTATATTGAGTAGTCTTAGACCAGTCCCATGTTGTAATGCTTATGTTGAGTGAGATAATTCTAGTACCATACTATAATTATTATATTATGCAGTCTCTTCTATATCCTATACTAAAATGATTATATAGTGTATTTTGACCTAGATTTGTGTTCTTTACCATGGATTTATTATATGAATGTCATTGATGTGAGATATACTCAAAGAAAATATAGCCTAGAACTGAAGCACATTTTGTTTTACCATAGTTATATTTTTATTGGTTGGAATGATTATGCTGCTGAGAAAAGTATTTTTTTCAACAATACATAATAATGTTATTTAAAGGGGGAGATTATTGAAAATAATACTCTGTCTCTTTATGATATTTTTGATGCTTACAAATACCCTTAGTTATTTTCTAATGATTTTGTTTAGTATTTTGCAGGAATTTATTAATTTATTTTACTCCTGAAATAACAAGAATTTATTAATAGCGCGGAATCTACTTTAGCGCATCCTGGAATCATTGTTCATACCTTACGTGGATAAATTTAGTGTGGAATCTGCTTTAGCACATCCTGGAATCACTGTTCATACCCTACGTGGATAAACGTAGCATAATAATGAAAAGCGTGTATACTTTTTGAGATAAGAGAAAAGTATGGTTAAACAACCATACGTTTTCAGCAAAGTATAAAAGAAAACCTTACGTTTGGAAGAAACCTTAAGTTTTGGTTATCAGAAAAGTATGGAAGGAGAACCGTATGTAAGTACTAAACGTTACGTTTGTGTCTCAAAAGTATGGTTCATTAACCTTACTTTTGTAAAAAAACCCTACGTTCTTGGAAAAGTATGGATCAAGTAAAAGTATGGCTCTTTTGCCGTACGTTTGAGAGTTGAAGAAAAAATATGGATGATGAAACCTACATTTATGATTCAACCTTACGTTGTCAACCTTACGTTCGAATAATATATCATCAACCCTATGTTTGGAGGCCATGTCATCAACCTTACGTTTGGCATCGGAAATTTTGACAGATGATATTTTTATACAGCGGTCAGCAAGCTGATTTTTGGGTAGATTTCAAGCCGAATTTAATGTCGTTTTTAAACTATAACTTTGACTGATTCAAAGCCATTTTTTCAATGGATTTAAGATCTAATTAAAAGTATCTTTTTATGCAGAGTCTTAATGGAAGTTACGACTTCTCTATAAATTCAAATTTTTGAATATCGCGAATAAAAAGGTAAATTTTATGGATCTAAATGTGTAGGAGATATACTCAGCTTTATTATATTTGTTTTCTCTGAAAAACCAGGTACACGCATCTATGGTGATCAATCTTTTATAAAAAAGATGGAAAACAAAGACTACAAAAAAAGAATCTGGTTCTGCTGATTCAAAAGGAGCGTCAAGGATTTATTTGTTTAAGAAGAAGAACTCGATAGAAGATTCACTTGTTCTATATCAAATATCTACTGTGGATATACTACTACTGAAGTTGTGAACTATATCTCTATATCTAATGCAACCGGACCGACTCAGAATTTATTTGTTTCGAAAATCAATATTTCTAGAGATGACGATCCATCTACTGTCAATTGAATTCTGTTGCAATTGTGAAGATCAACTAGAAAACTTCTTTATGAAATTCTTTTTATTCTTGAGTAACCAGCTTATCGTTCTAAGATGTGTAGGTTCGTGGTTGAATCAGAAGGCTTTATTTTTCCTTGGATTGTAAAGGTGTCAACTGCCTATACTCAGTTGTGAAATGGTCTATGGAAAAGAGGACTAGATAGTGAAAATCACCAAGCTCATGGAGTTGAGCGTTGGTGGAGTGGAATAGGGGCCTTCTGTTCCCTGAACCACTATACATCTTTGTGTCCCTATTTTTACTTATTTCACTGCACGATCAAATCTGATAAAGCATAGAGGACAGAACTCGTTCAATTAGAAGAGTTACCGAAAAATATGAAAGACACAATTCACCCCCCTCTTGTGTATCATCTGTAGATTCAGATCCAACAATTGGTATCAAAGGAGGAGCTTTTGATAGATCCTTAGAAAGCAAGAAGCATTTAAAGATTATATACAACAGAGCATCATGACTGATACAATAGAAGGGATTTCAATGGTCAGAGAACCATATTTTAATGGAGAAAACTATTGCTGTTGGAAATCGTATATGATAATATATCTGAAAAACCTCGGTTATAAAGTCTATTCAAAGATTCTGAATCCTTATGAAATTCCTGAAAATCTTGAGACATGGAGTGTTCCTACAGAGGCAGAGTATGATATGAATTCCAAGGCTATGAATGCAATTATCCGCGGTCTAGGACCAGATGAATTTAACTAAGTATCTCAGTGCCCAACAACATATGAGATGTGGAAAACAATAGCTATGGAATATAAAGGAACATACCATGTGAGACAAATGAGATTTGCAACTGCAAAACTGAAATTTGATACTTTCAGAATGTTTGAAGGTGAAAGAATTACCCAAATGAATGGGAGATTGACAGAAATTATTAATAATATAACAGCTCTAGTAGAACCTGTCAAGCAAGCTGATCAAGCATTAAAAGTTCTAATGGTACTTTCTATTGGATGGAATGGTATCTCTTCTACAATCAGACAATCAACTCCTTTCAAAGATCTAACCGTGAGAGAGGTGATTGGTACACTAATGGTGTATGAAGCTGAAATGAAAGATGATGCTAATGAACATAAAGTGCTTATCAAAAGAGAAGATACTACCTTGAAAGTAACTTCACAAAAAAATAATAGAAAGTTAAAGAACAAATAAGTCAAAGCTAAATCAGAAAGCTTTGACTCATCTAACTTAGATGAAGAACTGGCTTAGCTAGCCAGAATATTTAGAAAATTCTCACAATTGAAGAAGATGGGGCATATCAGACCAGATTTCTCACAATTGAAGAATGAAAAGAAGAAGAAATTCTTCAAAATAAATGACTATGAGCAAAAAGAAAATAAAGCTATAAAATCCACTTGGAGTGTATCTGAAGACTCTTGTAGCTCTCCTAAATCAAGCTCAAAAAAAGAAGAAGTCAATCTAAAGGCAAACATGTGTTTCATGGCAGAAACTGATGAGGTACACTCATATTACTCCTCTGACTCAAACAATGAATCTGATTCTGAATCAAGGAACACAAATACAAAACTTGCAACCTACTGAAATATGCTTGAAAAAAGATAGGACTCACTATTTAAGAAACATAAGTTACTAAAAAACAAACCTAAAGCAATTTTAGATGAACGAGATACAATACTGAAACAAAATAAGGAATTAACTGATAAATACAATTCGATTAACACTAACTATATTAATTTTGAATCAAGAATAAAAACACTGCAGGATGAAGTAGAATCTTACAAAAAAGATGCATTGGTTTTTACAAATGGAGAGAATTATTTAAATGAAATTCTTGGAAAAACTATCATTAAAAAGGAAATATTTGGAATTGGGAGTAAATGAGAAAAACCTAAGCTATATAAAAATTATTTTGTTCCTAGCTATAAAAAGGTTAATTGTAATTTTTGTGGGACAAAGGGACATATAGCTAAAAACTATTTCATAATACAACCTCAAATTTCTGGTATTAAGAAAGCCTATGTTTCAAAAGAATTATATGATTCAGCTGATTTTAAAAGAACAAAGCAAATTTGGATACTTAGATCATTACTAGCTAACACATCTGGACCCAACAGAATATGGGTACCAAAGTAATTTGTTTGAATGTCTCTGCAGATAGCAGGCCACCAGACAAGAAAAGATAAATGGTACATGGAAAGTGGCTACTCAAGACATATCAGTGGAAACTCATTGAATTTTTCTTCACTCACTCAAAAGGAAGGAGGACTTGTCACATTTTGTGACAATTCCAAAGGAAAAATCAATAGCATTAGAACTATTGGATATCCAAAAATAGTCTCAATCAATAAAGTACTTTATGTATAAGGATTAAACCACAATCTGATAAGTATCTCTCAACTTTGTGATGATGGATATACTTTTGATTTTACTGACAGTTGTTGTACTGTTTCTAAAGATAAATTGTTTAAATTTAAAGCACAAAGAACTGATAATGTCTATACTTTGGATTTAAATTCCTTGTATAAACAACAAGTAAACTTCTTGACTGGTAAGGTAAGTGAATCCTGGATCTGGCATAGGAGACTTCGGCATTTTAATATATATGTTTTACATAAATTACCTAAGAAACATTTATTTTATGATTTACCTTGTCTCAAATTTAAAAGTGACAGATTTTGTGATGCATGTCAACTTGGCAAGCAACACAAATCATCCTTCAAATCTGTTAATAAAGTTGCTGCATCTAAACCTCTAGAACTTATTCAAATGGATTTTTTTGGACCCTCAAGAGTATCAAGATTAGCTGGTAAATTATATGAATATGTTTTAGTTTATGACTATTCTAGATTTACATTGATTTTATTTTTGAAATTCAAAAATGAAGCTTTTACTTTATTTGAAAGTTTCTGAAAACCTGTTCAGAATGAAAAAGGTTTTAATATAATCTCATTGAGAAGTGATCATGTTGGAGAATTTGAGAATCAGGAATTTAATTCCTTTTGACCAAATATGGGTATTAAACACACCTTCTCTGCACCAAGAACACCTCAACAGAATGGGATTGTAGAAAGAAGAAATAGAACAATTCAAGAAATGGCTAGAACTATGTTAAATGAATATAGCCAACCTATATATTTATGGGCAGAAGCTGTGAATACAGCTTTCCATATAATTAATAGAGTTTTAATTAGACCTATTTTGAAAAAGACACCCTATGAACTATGGAATAACAGAAAACCTAAAGTAAATTACTTTAAAGTTTTTGGATGCAAGGTTTACATCTTAAACACCAAGGATAATCTTGGTATGTTCGATCCAAAATCTGATGAAGGTATTTTCTTAGGATATTCTATTACCTCCAAAGCTTAAATAGTTTACAATATGAAGTCAAGGATTGTTGAAGAATCAGTTCATGTGAAATTTTATGAATCTGATCCCTTTGAGAAAAGGACAGATCAAATGGATGAACTTGACTCTAATGATAACATGAGACTTGAGAACTTAAAGAATGATTTTAAAAAATATATAAAAGAAATTCAGTCTAGTTCATATGAACATGATACTAAAGAACATTTAAATATGTTACCTAAACAGACTAGAACACTAAAGAATCACACTTTAGAAACTGCAATAGGTGACCTAGAAACTGGTGTTCAAACTAGAAGAAACTTAGGAAACCTAGTGGAATTCTCTTCCTTCCTATCTCAACAAGAACCCAAGACTATAGAAGAAGCTTTAGATGATGAAAGATGGGTAATATAAATGCAAGATGAATTAAACAAGTTTAAAATAAATGAGGTTTGTGAATTAGTGGAAAGACTTAAGAATTATCCAGTAATAGGAACCAAATGGGTCTTTAGAAATAAATAGGATGACCAAGGCACAATAACTAGAAATAAAGCAAGATTAGTAGCTAAAGGATACAATCAAGAAGAAGGAATAGATCATGATGAGACTTTTTCACCTGTAGCTAGGTTAGAATCCATAAGAATCCTTTTAGACTATTGATCTTATATGAATTTTAAATTATTTCAGATGGATGTTAAATCTTCCTTTTTTAATGGTTATTTAATGAAGGAAGTTTACATTGAGCAACCTCCTGGTTTTAAAAATTCTCAAAAACAAGATTCTGTTTTTAAACTTACTAAATCTCTTTATGGCCTTAAACAAGAAACTAGAGCTTGGTTTGAAAGATTAGGTTCTTTTCTTTTGAAAAATGATTTTACTGTTGGAATGACAGACCCAACACTCTTTAAGAAAACTGTAAAAAATAATATTTTATTGGTTCAAATTTATATTGATGATGTAATTTTTGGATCAACTAATAAAAACCTTTGTCATGAGTTTTCAAAGTTAATGCAAGAAGAATTTGAAATGAGTATGATGGGAGAATTAAATTTCTTTTTTGGTTCTTTAAATATTTCAAAAAGATTTTGGAAATGTTTTAAATCAAAGCAAATAAATTACTGATTTACTTAAGAAATTTGGACATGAAAATAGTAAGCCTTTTACAACTCATATGTGTACTAATATAAAACTTGATTTGGATGAAAATGAGAAATCCGTTGACAAAAAGTTATATAGAGGTATGATTGGTAGTTTTTTATATCTTACTGTTAGCAGACTAGATATAATGTATTCAGTATGTCTTTTTGCTAGATTTCAATCAAATCCTAAATAATCTCATCTAACTGATGTTAAAAGAATTTTTAGGTATTTAAAAGGAACTATTTTCAATATATTCTTTATCCTAAAACTTATGATTTAAATTTGATTTCATATTCAGATGATGACTTTGGAAGTTGTAGATTAGATAGAAAAATTACATCAGGAACATGTCACTTTTTTGGAAAGTCTTTAGTATCATGGTCTAGTAAGAAACAACATTTAGTTGCCCTGTCAACAGCCGAGGCAGAATATGTGTCTGCTGGCAGTTTCTATGCACAAGCGTTGTGGATGAAAAACACTCTTATGGACTTTGGATTGAATTTTCATAATACACCTATTTTATGTGATAATACAAGTGCAATTAATATTTCAAAAAATCCTATTAGTCATTCTAGAACTAAGAACATTGATACAAGGCATCACTTTTTAAGATATTATGTTATTAAAAAAGATATATTTTTAGAATTTATAAATACTGAAATTCAATTAGCAGATATTTTTACTAAACCACTTCCCACTGCAAGGTTTGATTTTATTAAGGGGGATTTAGGTTTATTTAATTTTAAATAATTTTTATTTTTATTTACTTTTATTTTTTAAAATTTTATTTTGTTTATTAAATACTGATTAAGTTTTTTTTCTTTCTCCATATGTAAATTTCATTTAAATATATGTAATGATTAGTGATTAAACGTGAATCAAGGATGTCAGAGCCTTTTTGACTTCTAAACCATTTCATTTCTATCAAAACACTTTCAAAATCTGAAAATCGCACTTCTGCTCCTAAACCGTAATCTTTGAACATCTGAAACCCTAACCTTCAAACCTTCAAAGATTCTCCCAGAGAAGGTAAGAACTAAAAGAGCCAATGAAGCCGAGCCAAGAAATGCCAAGAGACAACACTCCGAGGGGAGAAAAATCATACATGGCAAGGTAATCGATCTCGACTGGTTATTTCAGACAAATCTTCTGTTGAAACAAGCGCTCTCGTTTCAGAATCTTGAACAAACATTCAATAGTGAAAATACGGAATTTCTATATGAAGTAGAACTTAGATACATTTTCAAATCTATACAGTTTAGTATGGGATATACCGAGGACAATATGATAGCTAAGATAGAGGATAGAGATTTCTCAATCTCATCAGTAGAGATTGGTTAGATTATAAACTGCCCTCATGAGGGAGTTTTTTATTTTTATTTGAAGAATATAGAAGATGTTGTGCATAAATCCAATGATATTATGTCTTTTTTTGTTTGGAACATAAACTATTAAGAAAATGATGGTAAAAGATTTAGAACCAGATCAGAAGATCCTGGTTAAATTTGTTCAGACAGGAATAGCTCTGAGAATGGCAGAAATGAAAAAGATTTTGTAGCCTAACATGTACATAATGTATCTTTTTTAAGTGATATTAAGTTAAACTTCCCATGGTACATAGTCAAGTACCTCAATTACTGTTGCCATAGCAATGCCCGAATGAACTTATATCCTTTCGGTCAATTTATTTCTAAACAGTTGCTTAATAAAAACATGGCGAGATTAGTGGATGCCTGAGTACAATGTCATCATAGTAATATGTTTAATGCTGGAACTTTAAGGAATATTGGATACTTATGGAGCACCATTAAAGGAAAACTCTTTCCAATAGGAGGTGAGGAAGACTCATAAAGTGCTCAGGCTCAACCTGCTAAGTCCAAGGAGGGATAGTCTGAATCAAGAGTCAGCAATGTAGCAAGAAGGATCCGATTTTAAGTGGAAGATGCTGAAGAATAAATAAGTCAGGAGGGACTTCAATCAAAAAGAAAGAGACCTGTCAATGAGGAAATTACCTCTCCTACATTGGAAACAACAAAAGAAGCTTTATTTTCTTATTCTTTTGTAAGAGAAGATGTTGTTGATATGACCATGGAAGATGTTACAGAAAGAACAACACCAGTAGAGGGATCATGAGATCAAGAAGAAGCTCAAAGGGAGAATCAGGAATAGATTATAGCAAATGTTGAAGTTACACTTCAACAAAACCAAGATAAGGAGGCAGTGCTTGGTGGGGAAGTGGACAACCCTCAAGAAACTCCTGAAAATGTTGTTATCCAAAATCCAGTGGAAGGCCAAGATGCTAATGTTTGTGGGGAGCATGCTTCTGAAGTTCACATGTAAATGATTCAAGAGGATTTTTATGTGGAGGAGTCTACGGACTCTAAGGAAAAATCTATGGACCAACCTATTTGGGACAAAGGAAAAGAGAAATCTGATGCTGAATCATTACCTTTGGTACTGCTGCATCATCCAGATCCTGAGAATGCGAATCAAGCACATGGTGCCTCTGATTCAAGGAAGAAATAAGTTAAAGAACTGTACAAAAAGGTGTCTCAGTTAGAATCTGAGAATGTCACTATGAGAAATCCCTTAACCATTGAACAATTGAGATTTCAAAAGCTAAAAGAAATTACAGTCTCAAGGCAAGAAGTTGAAATTTTTAAAGAGGATATGATGACTACTATTACACAATTTAAATCTGAAATGGTTATGAAGTCATATTTATTAGATCTGAAGTTGTTTATGGAGAACCAATTTGCATCAGTTGCAAATAGTGCTGTTAGTGGATTAGGTACTTCACCTGATTTAATCAGAAGGTTTCAAGCTATCACAATTGTGATGAGTAACATGAATGATAGGTTACAAGATCTTTAATGTAAAAGTGATCCTTTTTTAGTGTTGCAGGACAATTAGATGTTTTTAGTGGATCAACTGACATCTAGCGATCCATCAATCAGAATCCTATTAAATCAGTTGTCAGAGAAGTTGTCAGTGTTTGTTGAAAAAGAGGAAAGGATGCATGAGTTTTTCAGAGTCAATTTAATCGAGGATATTCATATGACTTAAGATAATAGAGAGCTCATTATCAAATTTGTAAATGGGATGATGAAGAGACTTCAGAAACAGTTTATAGAAATCAAGTCTGCAATCCAGAAGAGATAGAACCTATTGCCTATCTTACCCCAACCTTGATTCCTATGTATATCATTATCATGTATATACTGATATTTTTTAATGAAAATTTACTTCACTGTTTATTTGTTTCTTTTTCTATTTGTTTATTACTATTTTAAGTTAATATATGCCAGTATATCAGAATTAATTATTGATAAACAATTAATAATAAGCATTTACCTATAGTTTAGTGAAATATTAAATGTGTTCAAATCCATGATTTATCATTGTTTTTGATATCACAAAAGGGGGGAGAATTTGGATACATACAACATCGTATTTTTATCTAGGGGGAGAATTACATGAGAAATTTGGATAACCACAAAATTTTATTTTACAAAACTTTTATTTTTAAAGAAATTTTTTTTTCTAGGGGAGTTATTTTTATTAAAAACAATTCTTCTAAAATTAAATATTGTTTCATTCTCTCAAAATTCTAAAACTTTATGGAACTAATTTTGAATGTTAATTTCTTTTAAATAATTTTATTATCTTATGGGTTTTGTGATCATCAAAAAGGGGGAGATTGTTGAGCAAAGTATTGTTTTCAACAATATATAATAATGTTATTTAAAGGGGGAGATTATTAAAAATAATACTCTGTCTCTTTATGATAATTTTGATGCTCACAAATACCCTTGGTTATTTTCTAATGATTTTATTTAGTATTTTGCAGTAATTTATTAATTTATTTTACTCCTGAAATAATGAAAATTTATTACTAGCGTGGAATCTGCTTTGCGCGTCCTGGAATCACTGTTCATACCTTATGTGGATAAATTTAGCGCGGAATCTACTTTAACGCATCCTGGAATCACTGTTCATTCCCTACGTGGATAAACATAGCATAAGAATGAAAAGAGTGTATAATTTTTGAGATAAGAGAAAAGTATAGTTAAACAACCATATGTTTTCAGCAACGTATGGAAGAAGAACCTTATGTTAGGAAGGAACCTTACGTTTTGGTTATCATCAAAGTATGGAAGGAGAAACATACGTATGTACTAAAAGTTACATTTGTTTGTCAAAAGTATGGTTCATCAACCTTACTTTTGTAAACAACCATACATTCTTCGAAAAGTATGAATCAAGTAAAAGTTTGGATCTTTTGCCGTAAGTTTGAGAGTTGAAGAAAAAGTATGGATGATCAACCCTACGTTTATGATTCAACCTTACATTTTCAACCTTATATTTGAAGACTATGTCATCAACTCTACGTTTGGAGGCCACGTCATCAACCTTACATTTGGCATCGGAAATTTTGACAGACGATATTTTTATTCAGCGGTCAGCAAGCTGATTTTTGGGTGGATTTCAATCCGGATTTAAATTCGTTTTTAAACTATGACTTTGACTGATTCAAAGCTGTTTTATCAATGGATTTAAGATCGAATTAAAATGAGTTTTTTATGTCGAGTCTTAAGGGAAGTTATGACTTCTCTGTAAATTCAAATTTTTGAATATCGCGAATAAAAAGGTGACTTTTATGGATCTAAATGTGTAAGAGATATGATCAGCTTTATTATATATGTTCTCTCTGAAACACCAGGTACAAGCGTGTATGGTGATCAATCTTTGATAAAAAGGTGGAAAATAGAGACTGAAAAAAGCATCCAGTTCTGCTGATTCAAATGGAGCATCAAAGCTCTGTTTGTTTAAGAAGAAGAACTCGATAGAAGATTCACTTGTTCTGCATCGAATATCTACTATGTAACTACTACTATTGAAGTTGTTAACTATATCTCTATATATACTGCAACCGGATCGACTCAGAATTGTTTTGTTTTGAAAATAAATATTTCTAGAGACGACGATCCATCTGCTGTCAATTGCATTCTGTTGCAATTGTGAAGATCAACTGGAAAACTTCTTTCTAAGATTCCTTTTATTCTTGAGTAACCAGCTACTCGTTCTAAGCTGTGTAGGTTCATGTTTTAACCAGAAGGATTTGTTTTTCCTTGGATTGTAAAGGTGTCAACTGCTTATACTCATTTGTGAACCAGTCTGTGGAAAAAGAGGACCAGATAGTGAAAATAACCAAGCTCGTGGAGTTGAGCCTTGGTGGAGTGGACTAGGGGCCTTCTGTTCCCTGAACCACTATACATCTTTGTGTCCCTATTTTTACTTATTTTGCTGCACGATCAAATCTGGTAAAGCATAGAGGATAGAACTCTTTCAATCAAAAGAGTTACCGAAAAATATAAAAGACACAATTCACCCCCCCTCTTGTGTATAATCTGTAGATTCAGATCCAACATATGCTACATGATTAGAGATATTTCAGTTGGTTGATGAAGCAAGTTGTTTTATATATTATATTAATTGATTAATTAATACACCTATTTATCACTTTCAGGGATACACTTATTATTATACTATTTAAACATAGACATGGTGGTTTCAACCTAATATATTTTAGTCACACCATATTTGGTCCGCCATTTGGTACCCAAGCAGATTACATGGATGCAGGATTGGACAAGCTCAAGGGACCTTGCAGATGATCTGTTTCTTTCTGGATGGGATGCAGTTTAGATATGAAACCAACATGGGGTTTGGGAAAGGATTATTTTGGGTTTACTTTGTGTCTAATTAATTATTTTATTGTATGGTTTTAAATTTGACAATTAGATACGTCTCATCATTTCATTATGTGATTCATTACTATAGGTTAATTGGTTTCTCCTTTATTTACTAGTTGTATCATATGGTTTCCGCTTGTCTATTACCCTAACCATGTAATTTATATTATTTATTTATGTTAATATGTACACCATACTAGTGGGTATAGTCTCCCCACAATAATGATCAAACTCACTCTACTAGTCTGCAGCCTCCGACATACGTGGAGGTGCACTTGAGGTCTCATAACCAACCCATTCTAGCCATGCGAGAGTGTTCCAGATCAAGGGACATTACAAAGTGGTGTCCAAGGATCATGTTTTTATTTTTATATTTATTTAATATTCAGGAAAGGTATAAAAGATAACAAGGCGTGTCGAGACTTGGTAATGATCTTGTGCATGAGAGTAGCTAACCCATGTACAGGGAAAATCTGAGTTCCCAAGGATGGGATTATTTTTATGTTGTTTTCTTGTTATAGTTGATGCCATTTCACCTTGAGTAATTCACATGTTGTGTTGTGTTATCATTTTATGATTTTATTGGTTCTTGATATTTATACTGATGGACCAGTATGACATGATATGAGTATCCATGCATCATGATAGGCAAATAGGGATATATATTGACATTAATTGTTTATAATAGGGATATCTATATTTCATGTGGCATATACTTTCTTGTATCAACAATGATATAAGATACTTATTATATATGAGAAATGAGATAAATGTACAGTTATGTCATGGTAAAACAATTATAAACCATGTTTAGAGAGACTGAGAGTAGTGGTTCACTATTGTTATCACCTTTTGTGGTTGACCTTATTGTTATCGTCAGTGTTCTGAGGTGTGTCTTTTTTTGTAGATAAAATTTCTCCTCATCGTCTTCGAGTTATGTGTCCGGAGAATTGTAATCATCACACTAATAATGAAGCTGAAAGATATATTCCTATAGAACCTAAGGATAATATAGATTTTCATCTTTGTAATAGCTTCATGAGGGTCATGTGATATATGTAAAGGAAGAATATTTTTATCATGACTTCAATGTATGAGATGATGAGAGAGTTACCGTTACAAAATCTACTTACTTTTCAATGGGGAGGGAGGCCCCTATGTATCTGAGTTCTAGACCAAGTCAATCTATTAAATATTTAATAAACTTGAGAGAATCAACGATAGGAGGGTGAATATTTGTGCATATTTTTTTTATAGAGTAGCTAAGAATTTGTGGGATACCTTGGAGAAATAAGGGAATTAATAAGAGTTATATTGGAAGGAATTTGAGGTGAAGTTCATGACCCAAATCTATTTCAAGATGTTGAGGGATGAGAAGGCTTGGGAGTTCATACACCTAACACAGGAGGGGATATTAGTTTCAGAGTACAATGAACATTCCAGTAACCTGCGGTTCTTTATACCATATTTATCTTTTGATGAGATCTATAGGGTGAGAAATTTTAAGGATGGCCTTCCATATGAGATCGGGTTATAGGTGAGCATGTTCCATCTGAGCAGTTTTCTAGATGTAATGAATCATACACTTATCATAGAAGGGAATCTAAGAGAGTGCTTGAGCAGCGACCAAGCTATTTCAGTAGGGATAATTGGTAGATCTTCTTCTGATGGAAATATGAACCATTTTGATAGTTTTTTCCAAGGAAACAGTAGTTAGAGCAGTCAGGGTAGTGGGTGTCCATCTCAGGAATAGTTCTGTTATAGTTTTTTGTTGTGGAAATTTGGGCCAAAAATGAACTCAATGTCTGTAACCCACATTAGAGTGTCATACCTATGGAAGTGTGGGCCACCTATTGAGTTTTTTAGGGGAATTAAGCTGCAAAGTATGGTCATGGGATCAAAGTAGGTACCATATTCTAGGAAGGACTCAATTACTCCTCAATAGATAGGTATCTAGAGTTCCACATAATGTTCTAGTTGAGGTAGAGGATGTGGTACCCTAGTGAATGAATGAAAGTACTAGGTAGAGGGAATAAATAATGGGAGGAAGACTAGAGCCCAAGGTATAGGTACTAGTCTACTACACATTATATAGACTACTCTATCTAGTGTGGATGCATAAATGACAACTATTAGAGGAATGGTTCTTATATCATATGCCCTTGCATGTGTCTTTTTTGATACAAGAGCATAAAATTGCTTCTTTGATACTATTTTTTCAAATAGTTTGGTCTTGGATGTGGAATTCTTGGATTGTGATTTAACCATTGACAGACCATTGGGTGTGCGAAAAGAAAATATCAAATGTTACAAGGCATATTCTCTATTGATTTGTGGTTACCATTTATTTTACGAATCATTTTGATAGAAATGATAGGTTTTGATTTGATTCTTTTTATGTGTTCGATAGTTCTATACCAAGCTCATATCAGAGATTATCGGAGGAGAGTTGACTTTCTATCTATAGATGGAGGAATATATTATCAATAAGGTGAGTATGATCTTCAGTCTAGTCATGCATGATCAACTTATTGTAGATTGAATTTTGTACCAACTAAGATAGCTAGCCTTTCTCTAGATGATGGTGTGATGTAGTAGGATTATTTTCCACTAGTGGTAGATCATTTTCAGGATGTATTTCTTGAAGACCTCTATAGCTTACCACCTTAGCGAGAGATCGAGTTTACAATTGAGTTGGTTTCGAGGGAAGAGCCCATTTTTATCTCACCGAACAGGATGGAACCTATAGTTATTCCATATTTAAATGTTTCGTTGGAATATTTGGAAGATATAGGTTTTATATGGCCAAGTACATATCCATGGAGTTCTCCATTCCTCTTTCCCAAAAGGCTGATGGGTCTTTTCACTTATTTGTGGATTATTAGTAATTGAACTAGATAATGGTCGAGAACTAGTATCCATTTATGCACATCGAAGACCTCTTCAATCAGTTGAGAGGTTTTAAGATTTCTACAAGATTAATTTGAGGTCAGGACACCATTAGGTGAGGGTGAGACCATCAAACATACCTCATAATTATTTTTAGAGGAGTTATGGATTGTATGAGTTCATATTGATGATATTTGGTTTCAAAAATTCACCAACAGTATTCATAGCTTTAATGAATCGTATATTTCATCATTTCTTGGATTGGTATATGGTTTGTTGTTGTTGACATCATAGTGTAATACCACTCAGTAAAAGATCATTCCAAACATCGTGAAATCATGTTAAGTACATTGAGATAGAATCAAATTTAGGAAATTATAACCGAATATAGTTTCTGGATTAATAAAGTGTACTTATTGGTCTATGTAATCTCAGAGGCATGAATTTTGGTGGACCCTGATAAATTTGTAGTTGTGGTATCTTGGGAGTATCTAGAGAATGTCTTAGAGAGTCAGAGATTTATAGGTTTATAAAGTTATTATCAGCGCCTTATCCAAGAATTATCCCATTTTGAAGAACTGATTCCAGGGCTGACCAAGAAATAATTGAAGCTTGTTTTGTTAGATTCCAACGAGAGATATTTTTAGTATTTGAAAGGCAGAATGAACTTGGAATCAATATTGAAATTACTTATAATGGGTAAATCATGTACTGTATAATGTGACACATATAGAGTTAGAATGGAGTAATTCTGATGAAGGAGGATTGAGTGGCAGCATTGGGCTCTGGATAGATGATACCATATGCGAGGAATTACCCTAATCATGATTTAGAGTTAGAAGAAATAGTACATGACTTGAGATTCTAGAAGAATTATCTTGTGGGGGAGAGGTTCTTGTTATACACAGACTATAAGATACCCATGTACATATTTTTTTAGTGAGAATTGAACCATTGACAGAGGATGTGGGTCAAGTATCTGGAGTCTTTTGACTTTGAGTTGGCTTATTCACTATCCAAGATAAATGTCATTTCCACTGCATTGAGTCAAAATTTATAGACAGAGGCTATAACACTCAAAGAATACAATTTTATTTTATTTTGGACTAAAATTAATTTCTTGCTTTCTTTTTACGCAATACCATGTTAATATAATGCTACACAGAACAATGAGATGGCTTGCGTTACACACAAGACACAATTTTAACGAACAAAAATATATTAATAAAATAATATTATAATATATAAACTAGACCTTAAATTATCAGTTATGAATAATATTAACCAAATTTGGTATTTTATATATTCTATATAATTCAACATTCATCTTATGTGTTCCTTAAACATAATATAAGAACAAAATAAATCTTCTTTGGATAAAAGAAGTATTTTTCAAAAAAATGTAGTCTTGAAACCTTTTTATGGTGGACCCATTTTATATCCAATATTTGAAACTTTTATATATTAAATTTTAGAAAATAAACTTCTTATTTAGAATAGGGACATAAAAATTTATTTTGGATAAATGTTTTGTGTTTTTCTGATAACTTTCATATTTTGATAAATAGTGAAAAATACTAAATTTTAATTGAAAATAATTTTTTTAATTGAAATTATTTATAGTGTTAAATTATACATTTGAATGGTTTAAATTATATATGGAATATATTTTTATCATTTAATATAATGTAGTTCATTGTAATTATTTTCATATTAAAATTAGATATAAACATATGTTAATCTTTTGATGGTTTTTACAATTGAAAAAACACGTTTTCTGATTTTTACAAGAGGGATTAATTTTAAATTAATTACTTAAACTTATATGTTATACATTTTAAAAAATGGATTGAATATTTAGAATAATTGGGTCCAAATTATGTTAATAAGATACTTTTATTTTTGGGTATTACGAATAGTATCTTTTGTAATTTTTTTATTACCACGATTAAGGGCAAATCTGGTAATTAATGATAAATATAATATTATAAAATTACCTTAACACTTGTAAAAAACCTATTTTATGACTAAATTATACCCTTATCATTTGTGGTTTTAAATTTAATCACTTAATGGACACTTTACCATTAATATGACATTAATATTATTAAAATCCATGAATGTGACAAAATGTAACACTCCTATTTTATAAAAGTATATAAATTTTAATATAGGGATATCCAGGAGATAAAATCTACTATAAGTATTATATGGAATTATAATATAATTAAATACATCATAAAAATTTATTTATAATTTTTATAGATTAAATAATTACCATTAAGGATGACACAATAGTGACATAAATATTATTTTATTAATAGAAATATAAAATAAATTATTTTAAAAATATAAAAAGAAATATAATTTGATTTAATTAAGGTGATTCATGAATTTTATAGGTTAATATAATATTTCAGGAGTATGTTAAATGTTTTTTAAGTTATATTCTATGTTTATTTTATTTAAAATCAATGAAATGAATTGTGTCAAAATTGAAACTATTGATATTTTATAAAAATAACATTTTATTAAATTATTAAAAAAAATATTTAAAAATTAAAAATTGAAAATTATATGGTCTAAAATGTCATAAAGTTTTCAATTATTGAAAATTTACACCACATAAGTAAATATTTATAACCATTTAGTATTTAGAATGTTATTACCACAATTAAAATTAAATAGATTAAATAAAGATAAATCAAAATGATAAGGTTTAAAATAAATGAAAAACTTGTATAAATTTTATTGTTTATGAGTATTTAGATCCATCCTCATCTTATCTTA
The DNA here is from genome assembly GCA_963277665.1 of Viscum album. NCBI lineage: Eukaryota > Viridiplantae > Streptophyta > Magnoliopsida > Santalales > Viscaceae > Viscum > Viscum album. Next base: position 46,913,386 of record OY728122.1, read on the forward strand.
TCAATGGTACAATTTGGATACATTTTTATTTTAAAATTAATTTCTATTAATTTAATATTTTGGGTATATATAATGGTTCCCCTCCCATCTCTTATAAAATGGAACCTCTCATTCTCTTTTAATTACGCCTATAAAGCATTTTGGTTTGGAAAAAATATTTCCATTTCCTCTTAAACCATCCCTAAATAAATCCTAGATTCCATACATTGGGTAAAAACTCATCCTAAGGATTCCCTTTGTAAAAATCAAAAGGAGACACCCGAAAAAGAGGTAATTGTTTTATCACCTCTTTCCATGTTCTTTCCTTTTTATAATTCCTCTTTCTATGTTGTTTCCATATCAAAATAATAACTCCATTATCATACATATACTGATATATTAGTATAATTATGGGAGAACCTTATATATAATTTTATCTAGCCTATGAATAATAGTATCACCATGCGTGCGTACGTATGACTTTTCATCTCCACGAGGTGGTGAAATTTGTAATTCAAAAATACTTTATTTGGGTGGGTATAATGATGACTATAATGAATATAAAATTATAATTATTATTTATAATTAATATAATATCCAATTCTATACCATTTAACCATCAATTGAATGATATCGTTGCTCGTGCGTATGTACGGCCTATCGTCTCCATGATGTGATGAGACTCATCTTCCACGTTCACCATCCAAAAATGATTATAAAAATATATTATGAATAAGTATGAAATATATTACATAATAATGATAATTTAATAATATATATATATATATATATATATTCATGTATGTACATATATTTCATTCACTTCCTTCCCATCAATACGATAAGAAAATGGAAACAACGTTCATGCGTACGTACCACCTACAACCTCCATGAATGATGTATGCCATTTCATATATATATATATATATTATATAAATTTATATTTATATTATGAATATATATGATATATAAATCATGTTATAAATTATATAAGTAAGTAAATCACAATCTATGTAATACGATAAAGAATAAAAAGTCAAAACATATATGATAAAGAAAGCGATTATTACCCAAAACATTGCTTTAACATGGAATTGTTAATAAATTGGTAATATAAAGTCATAAATGAATAATATATGATATCATAAATATTAATATGATTATGATATAAGTTAATAATATTTTTAAAAACAATATACATAAGTTTAAGACACGTATGGAGAGTATTCGACCTAAGTTAAGGGAATTCCATCTCACTTTTAATTTTATTGAGATATAGGCTATGTTCACCACCTATTTATTGTGTGTGATGTAAGTACTTCCCCTGTTATATTTCATATCATGAATATATTTTATTCATAGTATTTTTAGATTCATTTGAAGATATCAGGCTTATGATTTAAATGTTTAAAGTGGTATGGGTTGCTTTGAATGTTTGAAGAATTAATCCTTTCTCAATTTCAATATTTTTTATTTTATTTTACATAACTACCTATATGGATATAAAAGTATCATAAAGGAAATTTTATGTCTATTTTTAATTTCATTCAAATTTTTTCAAAAAGGAATCTTTTAAAGGTTTTATGTAAGGGTTAATTTTAAAATTTCTTTATTATTCAATATTTCTTATACATAAGTATATACTGGGACATCCTTATCATCCATGTCTATGTTTATTAAAATGTAATTCAAAATATTATCGGCAATTTTTTAAAGTCATTTTTACCCATGTTTTACTATTTGAAAAATATTTTTAATGGAATCTTTCTATCATTTTCAAAATGAGGTACATTATAACCTTTTCGACAAATTAAGGAAATAATGTTTTTTAACTTATATGGTGTAAGTATCTTTTTTTCACCATTATAACACCTTAACATTTTTAATATTTCCTTACAATATTATAAGGTTATTTTCAAAATAATTTTTTTATATAATTTTACGACTTCTAAATGATTTCAAAGTAAAAAAGGGATATTTACCTCAAATATTTTAAATGGATTCATTAAATTATTTTCATCTATGTCAACATCCTTTATTAGATTTTGTGATTATTTGAGGTAGGATTATTATGATACAATCATCCATATTTTATTGGAGGATTTATGATATATTTTACTATATTTGTGATATGTTTATACCATTCATGGTTTATGGTTAAAGTATTAACATTTTGTGTTATAGTTTTAATAAGGATGTTTATGTTTTGTTTCACCCTTTTCATAAGAGAAATACATTTGACTTAGTAATTGATAGGAGGGGAATACTATAGACCCTCAATGCATTGGTAGGTCTCAGGAGACAAACTAGTGTATTTTCACAAGGCCTTGGAGGTATGGTAATGGTCTTGGTGTGAGGCCTTGATGGTATGGTTATGATGTATGACATTATGCATTTTCTCTTAATGAGATTAGTTATTGATATTGCATGTGATTATTCGACTAGTAGAATATCCATGTGAATATTTAAATGGAATTATTTCATTTATTATTTCCATATTATATTCATGTTTATGTTTAAAAGGATTTTTTTAGTTTTATACTTGCCTTAATGTTTATGATTATTTACGATAGATTTATCTATATTGTTTGACATTATAGAGAATCTGAGCTCCCCACTTTCGTATATTTTATTTTCCCAAGACCAAGAAGTGTTTTATGATTGGTATTCATGGTTAAGATAGAAGAATAATGGCTTTCTCAAAGAAGGGAATATGTTTCATATAATGTTTTGAATTATAATGAATGGTTCCTATATGAAATTTATTTTCCAATATTACTAAACTAATCAGTTATTAAGGACTTGATTCTTTGTAATCATGCCAATGTATTAAAATAATGCACTGGGTCTGGGAAATTGGCGTCGGGGTGTTACAGTTGGTATCAAAGGAAATTTATTACAAACCTTGGAAACTAGATATAGAAAAACCTTGATTAGGGAACATTACCCAATTATAGACTTTCAGAATAAGTATAGTAAAACATTTACAAATTTTGGTAATATATAGATTATGTGGGTATTCCTTGAAACTACATCCCTGTATGGATACTACAAGTGGATGTAGTTTTGGAACATATGTTCCTAGGGGTGAAAAATATGATAAGGTGTTTCGAGCATGACTTAGGGAAACCTGGTACATGAAAATGGGCCTTATTATGCATCTGGTTTGACACACTCATGGATATTCTTAGAATAATTAACATTTTCTTTACAAACCATTATGAAGTATTTATGAGTAAGCATGTCCCCAAAGAAACCATTTTTATGATTATGAGACTAGATGTGTATAAATATAAAATTTATGTTGATAATTTTTCTAGTTTTTTGATTATCTGTTATGATATGATCTAATATAGTGTATGTCATCATTTAGAAATGTCACCTAGTAGAAGGAAAGTGAACCTCACCAATTCATATGATCCAAAGAGTAAGAAGAATCATATATTTCACGGTCCTAAGAAAACATTTTGAAGGGATATAATATCCCATGTATTCTCATCAAATGAAGAAATAATATTATGTGTTAATAAGATAAGTAAATAATTCTTTGAGTACTTTGGATTTGAAGGTAAGCAAGAGAAGAAGAGGATGGTAGAGAAAAATATGGATAAAAGAAAGAAGGGAAAGAAGGATTTTCCCACATGTGACAATTGTGGATAGAATCACCCTGGTAATTCTTGAAGGGACTGAGAGTTTGTTATAAGTGTATATAATTAGTACACCTAGTTTGTCATTGAATATTTAAGAAAAAGGTTTCCATTGTACAATGTTTCAACTAAAAGCAAATTGGAAACTATGAGAATCAATATACCAATCATCAAAGGAATATAAACCATTTGATGTTATTGGATAATGATCAAGTTATGATGACACCGCAGATGAAGGGGAATGGTTAATATTTCTATTCATGATTTTTTTTGAATTATAAATATACTAGTTATATGAATTATATAGTATATAAGGATTGTACTGCAATACTATTTCATTAAGGATTTGAGATTGTAAGGTACCAAGTAAAGTGACACAATTTTAAGTTCAAATTTTTGGAAAATATATGGTTGAGGGAAAGATAACCGTTAATATGTTTCTGATACTGAGATAATTATTTTGGAATAAAGAGATTATTGATTTAGATAAAATATATTGGATATTATTGACTACATTAAAACTGATTAATGGTTTTTTATTCCATAATTATTGGAATTCACAACATTTTTTCATTTAAGGAGTATATTAAATATTCTATTTCTTATAAGGTTTTATGGTAATTCATGGTATTACTATGTTTTAAGAGATTACATGATGAAGGGATTCATGTATTGTTATGTGACAAAAAAAATCCGCATTACGTCATGTGAACTTCCTTATAAATTTCGGACTGTGAGTTTGGATAGAAGTATTTTGGATAAGCCTAAAGTTTGGAATGGAGTAAGTTGAACACTGGATACTATTGTTTGAGGTTAAAGTATGATTTATTGGATACATTGGGAAATTTTTTTTGGTTTCAGTAAATATTTAGAGGATTAAGGAAATAATTGTGGGCCTTATGATTTATCAAAAGTGCTTCAGGAGTGAAAAATTCATTTTTAACTTTCATTTCTAGGTGTAAGGGATGAAGTGAAAATATACCGAAGCACAACCAAATAATGATATTAAGCTTATGAAATGTAATGAAATAAATTAGGCGACTTTATGAATAGTAACAATTCTTCAACTCTAGGGAAAGGATCTTCAAACCAAAAATACTATCCTAGTCCCTTTTTTAATGAATCGAATGGTTCCTTAGATCATCAAAGATTTATAGATTTGTGATTTTTAACTTTATCCTCATCATGTTCTCTATCACTCTCCATCAGAAGTTGGTGGTTAGATTTTTATTTTATGTCCATGTTTTCTGACATGGAATCCGAGTATGAATTATTTCTGATAACCTTCGTACTTTCCATTATTTATTTTAAAATAGAGGTCTCATTAATCCATTTTTTCTCTGTGGGATTTCAATAATAAAAAATTGAAATGTTAAACCCCTAGTTTTTTATCATGATTTTAAATTGTGAGGATGCAATTTATTGAAGGAGAGGAGAATGTAACACTCCATGACTATAAAATATTTTCATTTCTGAATAAACTTAAGTTATTTATTTATTTTTATGTAACACCATGTTAAGATTATGCTACAAACAACAATGATTTGTCTTGCGTTACACACAATACCCAGTTTTAATGAACAATAATATATTAATAAAATATTATTATAATATATAACCTAGCCATTAAATTAGCAGTTATGAATAATATTAACAAAACTTTGAATTTTATATATTCCATATAATTTAACATTTATCTTATGTGTTTCTTAGAAATAATATAATAATAAATTCATTTTTTTGGATAAAAGAAGTATTATTCAAAAAAAATGCAATTTTACTGCCTTTTGATGGAACACCCATTTTAAATCCAATATATGACACTTTTATATACTCAATTTTAAAAAACAAAACTTCCTCTTTATAATAGGGACATAAAAATTTATTTTGGATAAATGTTTTGTGTTTTTTTGATAACTTTCATATTTTGATGAATAGTGAAGCATACTAAATTTTAATTGGAAATAATTTTTTTTAATTAAAATAATTTATAGTGTCAAATTATAAATTTGAATGGTTTTAAAGTATAATTTGATTATATTATTATCATTTCATATAATTTAGGTTATTGAAATTATTTTCACATTAAAATTAGATATAAACACATGTCAATCTTTTGAGGGTTTTTACTTTTGAAAAACCCATTTTCTCATTTTGACAACATGGATTAATTTAAAATTAATCCCTGTAACTTATATGTTCTAAATTTTTAAAAATGGATTCTATATTTGGAGTCAATAGTTCTAATTTATCTTAATAGGATAATTTTATCTTTGGTCATTATTAATAGTAACTTTATTAATTGTTTTATTACTAGTGTTAAGATTAAATCAGATAATTAATAGTAAATATAATATTAAAAATTATCCTAAAACCTATAAAAATATTATTGGATGACTAAATTAGTCCCTTATCATCTATGGTTCTAAATTTCATCACTTAATGGCCACTTTCACATGAATATGACATTAATATTGTTAAAATCAATGAATATGACAAAATGTCACCCTATAATTTTATATATGTATATTGATTTTAATATAAGAATAACTAAGAGATAAAATAGACTATATGTAGTATATAGAAATATAATAGAATTACCTATATCATATAAATTTATTTATAATTTTTAGATATTAAATAATTACCATTAAGGGTGATACAATAGTAACACCAATTTTTTTATTAATAGAAATATCAAATAAATGGTTTTAAAAATATTTGAATAAATAAAATTTAAATTAATTAAGGTGATACATGAATTTTATAGATTACAATGACATGTTATGAGTATATTAAATATTTTTATTCAAAGTTATCTTCTATTTGTATTTTATTTAAAATCTTAGAAATGATTAGTTTCAAAATGACACAATTGATATTTTATAAAAATAACATTTTATTAAATTATTTAAAAATAAAAAAAAATATTTAAAATTTAAGAAGTGAAAATTATAAGGGTTTAAATTAAATATAGTGTCCAATATAGAAAATTTAGACTTCATAAAAAAAATTTTATAACAATTTAATATTTAAAATTTTATTACCACAATTAAAATTAAATTGATTAAATAAGGATAAATCAAAATGATAAGGTTTAAAATGAAAGAAAAACATATCTAAATTTTATTAGTTGATAGGATTTCAACCCATCATCATCTTATCATAGAAATTATCTAATTTAGAGCCATTTTTATTTAAAAATTAATTTATATTAATTTAATAGTTTTGGTATTTCCAAAGTCCCCCTCCCCTCTCTTATGAAAGGGCACCTCTCTTTCTCTTTTAATCACACCTCTAAAGCCTTTTTGTTTAGCCAAAAGCTTCCCATTTACTCTCACAAATTCCATAAATACATCCTATAGTCCATATATTGGAAAAAAAATCCATCCAAAGGAGTCAATTTGTACATTTCAAAAAGAGACACCTAGAAAAGAGGTAATAGTTTTATTACCTCTTTCAAAGTGATTTTCTTCTTATACTTACTCTTTATGTGTTGTTTTATATCAAAATAATAACTCCAGTATCATCCATATACTGATATATTATTATAATTATTTTAAAAACTTATACCTCCTTTTATTCATCATACGAATAACAATATCACCATGCGTGTGTATGTATGACTTACTCTCTCCACGATATGGAGAAATTTTTTATTCCACAATAATTTATTTGGATGGGTATAATAATGAGTATAATATATTTAAATAATGAATATAAAATTATATTTATTTTTTATAATTAATATACTATCCAATTCCGTACCATTTAATCATCAATGGAATGATATCGTCACTCGTGCGTACGTATGGCCTTCCGTCTTCATGGCGTGATGCGACTCATCTTCCACATTCACCATCCAAGAATGATTATAAAAAAATATTATGAATAAGTATGAAATATATGAAATAACATTTCTAATTTAATAATATATATATATATATATGTGTGTGTTTTTACATATACGTCATTCACTTACTTCCATTCAATATGATAAGAAAACAGAAACAACGTTCATGCGTACGTACGACCAACCGTCTCCCTGAATGATGTATTGTATTTCATATATATATATATATAGAAATATCTTGAATATATATGATATATAAATCATTTTACACATTCTAGAAGTAAGTAAATAATGATCTAAGTAACATAATCATGAATAACAAGTCAAAACACGTACGATAAGCAAAATGATTATTACCGGAGATGTTGCTTTAACTTGAAATTGTTAACAAACGGGTAATAAAAATTCAAAAAAGAATCATATATGACATCATAAATATTATCAGGATTCTAATATAATTAATAATATGTTTAAAAACATTATACAGGAGTTTCAGACATGTATGGAGAGTATCAGACCTATGGTAAGGGAATTCCATCTCACTTGTAATTTTAATGAGATTTAAGCCATATTTACTACCTATTTCTTGTGTGTGGTGTAAGTAATACCCCTATTATATTTCATATAATGAATAAATTTTCATCATGGTATTTAATTTTTAATTTGAAGATATTGGGCTTATGATTTAAATGTTTAAAGTGGTATGATATGCTTTGAATGTTTGAAAAATTAATTCTTTCTCTATTTCAATATTCTTGATATTATTTTACGTAATTATTTTTATATATATAAAAGTATTATGAAAGAAATTTTATGTCTATTTTTAAGTTCATTTATTATTTTAAATGAATATTTTAAAGGTTTTATGTAAGAGTTAATTTCAAAATATCTTTATTATACTGAGATTCCTTAAACGTAAGTATCTACTATGACATCCTTACCATCCATGTCCATGTTTATTAAAATGTAATTAAAAATATTATCAACAATTGTTTAAAGTCATTTTTACCCATTTTTGACTTTTTACAAAACATTTTGAAAGGAATATTTTTATAGTCTTCCAAATAAGGTACTTTATAACCTTTTCAACAAATTTAGGAAAGAATATTTTTTAACATATACGATGCAAGTGGCTATTTTCTATCATTATGATGACTTAAAATTTTGAATAATTCCATAAAATATTATAAGGCTATTTTCCAAAGAAATTTTTTCTTTTATAATTGTGATGATTTTAAATGATTTCAATGTTAAAGGGGATATTTCCCTCAAATAGTTTTAATGAATTTATTAAATTATTATAATTTATGTCAACATACTTTATTGGATTTTATGATTATTTGAGGTTGAATTATTATGATACAATATTCAATATTGTATTAAAGGGTTTATGATATATTTGACTATGGATGTTCTAGGTTAATACCATTCATGGTTTATGGTTAAATTATTAACAGTTCGTATGTTAGTTTTTATACGCATGTTTATATTATATTTCAACCTTTTTATAAGAGGAATGCATTAGAATTAGTAAGTGACGAGCAGGGCCTACTATAGCCTCTAGATTCAATGGTAGGTCTCATGATACAAACTAGTGTCTTGGCACAAGGCCTTGGTGGTACGGTAATGGTCTTGGCATGAGGACTTGATGGTATAGTCATGATGTCCGACATCATGCATTTTCTCATTATGAGATTATTTATTTATATTTCATGTGATTATTCAACTAGTAGAATATCCAAGTGATTGTTTGAATGGAATAATTTTATTTATTATTTCCATATTATGTTTAGGTTTATGTTTAAAAGGATTATTTTTAAATTTTATGCTTGACTTAATGTTTATGGTTATTTATGATAGCTTATGCTATATTGTTTAACCTTACTGAGTATCTGAGCTCACCCCTTTCGTATATTTTATTTTCCTAGGATTCCAAGAAGTGTCTTATGATTTATATGAATGGTTAATCTATAAGAATAATGGAGTTATAAAATAATGGACTATGTTACATATTATGTTTTGAATTGTAATGAATGGTTCATGTATGAAATCTATTTTCCATGACTATTAAACTAATCGATCTGCTGGGACTTGATTCCTTGAAATCATTCCAATGTATTAAAATAATGCATTGGATCTGGGTAACTGGGATCAGGGCATTACATAAGTAGCATGCAAGTCTTCCAATGAGTGGAAAATGATGCCACTTTTTGTAGAAATGCATCTGGATGTTCAGGAGTCTCAGGGACAAGTATCTCTGACTTCGACATATGTTATACCCATTATTTTGGACCAGATTAATACAGAGTTGTTAATTGATCTGGATGTATTAGTTTGGAGAGAAAACATATATTGTGGGGAGACATGATCAAGATGGTCTCTTGGAATTGAAAATTATCTTCTTTTATGTGACCGAGTATGGGTTTCTATGGTATTTCACAATGATCTAATGATATAATTTCATTCTTCTAGACCGGAGGTACATCCTTGTTTAACAGGTATGTATCATGATCTATGTATATTGTATTATTTTTTAGGAATGAAAAATTATGTAACAATATTTTTGGAAAGATACTTCACTTGTCAATAGGTGAAATCCAAACATTAGAGGCCAGATAGGCTTCTGAATCCTTTTACTATTACTTAGTGGAAATGGGATGATTTCACTATGGATTTTGTGATATAATTACCTAGTAAATCACATAAGAATGATGATGTATGGGTGGTCATGGATTGATTGAATAAGGTATACCAATTCTTACTTATATAAGATACATTGACCATTTATGATTTGGGTAGTATTTATATACATGAGGTAGTTTGGCTGGACGGTGTTCTAAGGAGTATCATTTCTAATAGAGATCCTAGTATCACATCACTGTTCTATCAGGGTCCTTAGAAGGCATTGGGATCTTAGGTTATTTTGAGTATGACCTATCATCCTTAGAATGATGGTCAATCTGAGAAAACTATTTGGGTTTTATAGGATATGTTACAAGATTGTGTTTTGGATTTTGGTCGTTTGTGGGAGCATAATATGGAAATGGTTGAGTTTTTTTATAATAATAGCTTCCAAAATTTGATCCAAGTGGAAAATTTCAACTGTTTTTATAGAATTTCATTACATCCTCATCTTTTTTGGTTCGAGGTAGGTAAGTCAACTATCGTTGGTCCTAGGCTTGAGCTAGAGACATTTGAGTAGGTTTAGTTGATTAGGATCCAGTTTGTAACTATACCGAGATAGATGAAATCATATACTAACTATCAGAGATGACCTATATAGTTTGAGGTTGGTCATTGTTTCTTATTTCTAGTACCACCTAGGTTGGGGAAATGTTGTATCCAGAAACTAGGAAAGATAACACCCATGTTTGTCAGGCCATTTGAGACAGTGGATAGGGTGAGTCCAGTGGCATACTGATTATCCCTTCCACAATGCTACAGTTCCATGAAAAATGTGTTTCACATATCATAGATTCAGATATATAATTCAAACCCTTCTCATGTAGTGTATTTCAATGATGTCAAGATTAGTTCTGATGCATCCTTTTAGGAACATCTTATACGGATTATGGAAAATAGTGAGAAGTATATCTAAGGTAAGATTATATATATGGTTTGAGTGTAGTGGTAGCATGGGAGAGTTCAAGAGGAGACCTGTAAGAAGGATTTTAATATGAAAGCGTAATGACTAGAATTGTTCTCTAAGACCCCATTATGATTCTTGGAGCAGTTTAGGGACAAGATATTATACGATGGGGAGGTTGTAAGATCCCATATTTGTCTAAGTTCATCCCTCTTGAGTTTTTTTCATTTGAGAATTAGTGGCCAAGTATTGTTTTGAGAAAAAGAAAATTTATTAGGGAAAATAACTTAATACTCTAGGATAATTTTTTGTTTGAATTAACATATTTCAGGTATAAATGTTTTAAATGGATTTATGAGGGTTTTTCTAGATTTGGAAGGCTTTAGAGGTGGTTCAGGACCTTATTATAATTTTTTGATGAAAAATTGTTTGTAGAATATATACACACCATGTAATTATGATACATGACTTATAGATTCTACTATACATATTCCATGAAAAAAATATAGGGCATGAAGTGGTTACACATCATGTAATGTTCATGAAATATATTAATTCAGCTGAGGCGATATGGTTTTCATCATATCCCACTAAAAATAAAAACATTATGTTTAATTTCATTACACATAGTGTAATTTCCTAATAATTAATTTTAAATGTTCAGTGAGGTTGAGTTTTCATTCCATCCACTATATCCTTCCCCCTATCGACCCTAGGGTGTATTCCAAGTGATTTTGGACTACCATTCACCTTTTTGGATGTCCCAATCATGCATCTAATCCCTGATGAGTGTTTTTTCTTTGGTTTACCTTATCTTCTTTTGTTCTACAACCATTAGGGTGTAATATCTTGACCTTGGCTGTTTTTGGTTTTGATTGTGATTAGTTTTGATCAAGGATCCTTCTTTCAATCATTTACACCATCATTGTAATGGGTGAATCCTATGGGAAGTGTGGTTTGATTATAGATTAAAGGTAGGGGTATAAACCATAACCCTATAGACTGTTTAATTACAAATCATGTGAAATATTTTGATTGTGCCAACAATAATTGCACCGAAATTGTTAAATAATGAATTGGATTACTCATTGGAATCATTTTGTATCTAATTTTTGTGACATGGATTTTGGATACCTATTGGGTGATAATACCCTTGATTAATATGAATTGGATAATGTCTTAATGTGCGTTTATCATGACTTGAGACCTTAAGTGATTTCTTGATATTGAATCACTGGGTAAAGGATTATTGATTATTGATATAATAGTTGATAATTTTGAATATAAATTATGTTAAATTGATATATAAATAATAATTTTCAAAATTAACCATTGAGATGTTTGATGTGATATTGTGATATCTATGTTTTTGTGACTTGTTTTATCATCATGCTATAATTCTTATATTGAGAGGTATATTCCTAATCGCACTATGTAATGATTATATTGAGTGGGCTCAGCCCAGTTCCATGATGTAGTGCTTATATTTAGTAGGTTATTCCAAATCCCATGTTTTAATTCTTATATTGAGTGAGCTCAATGTAGTCCCATACTATAATGCTTATATTGAGTAGGATTATCCCATTACAATGCTGCAATGCTTATATTGAGAAGGATCTTTCCAATCCTTAGCTAAAATGATTATATAGGGGGTTTCAACCTAGATTTTGTGCTTTTACCATGGTTATATGGTATAGATGGATTAGTTGTGATACATTCTAAAATAAACTACAGTATGACATTAAAACAGGTTATGTTTTACCATGGTTATATGGTTTTTGGTTGGAGTGATTATGCTATATGATTATAGATATTCCGATAGGGTGTAGCAGTAGGTTGTGTTTTATATTATATTATCTGATTAATTAATACATATGTTTATCACTTTATTTAATAAAATTATTATTAGACTATTTATATTTAGACATGGTGGTGTATACTTGCTAAGTTTTACTCTCACCCTATTTGGGATTCCATTTGGTACGAGAGAAGATTACATGGATGCATGACTGGACAAGGGAAAGGGAACTTTCTATTCATTTGTTACTTACTATATGGGATGGATTTTGTATATGGGACCGACATGGGGTTTGGGACCATTATATTTTGGGTTTAATTTGTGTCTAATGAATCATTTTATTGTAGTAGTTTTGGTTTGACATTTAAATACATCTCAACAAATCATTACTTGATTCTTTACTATTAGTTTATTAGTTTCTCCTTTATTTCATAGTTGTATCATATGGTTTCTTCTGGTATATTATTATTATTATTTCATTTATATTGTTTATTTTCACTATTATATACTCCATACCAGGAGTTATAGTCTCCACACTATACTAATCACACCCTGATTCTAGTCGGTAGCCTTTGGTATATGAGAAGGCACGCTTGAGGTATGATAACCAACCAATTATGGCCACATGGGAGAGTTCTAGACTAGGGAATGTTACAAGGAAGGTTTTTATTTGAATAAAACGTGAAATCTTATAAAGTAAGAAAAAGATAAAATAATGGTTTCAATGGTGGGAACATATGTCAATGTAGTATGTATTAAAATAGAATATTCCTTTTTTTCTTTTATAAAGAAAGTCAAAACATTCCATACCAAATACGTAAAAAGAATAATTTTGAAAACCTTTTAAAGAAATAAAAAGAGATAATAAATATCCTATATAATTATTTTACGACCATTTAAGTACATTCTGAAAATAATATTATGTATATGAATATGGAAAAAAATATTTATAAAATAAATCTTTAAAACATTTAAAATGAGGTTTTTAAATTAAAGTTTCCCTTACCTTGAGTCCGACTCTTCACATATGTTATTTATCTTACTAAATAATACAATTATTTTGATTATGTAATTTCATATGAATATTTTTCATGTTTATTATTATATTTAATTTATTTATTACTTTTTTATATATAATTAATTAGAAAATAATTTTTAAGCCAAATGTTTTGATGATATTAAGCACATATGTCCAAAATGACTTAGGTAGCGTGACTATGGTCAATGAGGTTATTTTTTTTAATAATCTCTATAATAATAATCATTACATAATTAGAATTTTTATTCATCAATTATACTTTTAAAACCAACCATGAAATATATTTATGAAAAATGAACTATGTTACAATTATGGAGATGGTACGTAGTACATACATATGAGTAACATTTCCATTTTTCAATGATCTTGATGAAATAAAGGAAAGTGTTATTTTATATTTTTGTAATGATTATTATATCATAAATATAATATAATATAATTAAAGATACTTATATATGGTAGCCCAGTGATTTTGTTTCCAAAAAAGAACCACATTGCTTTGTGGAGGTGGTAATCCTCACATATGCACAAATAACATTATCAACTATCAATGGAAGGAAATTTAAGAGAATATATGATATATTATCTTTACATAATGGTAATTAGAACATTAATACCATATATATACATTAAATCCATTATGATATCCAACCATGAGAGGCGATGATGGAAAACAATTTACATCGGTTTGCGAGGCAGTAGTCCTCTATACACACAAATTATTATTTCATTTCCCATTTTATTGAATAGGATAGGATGTAAGTGATTAAATTAACATAATAACATATAATTGTATTTAAAATATTGTTGTTATTATTTCACAAAGTTTTATGTATATTTTAATGGGGTAGAAGAAGAAATAAAACAAAATATTTTGGTTAAATATTATACCACTTCTTCAGACAACTTCATTTTCTTTACAACTTAAACCCAATAAGGTTGGTATTCCGAACAAAAAAAGACCTATGGAATATGGGTATTGATTTTTTTATGGGATTTGGTTAGGTATTGGGTGAAATAAAATGCTTTTAAAGTGTGAATAAAAGAGTATATGAGGTGTTGTTTTATAAGTTAGGGGATTGACACTCTTGAAATTACTTAATATATTAAATTAATATAAATTAATTTTCATGAAAAAAATGATCCAAACTAATATAATTAAAATATAGAATGAGTATGGTTATAAATAATATCATCTAATAATATTTGGATAAGTTTATATTTGGTTTTTACTCATATAAATGTGTATTAACCCGCATTAACCATTTTTGACAATTACCATAATAACAATTTTTTTGACTCTTTAGGGGGTCAATATAGTCATTATAAAAAGAAAATTAGTATATAAATGGACCATATATTATATTTTTAAATATATAAAAATCACTTGGTTGAAGATATAATTTTTAGTAACTTAAAATAATTTAATAAAATATTATTTATCATAAAATAACATTAATATCATTTTTAGAATTATTCATTTAATTTGAATTTGAAAACAAAATGAAAAAATGGAATTATATTATAATATATTAAAAAATAAATAAATTTTAATTTTATATAAATAATTAATAAAAAATAATAATTCATTCAAATTATCTTACTTTTAATATTTTTTTAAATATTTTTTTATGTTTATGTTAATTGAATAAATACTGTGTCTGTGTTGTGTATATATTTAACATAATTATCTCATCACTAAAAACTATTAAAAACAATTCATGATAAAAACACATTTATATTTCAAATAAACCTTTTATAACAAAAAATATCCTATGTTTATCCCTATGTCAAAAATTTAGAGATAATAAAATAAAGAGAATGTCATTTTTCAAATTCCCTTACAAAAATAATATAAAGGACAAATAAAAATATGGAAAAAATTTCCCCTATTTTTGAAACTTTTATGGAAATGGAAAAAATAAATTCATCCAATAGGATAGATACATGTGATAGGTTCTTTTTTTAGTCCTTATCAAATTACTTTTAACAAAAAATAACTGATTTACCCTTACCATGGTGACAATTATTTACTATGGTTACTATTCACAATGATAAAAATAAAAGGAAAATATTTTCCAAATTTTGACCTAATAATAAAATATATCAAATAAATATTTCATGATTAAATTTTTCAAAGTGATAGAAATTTATTTAAGATTAATATGTAAAACACAATGAAAAATAGATTTTTTTTTAAAATAATACCTTTTTAAATATACAATTTTTTTATACTGAATTAATGTATAAAATTAATTAAAAAGAATATAATTAGATTATATTCAATAATATTGAACAAATTAAATTTTAAAGAAACTGAAAATATAATTTTAATATTTGAATACATTAAAAAAAATACATTTTCAATAAAAAGCAATATTTTCACAATTTATTGAAAAATCACACCTTTTAGAAAAATGTCAAAATTTAACGATAAGATAATTTTGATGTGATGATTTAAAAAATGAATTATATTTTATAAAATAGTTTTTTTTTTAAATTTCTTGAAATTATTTATAGTATTTTCTCACAAAAATTATAAAAAATTATTTGAAGAAAATTTATTTTTAACGAATAAAAAGACTTTATAAAAATTAGAGTGATTATTTACTAAGATTTTACCAATAAATTTATATCAATTAAGAAATTTATAAATATTTCATAATTTATTTAATACTATTAATACCCAATAATTTAATGTTTAGGTAATAGTGTTCATATTTCAATTATAATCATTCATGGTTTGTTTGGACTTGGTGTTGCGTGTCTTATATTCTATAGAACATAGATTAATATTTTTTAAATCTTGGAGTGTTAATTTTTATATATAATGATAATATAAATTTTAAAGAATAAACATATGAAATAAATATCATATATCTTCATTAAATTCATTATTGGAACCATCTATGAAGTGTGGTGAGGAAAAATGAAATTTAACATTCGTGGAGGAGGTAGTTCACACATACAAATAGTTAACATTGAAAATTCTCAATTAATGGGTTAAAATGATGATTTATTATGAACTATAATTTACTAATAATATTTTTTATATAAGAAACATGTTCATTCATTAAATCCACCATTTTTAATAACCTTGGGATATGGTGATGAAAAACGAACCACATTAGTTTGTAGAGGCTGTAGTTCATACATATGAACAATCGATGTCATTGTGTTTTTATTAGTGGATACAAAGGATAGAATAATTATTGATCCAGAAATATACTAAAATTTCATTATATTGATAATTATTATGTCATTATATTATGTTTTCTAGAAAAATATTAAAAGAGGAAGGCTAAAAAGAAAAGAATAAACATTATGAAATACTCATGTTGAGAACTTGGTATTTATTTGGGAAATCTCCTTGGAAATAGAGGCCTTAGGAATAATAATGGTGACCAGAGGATTATTAACATAGAAGGATCTTTTATTAGAATAAAAATTTCATAGTTTAAGGAGTGATGAAATAGGTGTATCTTGAAGTGGTGGAATTATTCCATTCTTATAAGTGAAGAGAAGGGTAATTATTGACTTACCCATTACATTTCAATAATGGTATGTCACTATTTAAGGGAAAAAGGCTCAAAAAGTAGAAAATTATGGAATTTAGAGAAGCTATGTCGAGAAAGCCTCTACTATTAATTTAAAAACATGTTTTAACTATGTTTTAATTATATTACAATAACATTTTTACACTTTTCCGTTTTAGTTTTTACCTTGGTAACTAGTTTTTACCAATGTATTGATTTGTTATGCCCAAAAATAAAATAGAAAATGTTAAATAATTTGGAAATAGTGATTTAAAATATTAAATATATTTTATTAGATCACATTTCATTTTGAAATAAAAATTAATCTGAATATTAGTGCACATACCACGTAGGAACCCATTTGTATAAAAAAGTGCATGTTTAAGATTAAATGTTTTGTGCCGGATAAAATTATCCATGTATGTTATTTTCATGATAAAAATTAGTTTATTATAAAAAATATAATTTATGAAAGTTTCAAAATCATTACAGAATCTAATTTTACAAAAATAATATATAATTACACTAAAATATAAAAATATTTTCTTTTCTTGGAAAATATTACTTAAGTTCATAAAATGTTAAACCTAGGTTTTATAAATTTATAATAGTTATTAAAAAATTTATAGTTTTACTTATTAAATAATTATTTGATCAATTAAAAGGTTTTATAAATTTTTTGGTTTTTCTTATATAATGATAAGGTCATAAAATATATAGTTTGGGTGAAAACTATATTTTTTCACTAATCCCTAAAAATCATAAATTCTAGATAAAAAAAAATTCATATTAATATAATATCAAAATTATGAATCTATGAATGATTTTTTTTAAAATTCTAATTCTAAAAAATACAGAATTTAAATTAAAAAAATCATAAAAAGATAATGAAAACTATTTTCAAAGGGATACATATTTATATATATATTAAATATTTTTATTATTTATTATTATTTATTAATAAAATTGGTGTTAATATCTCATTCATATCACAATATTTTTTATTCACAATATATGTTTTTTTATAAAAAACACCTAAAAATACAATTTTTAAAAAGGATACATTTTAAACCATAAATTACTATTATTAATTATTTTGCTACACTGATTGAATTTTTAATAATTCCTTAGTAATTATATTGAAATTTATTTTTATTTATATATATATTTCAAAATTTTTTTACATATATTTTTACCTTAAAATTCTATAACTATATTTTACGGTTATATATTGTTCCATGGTACATTGTGGTTTAGTGTTGTGTGTATCACATGCTATCAAACATATTAAGTCTTAAAGAATATATAATATAAAATCTAAAAGGGTTGCATTATACCCCTTAAATTAATTAATTCCTTGCAATTTTAATTATCACTTACTAATAAAATTATTAAAGGGTTTCTAAAAGATAAACATAACTCATATTATAATTCCAAATATGGGTTTTTACCTTAAAATCATATATATATATATAGTAAACACATATTTACCATCATTGTATTAACTGATTAATTCATATTTTATTTTGAAATTTTTACTACATTTCCTAATTTTCAACACATGAACCATCCTCGGGTTCCTTTGAGACATTCCATTTGGTGTTTCTTCCCACATTTTTCACATGCAGGAAACTGATTCTTCTCTCCTTCATCATTATTGTCACATGAACTTCTCTAAGACATCATCCCTCTCTTATTTTTTGTGTTTTGGAATTAAAATATGTTCATGTTGTTAATAATAATTTTAATAGCTAGTTTATCAACATCAAATGATTTTTCACTCTAGCTATTATCCTATTTGGTTTCCCATTAAGGCCATTATTGAATTTTCTATTATATATGTAGAAACCCAAACTCCATTAACTCAGAGATGGTGTCTACTTTACTACATTGGTATAATATACAAGAGATCTTATCCCAAAGGACCTATCAATTTTGAAGTCCCAAACAATTATACGCACACATTATACCTATATTATATTAGAAATATAGAATATATGGTATAAGAAATATTCTCACATACTTGATATTATTCAAAATTTCTATCTTCATATTTTTTGGAAAGGAAAAAAATAAATGTTTATCTCAAATTCTCAGTAATTATTTCATAAAAAAATATCATGAGTAAATAAGTCATAATTAATATGAGAATTTCAATAACTAAAAACACCTTCCATTTAATCAATAACTTGAGAAAAAAATTCTATATGGAAAATATCAATGAAATAATATAATGAATAAAAATAATTGAATTCTCAATGAAGGAAAAGATTAATATTGGACATAATAATTTAATATATCATGATACATTTACAATAAAATCCCTATGCAAAGATAGTTTAATTAATGGGTAATTATACACCAATAACCCATTCAATATTTCAAACTAATTTTCCTCATGAGACTTGTCGATGCATCAAGAGGCTATATAATTCCTAGACACACCCATCACTGCATTTGAAATTCATTCCACATATATATAATGATTTAATTAATTCATTTACAATATTACTTGTCAATAATTATCCTTATTGAATTAAGAATATATAATATTAATATTTCCTCAATAAATCGAATAAATTTCATGGTAAAACACCGTATATAGAGATTTTATATTGTTCAGAAAATAAGAATATCCATGATGGAAATAATATATATCATTAATAGAAATGTAAATTTCAATTAAATATGATCTTAATAAAGTCAATTCTACAATATAATGTTAATTTCCACAAAATTAATCAAGAGACGAGGTATGGCCATTAATTCATCAGAAAATAGATTTTTTAGTGAAATCAATTCTGTTAAAGAATAAAAAAAATTTGAAGAGAAAAATTTCAAATAAGTTTTTAGAAATTCTTTTATTTTTAAAATCAATAAAATATTACAAAATAAGCTAAAGAGTGTCAAAAATGTATGGATGTGGGATAGTCTGTTAACACTATGTATGTTAAAAGGAAAACATTCCTTTTAACTTTTTATAAAGAGAGTCAAAAATGAAACTTTTGAAAAACCTTATAAATAGTCCTTGAAAACCATTTAAATATTCAAGGATAAATTAAAAAATTATTAATAAATAATTTTATTAAATAAATGTAATTTTTTTAAAATAATTTTGAAATATATGGACATGGAAGAAAAATATACCCGATCCAAAAGAGAAATAAAATCAGCTTTTATTTTAAAAATTTATTTTCTTGATTCATGTTCATATAGGGGAAAATTTTGAAGAAAATAAGGAAACTCCTTAAATATATAAAGGATAAAAAATATATATATTTTTTGAAGGATAAATTATAATATTCTTTTAATGAAAATATAAGAAATCCCAAAAGAAAATGATGCTGTAAAATAAGTTCTTACCTTTTTGGTAACTTTCAAATTATAACCCCTAAAAAGAGTCACTTGAATTGAATAGTTAATCATTATTAATAAATAAATATTCATGTTAAACAAGTCAAATTGGTGGTATATATAACACATAATTGTAAATAGGTTCATAATACCAAATATGTCTCAATGAATTGGAAATTAAGATGAAATACCTTACCTCTAGTTCCACTTGCCTCTTAAGTGATTTTAAAATCTTGTATAATTAATTTAGATTTATTTTAATTACCTTAAAACCCATATACTTTATATAATATCATATATGATCAATTTATAACATTTTATCACCCATTTTAGTAATATTTTATTATTATCATTATTTCAGGTGTTAACTACTTTGTTTTTCAAGTATATTTTGATTTTGTATGGTCCTTACATATTTCTCATTGTTCCATCATCACAAGAATTTTATTAATTGTAAAAATATAATTATATATATATATATTCAATATATATATTTATATTCATCTATAAAAGATATAGGTAGAAAAATGAATTACAATATTCGTGGAGATGATATACCGTACGTACGTATGAATTCAATATCCACTTTTCTATAGATGGAATAAAATAAATGTAAATAATAATTAGCCTTTAAAGAATAATTATTATATCATATATATCAAATATTTTCAATAAATCTATCCTTATTACCATCCATATAAATTATAAATGAAAAACGGATCAAATTTCTGTATGGAAGTGGTAGTTCATACATACGCACGAGCGACGTTATCATTTTCCAATGGATTGAAAGGTTAGAAGGTAGATATGATATTATAATTTAATATGAATAATTATGTAAAAAATATCATATATATATATATATATTAGTTACATTTTTATAACTATCCGAGTAAAATTGTCATGAAAAAACATTATAGTACAATGTGGAGATTGTAAGTCGTACGTACGCATGAAAATTGTTTTCACTTTTTATTTGATGGAAAAGAGATGGAATATGGTTTTAGCATAACAACAACAATAAAAACAATAATAATAATAAAATATTAGTATATTTATGATAATTGTTTTATTATTTATTGATCGGTATAATAAATTTATTGGAAGTAGAAGAAAAAATAAACTCAAAAGTGTCAGTAAAGAAAATTACATCTTCTTTGGTACACTTCCATTTGATATCCACTTAAGGGACTTATTATTGGTCTTTTGGTAATACTAGAACCTCTATAAATTCATAAAGTATGTTTAGAATATAAGGGTTAGTTAACATATATCTCTTAACATGGTGCAAAGAAAAGAGAGAAGGGGTGTCCTTTTATAAGTGAGGGGAAGGACATTCTTGGAATTTCTTAAAATATTAAATTAATATAATTTTTTTGAGTAAAAATTAATACAAATTAAAATTATTATAACATAATATTATTATGATTCATAATAATCTCACACAATAATGTTTTTATAAGTTTTGGTTATGTTTTCATTCTTATCTTTTAGTTATAACCCATGTTAATCCCTTTGACAATTACTGCAATATTAATTTTTTCTTCCATTTAAGGGTCGAGAATGTTACCATAAAATGAAGAAATACCTATAAATTGACCATGGTTTATTTTTTAAACATTATCCCATTAATTTTTATGAATATAATATTTTTCTAAATTTTAAATCAATTAGTAAAATATTATTTATTTTAAAATATCATTAATATCAATTTTACAACTATTCTTTTAATTTGACATTGAAAATAACATGAAATAAAATGAATTCAAATATAAAACTTTAAAATATCCATAATATATTAAAATTATCTAATTTTTTTTGGTAACTATAGATCACTCAAAAAAAATTTAATTTTAGTGTCTTCAAAATCATTTAAAAGATTTTCCAATTTCTTGCACAAGAACTATGTCGATGCTATGTGAGAATTTAAGCTAATTTTCAAATCCATAAAAATAAAAAATAAACCAAAATGATAAAAAAATAACTAATATTTCAAAAAAATCATTTACAATCAAATAAATATTTTCTATATCCCTGTCATAAAATATTAGAGATATTAGAAGTAAGAGAGTGACATTTTTAACTCTGTCCTTTACTTAAATATTATAAAGGTAAAAATAATATTTAAATGTAAACAACGATCACATGTTCAAAGTTTGGGTGATTATGGATGAAATAAAATCATCCTATAAAATAAAATACAAGTGTTGGGTATATTTTTAATGCCAAATCACATTATTTTTAACCTTAATTACCCGATTTACCATTTACTGAGGTGATAAATTTTACCACGGTTAGTATTCATAATGAAAAATGAAAAAGAGTGCCACTTTACAAATTTAAAACTCATAATTAAAAATATGTAATCCATTTTATCAAATTAAATTTATATAATTGGCTGAAATTCATTTTATAATATTCCTATAAAGAACGATGAAAATGCTTTTATGAAAATTACCTTTTCAAGTGTAAAAGTATTTTAATACCAAGATAAAATATAATTTTGATAAAAATGGTATAAAATAAATAATTTTTAACAAAAAGAAACTAAAGGAATTTTAAAACCAATCAAAATAAAAATTATGTTTTAAAAATACTATAAAATACAGTTTTCTTTGAAAATCTATATTTTCACTATTTACCGTAAAATTAATTTTTTTGAAAATTCCAAAAAATTAAAACCAATATAATATTGAGAATATGATTTAAAAAATTATATTAGTGTCACATAATAAAATGTCAATAGATTTTATTGGTTCCTTAAAAATTGGGTTTTCGTAAATAAAGTCATCAAATAAATTTTATTTATAGAGAAATATATCCTAAAATATTGGGTTCTTACATTCTAAATCCATAATAGGAATTTTGACCTTGAAATTATACCACTTTAAAACAAAAAATAGAGTGCACTTCCACCTATTTCCTCCCCAGGTTCTCACACAGCTTCCTCAAATTTATGGTTTCACTATAAAACATTGACCATATGAGTGGTCTTATTTCAGAACACTTTTTATATACGATATAGAATCTCCATTTATTATTCCTCATATGATAGATAATTCTATATTTTTATGGACTCTATGTTCAGTACATGTGAAGGATTAGGCATTTTCATACTTAGGGGTGATATATAGAACACATCACAGACTTGAGACAAATTTGGTGGAAGTGCTAAATGATATGCTACCATCCCGATATGATCAGAAATTTTGAAGGGACTAATATATCTTGGAATAAACTTTATCTTATTTATAAATATCATAACTTTATTACAAGGAGATATTCATAAGAATACCTTATCACTAAATTCAAACTATATATCTCATCAATGATTGTCACCATAATGTTTTACAGAATTTGAGCGACCCTTATGTGTTGTTGAATGGATATAACTTTATATTTAATTTCCTCAGATATATATGGTACTGATTGATTTATTTATCTTACTTTATTCCAATAGATTATAATTTTACACTTCCGTCCATAGAGGGATTCATAAGGATCCATTTAAATACTGGAGTGAAATATATTATTGTAAGATAATTCTTCTTGGGGAAGGTGTTGGTCCCAACTACCTTTTAAGTCCATATAGAATGATCTAAAAAAGTACTATATATTTTGAATGGTCCTCTATAATTGACCACCTTTTTGAGGATGAAAAATTATATTGAAACTCAACTCAATATACAGTTCATGCTCAATGCTTCTCTAGAACTTTGAAGTAAACCTTGGATTCCAAACAGATACAATTGAGAGTGGTTCTACATGAAATATCAAAACTTCCTTAGTATATAACCAATTTATTTGATCGATATAGAAATATTATATAATATATATAAAATACCCTTATTTCATAAGGTGATTAATTTCAACCAAAATAACATTGTTCCCTTTAGATGTTTTGTGGTGTCTGATGATACAATACATGGTAATGTTTTACCATTTCCATTATAGATTAATAAATGGTTGTAACAAAAGATTAAACTTATATATCAAAGAGTTAACATACAAACACACTATGCATTAGGATATATACTTAGAAAAATCCCTTTTTATGTTATCCCACAAAAAATATTTTTTCAGGTCTCTATAAATCTTTGTACTTCTATGATAAAAAGAGAATGATGAAATATGAGCTTAAACAAACAAATCTTTCTTAAAATCTAGAATTTATGCTACACATAATTTGATACTTAACATTATCCTTATAGTATGATCATGGTTGAACTCAGGAATATTTCTCATATTCTTTAGTAACTCCACATCTTCATTCTCTGCTTTCTTAATCCTCTTATGGGCAGATGGTTTAACATTCATATAGGAAATATAATATTTCCCCCTTTCCTTAATATTTCAAGATCCAAATTCTATAAACCCATAAATATTTTATCTCCTTGAAATATCATCATTACAAAACTAGAATGGTATTTTTGTCTCATAGCATCGACCACTTTGTTCGCATTCCCACAATGGAAATGTATTGAGCACTCATAATCTCTGATCAAATCCACCATATTATTTGGTAAATATTGTTGTCTATCTGTGTAAATATACAATTCAATATTTTATGATTTGTATGATCATCAAAATTTTCACCATATAAATATTTTCTCAAAATCTAAAATGAAAAAAATTACCACTGTCAGTTCCAAATCATGTGTCAAGTTATTCTGCTCAAGAATTTTCATTTAGAAAGAGTCATATAATATTACTATAGATTCTTCAAGACAACACATCACCATACCTTATTTGATGAATCACTATATATAAAAAACCCTTTTCCACTATAGGGAAGATTAAATACTAGTGCACTTGTCAACCTTATCTTCAGTTCATTGAAATTATCTTCACATTCATCTATCCACAAGAACTTAACCCCCTTATGAGACTTCTTGGTGAGTGGATTAGATAATCATGATGAACCTCTCACAAAGCATATGAATTATCTATAAAACCAAATAAAGATAAGGATATCAGTTATCATGGTTAGTGTTGGACATTTCTTAATAAATTATATCTTTGAAGGATCCACCGATATACCGTCAACATGGATTATATGACCCAAGTGAGGAATTTTCTGAAGAAAAAACTCAAAATTTATAAATTTTGAATACAAATTATGATTCCTCAAGGTCCTAAACACATTTATAAAATATTCTTCAAGATATTACTTAATATTTTAATAAAAAAGAATATCATATATAAATACTTCCACAAATTTATCAAGATAATCCCTAAAGACTCTATTCATTAAATCCATGAAGTCAATAGGATAATTGGAATATAAAAATGGTATTAATATAAATTTATAACGAATATAACTCATACAAAATGATATATTGGGTATATACACCTTTACAATTAGTTGATGATATCTAGATCAAAGTTCAATCTTTGAAAAATATTGAGATTATCATAATTGGTCAAATAGATCATCGATATAGGGTATAGAATACTTGTTCATTATAATGATCCTATTAAGTGCATGATAATCAATTAAAAAAATCATTGACACATATTTCTTCTTAACAAAAAAATATTTAAACACCTTGGTAAAGTACTAGGTTTAATTAATCCCTTATCTAGATTATTCGGAATATTCTTCTTCAATTCTTGTAACTCAATTAGGTCCATTCTATACAGATTCTTTGAAATATGTGTTTCACTGGGTATGAGTTCTATTGAAAAATAAACTTTATAATTAGAGGTAAGACTAGGAAACTCTTTTGTAAAGACATAAAAACACTCTCATACAATAGAAAAATCCTCAATTTTGAGTTCTAACCTATCTATATTTGATAAATATCCCCAATTAATAGGTAGAAAAATACGTATAATGGAAGTAATTTCCATTGGTATTTCCAGTTTATCCACACAATGAAAGACTATCACATGATAATTTGGAAAATATAATATGAATTTTATTAATCAAAAATTTATATGGGATCTATACTTAAATAGACAATCAATGAAAATAACATCATTAAATTCAACTATAAGAAGAATATCAAGATTTATAGGAAGAAAATTCCCAAAAAGTTCTATAGAAGAGGAGCTATTGAATTGAGATGTGATCATCCTACCGTTACAAGTTTTTACTACCATCTCAACATTAAATAATTATTTTGGTGATGTGATATAGTTATAAAATTCTATAGATATAAAAAATTGAGAATAAACTAAATTAAATAAAACCTTTTCACTTTTAGAGTGGATATTAAGTGTACCTTTTATCATATCACTTGGAACTTTCACTTCAAATATAGAAATTCCATATTCTTAGACTTACCCCCTTGGGTTCTTATGTGGCATGTTCATGAGGTGATTTGGGAATAGGTTAGAAAAATATCCTATATCATTACAATTGAATCAATGGATGATAATGGTTTCTTTATTTTACTTATAATATTTAGAAAAATGATCTTGATCTCAAAAACTTGTAACAAACTCCCATTCTCTTCATTATTTTTTATGATGTTTCTTTCCACATGGGTTTTATGATGGAAACCATAAGGTCCAAAACATACAAATTACATAATCTTGAGTTTTATCAAAGAAATTACTTTCTTCCACTTTGTGTATCTTTTCAAGATTAGAGTTTTAGAGAATTAGGTCATAACTCATACATTAAAAAACCATATAATCCAAATTGGTCACTTTTGATAAGTATCCCATTTTCCCACCATATAAAACTTAAAAAAACATTATCTCATTCATTAAAAATCTTCATCAATTCCAAGTTTACTTCATCATTCTACTTACCCATCCTATGAAAACCATTTAAAAACGCGGGATGAGAACAAAAATCTCAGTGAGGGATATAAAATAAAGGAAACCGTTAGTGTAGGGAAAAAATGGAAACCCATAAAATATTTACCATTCCATAAATGTTAATTAAGAAAAATAAATAAATTCTGTTCACATGAAACAAAAACATTTTTCTCAAATAAATCCTTTAAAACCCATAGAAAACAATTTAAAACTCTTCTCTCTAACTTAACGAATCACATTCATAACCAATTTTAATCCCATGTTAGAAGTAAATAGAGAAAAATTAAATTCATAGAAGAAAACCGTTGGGAATTACCTCTTTCTTGCAGTTTTATACAAGGAATAATACTGAATGCATTGGATCGATATCTGGGTTCACCCATTGTTTAAGATATAATGGTTTCATACAACGCTATCTGGGATGCCCTATCGCATAACATGTAATGGTATCACCCAACTCTATCTAGACACACCCATTTATCATGTACGAATCCCATTTACTATATCATGAATAAAAAATTTTATACATATAAAAAGTTTTAAAAACTCTTTTAAACTCATGATTAAATCACTTTTGGATATCAAAATACCCATTTTCTTTTAAAACCCCATCTTTAATATAGAAATACAATTTTATTTTAAAAAACCATTTTTCATTAAAAAAATAAAAAAATACAAGAAAAAAGGGTTTTTTCATTTAATTAAGCATGAAATATTTCAAAGGAGTCAAGAAATAAAATAATTTTCATGACATAAAAGTCATTGTTATCATGTATTCTAATAATATGACATTCCTTTTTTCATTTGTCAAAATGTTACATATTAAACAAGTAAATATATTCCTTTAGAAAATATTTAAAAATAAAGAAAAATAAATGTAAATATAATTTATAAATATTTTATATACATATAAAAAAATTAATACAACCTTTTAAAAAACATGGATGTAAGAGAGAAATAATGGTTGAAGGAAAACATTAAAATAAGATTTACTTATTTGAAATGTCCCTTTTTTACATTAGAAATATTTAAATCATATTCCCAATGAAATAGTATAATTAAAAAACATTAAATACAATGATAAAAGATAAATTCATGATATAACATGTCAAAGGGGTTGTATATACACCTTATAAAATATTAATGTTTCATAACATCAAGATATGCAGAAACAAAAGGAAATTGTAATGAATTCCTTGACCTTGAGTCCAAATTGTCACTATCACGACCCGTCCTCGGGGCCCGTGCCGTGACTACCCCATGCCTGCCTTCCATAGGCCAGGGGATGATGACTAGCACCAAGGCATAATTCCCGGTAAAAAGGGAAGGCATTGACTTTGTAAAGTAAACAAACACCACAGAGCAAGCAAGCAGTAGAAGTAAACACTAAGTAAAAACTGGGTACAACAGTAAGTGCGGAAAAGTAAGTGGGCCAGAATACAAACCCAAACTGAAAGTAAAGTACAACTCGAAAGGGAAAATAACAACTGAAAGTAAGGCCGCAACGTCGAGCCGCCCACTGGAAGTCCCACCTGAAGGGTGAGTACAGATAGCCTCCATAGCTCCTCAGGTCCAACCGTCTGCTCCGAGTACGTCCCACCCAGTGGTCCACCTCCAGGTACCGCCCTACTCCGCAAGCCTCAACCACGATCAGCACTGTCCATCATCGGCAACCAACACAATGTAGTGTGGGCATAGCCCGTGAAAGGGTGAGTATAAGCTACTTAGTAGGGACCCTGAGACCCCAGAAGGTCTCCCAGAATCTACAAAGGATCATCCACAAAGGAAAGATACAATCACGAAGTAACATCTGACACTGCTTAGGTATATGCCCATACATATACCTAAGTCATCAATTCTAGTACTCTCCAACATCCGAGCCCAAGTACAACCCAGTCCACACAGGAAAGAAAAACATAAATCCACACAGGATAGCACAACACCATCCACAAAGGAAAGCAAAACAGGTTTCAGCTCACACAGGTATACCTCTTCGTATGACGATAGAGATGACCAGATATATCCACTGATTCATCTATGCCGTCATACCCACAAAGGATCGATAGGTACTAACCCACGCAATGACCCACAAAGGATCTGACCCACACATGATTGATAGGTAACTAACCCCCTCAATGACCCACACAGGATCAGACCCACACCTGATCTGTAGGTAACTAACCCACGCAATGACCCACACAGGATCAGACCCACACAGGATCTGTAGGCGCTGGCCCACACAGGACCACTGAGCACTGACCCACACAGGATCTGTAGCACTGATCCATGGAGGATCGGTTAGTGCTGTAGTCGTCGCCGTCGAATCCACTGAGGATCTCTGTACAGTCATCGTCGTCTTCATCGTCGCAACCAGCTCTAGGGTTCCCGCACACAAAAAGCTTGTTCGGGAGGGTCCTCTCCACGAGCCGAGAGGCTGATACGTCAACTGACATATAGTCATGAGTTGATGTATCCAAAATTTCCATATCGTCAACAGGAACTCAACGCCACAGACGGTGCGTCAATCGGACGCCCGGTCTGAGAGTTATTGGCGTTTTCGTTCCAGGGGCCCGGTTGGTTTTTAAGTCAAAACCAATCCGACCGTACTCTACCTGCATCCAAACCTCGGGAAGAGTAAGCCAAAAGATCCATCTTACTTAGAGTAATCCATCAAAGTTGACGGCTCGTCAATCGGACGTCCGGAGCTCAAGTTATAAGCGTTTCCGCTCCGAGGGCCCGGTTGGTTTAGTGTACGAACCAACCCAGCCGAACCCAAAGTATTCCGAAACCTTGAGTGCAATATACTGAAACGACCGTCTTGATCCATGGATCATATAGCAACAGACAGTGCATCGATCGGAGTCACGTAGCTCAATTTATGGGCAACAGAACGAATAAGGTTCGGTATTAGGGGGTTCAGGCCCAGTCCGACCCGGCCCGATACCCCCAGAGTCGGCCCGAACCTGCTCAACCCATCCCGGGTCTGGTTCCGGACCGGTCGGCGCAGCTCGGACCGGCCAGGCGCGGCCCGGTCTGGCAGACCGGCCAGGCAGCAGGCCCGGCGCGCGGTGCGCTGGCCAGGGGTTCGGCCCAACGGCTGAACCGTTCTGGGCAGGGGGCGCTTCCCCCACGTGAAGTAAACCGCAACACCTTAATGGGGCCACTTCGTCTAGCCAGCTGGGGGTTTCGATCCCCTGGTTCCTCCATGGTCCGGTCGGCTGGCTCCGGCCGGCCGGCTTCTGCCGCCACGAGACCGGCAAGGCTGGTCCCCTTGCTCCAACACCGGCGGCCCGGTACCAGCCGCCGGTTCCGATGTTCCGCCGCGGCCTGGAACTAGCCGCGGCGCGACAGCGCCACACCCCTCCGCCGTGGCCCCGCTCCGGCCGTAGTGCTTTAGTGGTTCTCCGGTGTGGCGCGACGACGCCGCATCTTTGATTCATTTTCAATGGCACGACAAGGCGGTGTCGCGTCTTGGTTCATCTTCAACGGCGCGGTGTGACAGCGCCACGCTTCTCCCCCTTTCCTTATCAAAATTCTGCGCGGTGCTTCGGCACCGGGTTGCCGTGCTCACCGTGATAATACCAACAACAGAAAAAGGGGAGGAGTGTCGGCCGTGTTCGTGCGGTCTGACCTCCTCCCGTTATCATGATAACAGGCGGTTCAAAGAAAAGGAGAAGTGATGAAGATTTCATGAACTAAAAAATAAAAATAAATCCCTACCTCAACGCTGTCGTTGAACGAGCGTTTTTCGCAGAATTAACTGTCGCGGAAGAAGAGGACCGCTATGGAAGAAGAAGATCACCGCAAAAGAAGAGAATCTCCATTGGCGTTAGGTGATCTCTGAGGAAGGTGTCACTCGTCGTCAGAGATAGGCGTTCTTCATCGGTGGTGGTGCGCTCTTCGCGTTCTTCGTCAGCGGTGGTGCGTTCTTCGCGTTCTTCGTCGAAGAACGAAGAATCTTCTATTTTTCTCCAAAAGTTTTATCACAACACAACCCCAACCACAATAAAATAAGTCCAACCCTTATTTTATTATCAACCTAAGATTTTGAAATTCAAAAGATAAGAAACGAACAATTAATTCGAAGAATTAATTGTAACAATTTAACTGTCCAATTTAATGGGGCGTTTCTTAACCAGAAAAACGCACAGTTGACTTTCATTAAAGAGGGGGGTTTGCAGGTGCGTTACTTAGGAGGGAAGAAACGGTGGGGCTCGTGCGGGCCCCACCTCACAAATATCCTACCAAGTGGGTAGGATATTGTGGGTTCCACCTTATCCTCTTAACTTAGATTAAGTGTCTTTAAGTGAAATAAAATAAAGTATCGGACCACTTTTATTTTATTTCTTAACTTAATCCCAAAAACTAAAAACCACACCCGAGAAAATGCAACTCCGGAAAAGGAGTTTCTAAGAAAATATCGGCGTTGAGATTCCATCTGTGTCCTCAAAATTCGATTCCGAGCACCGGTTCAAAAGATAGAAAAATCCGCTCGTTCATTCACTGAACGTACCCGAGTTAAACTTTGGAAAATGATTCCGGGAACACCAGGCCTCAGAATCAGGTGCCGTCAGAAATTGCATTCTTGTAAAATTCCAAAGAAAATTATGAAAAAAATTTCCTTGAATTTTACAGGTCTTTACATCACTCCCACCTCAGGGCTTTACGTCCCCGTAAAGATACATCATAAACTAGGGAAACAAATGTGGGTACTGAGCATGCATCTGAGCCTCCCGCTCACAAGTGCTCTCTTGGAGGTTCCTCTACTTCCATCTGATGCGCACTAGAGGAATCGACCATCCACGTAGGACCCGCTCCTGTCGATCCTCGATCTCCACCGGGACCTCCATAAAAGTCACCCCATCATCAACGTCCAACTCCCCATGGTCAATGATATGCGTCGGGTCGTGCACGTATCTCCTCAGCTGAGATACGTGGAAGACATCGTGCACCCGGTGAAACTAAGGTGGTAGAGCCAGGCGATAAGCCACCTCTCCAATCCTGCTGAGGACCTGGAATGGTCCGATGAAGCATGGAGACAACTTTTCACCTCGGCTAAATCTCTGTAATCCACGTCAAGGTGATACCCGCAGGAAGACGTGATCTCCATCCTCGAACTCTAGTGGCCTCCGCCTCCTGTCAGCATAAGACTTCTGCCGGCTCTGAGATGTCCTCATCCGCTCCGGTATGACCTGGACCTTCTCTGTCATGGCCTAGACGATCTCCAGTCCCACAAGTGATGGCTCTCCAGGGTCTGTCCAGCACAGAGGAGACCTGCAAGGTCGGCCGTACAACGCCTCGTATGGTGTCATCCCGATGGTGGAGTGGTAGCTGTTGTTGTATGCGAACTCCACCAAGGGTAGGTGGTCCTCCTAGTTGCGACCAAAGTCGAGGACACATGCGCGGAGCATGTCCTCGAGGGTCTGAATGGTCCTCTCTGTATGCCCATCCGTCTGAGGGTGAAAGGTGGTTTTTAGATGTAGTTGTGTCCCGAACGCCTCCTGAAACCCCTTCCAAAGCCGGGAAGTAAAGCGAGCATCACGATCGGAGACGATAGATGATGACACACCATGAAGCCGCACAATCTCCTAAATGTAGAGACGTACCAAGCTCTCCACTGAGACTTGATCTCTGATGGGTAAGAAGTGTGATGACTTGGTGAGTCGATCAAAAATCACCCAAATGGAGTCGTGACCTCTGGAAGTGCGTGGAAGTCCAGTCCCGAAGTCCACAGATATCCCATCCCACTTCCACTCTGTGAACTCCAAGGGCTGTACCAAGCCTGGTGGTACATGGTGCTCTACCTTCACCTACTGGAAGGTGAGGCATTGAGAAATGAACTCTGCCACAGCATTCTTCATGCCCGTACACCGGTGTTTTCGTCTAAGATCCTGGTACATCTTTGCCACTCCAGGAGGTACAGCTAGGGGAGAAGTGTGAAACTCTCTCAGCACCTCCCCCCGTAAAGCAACTGGTACCAAGGTACGTCCTATGAAAAGGATGGCGTGCTCTCCTCCTACAGAGAATCCATCATGTTCTTGTCCTGAGGATATCTGCACACGCCGCGTCTCACAGTCAGCGTCCCCACGCTGTGACTCTCTGACCCGCTGCAGTAGTGGAGGAGTGACTATGAGTGACTGAAGGAAGGCTGCCCCATCACTATCCACAAAGGATATCTGCAAAGCGGATAGCTACTATGGAGCCTCCTCAAGTAGTTGAATTCCCATCCTCCTGCTGAGAGAATCAGCTACCACGTTCCCCTTTCCAGGAGTATATACTATCTCAAAGTCATAGTCCTGGAGGAACTCAAGCCATCGCCGCTCTCTCAGGTTCAGGTCCTTCTGCGAGAAGATGTACCTGAGACTCTGATGGTCAGAATAGAATGTAAAGTGCTCACCCATTAGATAGTGTCACCACATCTTCAGAGCGAAGACCACTGCTTCTAACTCCAGGTCATGAGTAGCGTAGTTCTGCTCATGCGTCCTCAACTGACAGGATCCATAGGCGATCACTGCCCGCTCCTGCATCAGGACACATCCTATTCTAGTCCCTGATGCATCGCAGTAGACTACGTACCATACTCCCTCCTCCGACAACCTCAAGATAGGTGCGCTGTTCAATCTCTGTCTCAGCTCCTGGAAGCTCTGCTGACATCTGTCTGACCACACGAAGGGTTGCCTCTTCCTCCTTAACGTCCTGAAAAGCTGCAAATATTTCTCCTTTCCCAAAAAGGGAAATCCGGTCTCATCCCCTGGACGAACCACGTTCCTTGCCTAATACAGTCAATCCCATCATGATTAGTTAATTCATGGCATGGATGACGTCGTAAGGCCTCGACGCTGCTACCAAGATATCCAACTGTTACTCTCACCTCCAAGGGTTGAGTCACACTGTCGGCATCAGTGTGTGGTCACTGGGTCTCCTCTAGTAAGAATCTCGCAAGTGAGGGTCAAGTCAACAGTTTTTAACTGACACCTCTTAGTATTAACAAAAAAAACAAGAAAGAAATTGTCACTAAAGCAGGCGTCTTTTATTACTTCACATCAAAGTACAAGGACTCAAGGAAAAACAAACAACGGAGATAGAGGAATAATGGGCAAAGGACTCTATGCCTGGAGCTAGACCCGAACTTGTCCACCTGCTTCCCGAGCTCCATGATCGTATGCTTCAGCTGCCTGATGCTGTGTGCTCCCCTGGGGTTGGGGTGGACCTCCTGGTGGTGGTGGTGGTAGAGCCTCAAAGCGTCTCCCACCACCTGCTGCTTGGCCAGCTCCTCTGCCTCGTCCGCCTGCTCCCTGTGGACCGCCACGGTCGAACCTCTACCTCTACCTAGGTGGTTCCTCAACCGTCTGCTACTCCCCTACATGGCGGGTCGGGCAGTCACGAGCCATGTGGCCCTGCCCGCCGCATGCATAGCACTGTCTTCCACTCGTAGGACTGGTTCTGCTGCGTGTGCCCCGCACCTCCGAGCTAGTATCCTGTGGTCGTCCGCCTGAAGGCTTGGCCCGCTTAGACCTCTGCGACATCTGTCTACTTCCGGCTACAGAAGACTCTGCCACGTGTCGCCCTGCGATAGGTCTCGCCGCTGGTGTAGACTCAGCAAGAAAGCTCTCGATGAGAAGAGCTCGCTCCAGTACTCCTGCCTGAGTCAGAATGCTGAGGGAGATCAGAGATGCCCTGATCTCATGCCTCAATCCCTACTCAAAGGTCCGGGCTTGGAAGAATGGGTCTCATACCATGTCTGTCGATTAGCTTGAGAGATCGGTAAATCTTGCCAAGTACTGGGTGACCATCAAGCTGCCCTGCCGCAACTGAAGTAGCTCCTGGATGCGCACCGCACAGAGGGTGGCTGGGACGAACTCCGAGCGGAAGAGGCTCTCAAAGTCAATCCAGAGGAGAGATGCCTCATCGTGCACCTGGAGCATCAAGCTCCACCATCGGCCCGCTACCGCGTGTAGTAGGCTCGCTGCGAGGATCACCATGAGGTCTGCTGGTGTCCTCACTAACCTACAAACT
Organism: Viscum album; assembly: GCA_963277665.1. Lineage (NCBI taxonomy): Eukaryota > Viridiplantae > Streptophyta > Magnoliopsida > Santalales > Viscaceae > Viscum > Viscum album. The sequence goes on from OY728122.1 coordinate 46,948,965, forward strand.
CGTACCACTGCCTCCAGCCAATCCTCGGCTACCTGGGGGTCTGTCTCCCTGCGGAACCTGGGCAGTCACTGGTGTTGAAACTCTTGCAGTGCACTAAGGCGACGTGCATCGTCAGCGGCTGGGGCTAGAAGCATCGGTGGCTCGGCGGGTAAAGGTACCGCCGGTGCCTCTGCTGTCAAAGGACCATGTACCGAGGCCCCGTCGCTTGGTGGGTTGTCTTAACGCACGACTCTCAGAACCCTAGATGGCTGCTGTCGTGGGGCCATCCTGAAAAGAAATAGGTGCGCCATGGTCAAACAGTATACCTGGTGAGCTAACACAAAGTAATCACAAAGAAAACTTGAAACACAGATGCAATCAATGTTTTCGTGCATTAAGTCGGAAATCAGTAGTCAGGGTCCTGGTGTACGGATATGTCGTCTGCCTCACCAACACTGGACTCCCTGGACTGATAACCACACCCAATACGCTTAACACTATTGCTTCGCATAGAAGAAAGATCAGAGTCCAAAGTTCTGCGGTAGAACCGAACTACTCTGATACCAATTTGTCACGACCCGTCCTCGGGGTCCGTGTCGTGACTACCCCAAGCCCGCCTTCCATAGGCCAGGGGCTGGAGACTAGCACCAAGACATAATTCCTGGTAAAAAGGGAAGGCATTGCCTTTGTAAAGTAAACAAACACCACAGAGCAAGCAAGCAGTAGAAGTAAACACTAAGTAATAACTGGGTACAACAGTAAGTGAGGAAAAGTAAGTGGGCCAGAATACAAACCCAAACTGAAAGTAAAGTACAACTCGAAAGGGAAAACAACAACTGAAAGTAAGGCCGCAACGTCGAGCCACCCACTGGAATTCCCACATGAAGGGTGAGTACAGATAGCCTCCATAGATCCTCGGGTCCAACCATCTGCTCCGAGTACGTCCCGCACAGTGGTCCACCTCAAGGTACCGTCCTGCTCCGCAAGCCTCAACCACGATCAGCGCTGTCCATCGTCTGCAACCAACACAACGTAGTGCGGGCATAACCCGTGTAGGGGTGAGTATAAGCTACTCAGTAGGGACCCTGGGACCCCCGAAGGACTCCCAGAATCCACAGAGGATAATCCACAAAGGAAAGATACAATCACAAAGTAACATCCGACACTGCTTAGGTATATGCACATACATATACCTAAGTCATCAATTCCAGTACGCTCCAACATCTGAGCCCAAGTACAACCCAGTCCACACAGGAAAGAAAAACGTAAATCCATACAGGATAACACAACACTATCCACAAAGGAAAGAAAAACAGGATTCAGCTCACACATGTATACTTCTTCGTATGATGATAGAGATGATCAGATATATCCACTGATTCATCTATGTCGTCGGACCCACAAAGGATCGATAGGTACTAACCCCCGAAATGACCCACAAAGGATCTGACCCACATAGGATTGATAGGAAACTAACCCCCGCAATGAACCACACAGGATCGGACCCACACATGATATGTAGGTGACTAACCCCCGCAATGACCCACACAGGATCACACCCACACATGATCTGTAGGCGCTGGCCCACACAGGACCGCTGATCGCTGACCCACATAGGATCAGACCCACATATGATCTGTATCACTAATCCACGGAGGATCACTGAGTGCTGTAGTAGTCGCCGTCGAATCCACTGAGGATCTCTGTACTGTCGTCGTCGTCGTCATCATCACAGCCAGCTCTAGGGTTCCCGCACACATCAAGCTCGTTCGGAAGGGTCCGCTCCACGAGCCGAGAAGCTGATACATCAACTGACACATAGTCTAGAGTTGATTTATCCAAAAGTTCCGTATTTTCAACAGGAACTCAACGCCACAGACGGCGCGTCAATCGGATGCTCAGTCTGAGAGTTATTGGATTTTTCGTCCCAGGGGCCCGGTTGGTTTTTTATGTCAAAAACAACCCGACCATACTCCACCTGCATCCAAACCTCGTGAATAGTAAGCCAAAATATCTGTCTCACTTAGAGGAATCCATCAAAGTTGATGGCTCGTCAATCAGACGTCTGTATCTCAAGTTATAAGTGTTTCCACTCCGAGGGCCCGGTTGGTTTCGTGTACAAACCAACCCGGCCGAACACAAAGTATTCCGAAACCTTGAGTGAAATATACCGAAACGACCGTCTCGATCCAAGGATCGTATCGCAACTGACGGTGAATCTATCGGAGGCCCGTATATCAAGTTATGGGCAACAGATCGAATAAGGTTCGGTATTAGGGGTTTCGGGCCCAGTCCGACCCGGCCCGATACCCCCAGAGTCGGCCCGAACCTGGCTGACCCGTCCCGGGTCCAGGTCCAAACCGGTCGGCGCGTCCCGACCCGGCGCGCGGCTCGGCCCGGTGCGCGGCCCGGCCCGGCGCGGGGCTCGCTGGGCGCGCTGGACAGGGTTTCTGCCGAACGACCGAACCGTTCGGGGTGGGGGGCGCTGCCCCCGCATGAAGTAAACCGTGGCCCCTTAATGGGGCCTCTTCGTCTGGCCGGACGGGGGTTTCGAACCCCCAGTTCCTCCATGGTCCGGCCGACCCACTCCGGCTTGCCGACTTCTGCCGCCACGGGACCGGCAAGGCCGGTCCCCTTACTCCGACGCCGGCGGCCCGGTACCGGCCGCGACCTTGGTTCAGCGCGGCGTGGCGCGAGGGCGTCGTGCCCCTCCGCTGCGGCCCTGCTTCGGCCGCGGTGCTTTAGTGGTTCTCCAGTGCGGCGTGACGACACCACATCTTTGGTTCGATTTCAACGGCGCGGCGCGACGGCGCCGCGCCTTGGTTCATCTTCAATGGCGCGGTGTGACGGCGCCGCGCTTCTCCCCCTTTCCTTATCAAAATTCTGCACGGTGCTTCGGCACCACGTTTCCGTGCTCGCCGTGATAATACCAACAACCAAAAAAGGGGAGGAGTGTCGGCCGTGTTTGTGCGGTCTGACCTCCTCCCGTTATCACGATAACAGGTGGTTCAAAGAAAAGGAGAATCGACGGAAGATTTCACGAACTAACAAATAAAAATAAATCCCTACCTCAACGCTGTCGTCGAATGAGCGTTCATCGAAGAATTAACCGTCGCGGAAGAAGAGGACCACCGCGGAAGAAGAAGATCACCTCGTAAGAAGAGAATTGTCGTTGGCGTTAGGTGATCTTTGAAGAAGGCGTCACTCGCCGTCGTCCGCCGTCGGAGATTGGCGTTCTTCGTCGGTGGTGGTGCGTTCTTCTTGTTCTTCGTCGTCGGTGGTGCGTTCTTCGCGTTCTTCATTGAAGAATGAAGAATCTTCTCTTTTTCTCCCAAAGTTTTATCACAACACAACCCCAACCATAATAAAATAAATCCAACACTTATTTTATTATCAACCTAAGATTTTGAAATTCAAAAGATAAGAAATTAACAATTAATTCGAAGAATCAATTGTAACAATTTAACTGCCCAATTTAATGGGGTGTTTCTTAACCAGAAAAATGCACAATTGAATTTTATTAAAGAGGGGGGTTTGCGGGTGCGTTACTTAGGAGGGAAGAAACGGTGGGGCTCATGCGGGCCCCAACTCACAAATATCCTACCAACTGGGTAGGATATTGTGGGTTCTACCTTATCCGCTTAACTTATCTTAAGTGGATTTAAGTGAAATAAAATAAAGTGTCGCACCACTTTTATTTTACTTCTTAACTTAACCCCAAAAACTAAAAACCATACCCGAGAAAACGCAACTCCGGAAAAGGTGTTTCTAAGCAAATACTGACGCTGCGATTCCATCGGTGTCCTCAGAATTTGATTCTGAGCACTGGTTCAAAAGTTAGAAAAACCCGCTCGTTCGTTCACTGAACGTACCCGAGCTAAAATTTGGAAAATGATTCCGGGAACACCGGGCCTCGGAATCAGGTGCCGTTAGATACTGTGTTCTTGTAAAATTCCAAAGAAAATTAAGAAAAAAATTCCCTTGAATTTTACAGGTCTTTACAGTCCTGCGTGTCTTTATATTACCTAATAATAAACTTTTGTTAATTATTTACAGACTTTAGAACCTTTTTAAATTTTATTATTTTTTTTCACACATTAACATGTTATATACAATTACATAATAAATTAATTTTATGTCAGATGTTTTGACTGAATTTCGATTATGTGTTAAAAAATGATTTGGTTGGTCAAATATGGTCAAAGAAGTCATTATTTAAATATATAAAGAATAATAATAATGATATAATTATCATATTTATACATAAATTATACTTTTAAATCCAATCATTAAATATGGTTATTAAAAATTAATGGAAATTACGATCATATATACAAGAGGCCATACATACGCATGAGTAACGTTTCCATTTTTCAAAGATCATTATGGTAGGAAGAGGACATGTATCATTTAAAAATTATAATAATATCATAAATACAATATTATATATATATATATATATATATATCTTTATTGTGATGTGGTGATGAAGAAAGGAATCACATTCCTTTGAGAAGGAGATAGTCTGCATGTCTACAAACGACGTTATCACATTTTTAGTGAGTGAAAATATAGGAAATAAAATTATATATTATACTTCTAGAATGATAAATATATCATTAATATAAAACATATTTTATGTATTTCACATTTATTCATTATCTTCACCCAAATTACCTTCCATGTAATGAGTTAGAGTAAAATAAATTGCATCACTTCGCGTGGCGGTAGTCCTCTGTACACATGAATGACGTTATCATATCCCCTACAGAATGGAATGTGAATATATATATATATATATATGATATAATTACTCTATAGGTATAATTTTGTTATAAATAATATATATATATATATAATATAAACTTTATATCCATCATTATACCCAACCGTGAGAGGTGGTAATGAAAAAACAAATGACATCGTTTCAAGAGACAGTAGTCTACCATACACACGAATGATGATTTGATAATGGAAGTGCCTATGGTTTTTGGTAAAAAGGATAAAATAAAGACATATAATTATACTTAATATACTATTTTATTATATCAATATGTTATAATAATAATTTAATGGGGTTAAGGAATAAATAAAATAAAAATTCTTATCAATAAAGGTTACCTATTTTTCAGGTATCTCCTTTTAGTTTGCATGAAAAGACTTACATGGTAGGATTTATTTAAAAATTAAGGCTTATACGACGATAGTATGGAAGTGGATAAGTTATTTTTTTTATTTATAGGACAAAACAATTAGGGTTTAAGGTGTGAAGATAGGAGGAGAGGTAGTGGCCTTTTATACGTGGGGTGAGTGACACACATGTAATTTTTAAAAGAGTGAATTCAACATAGGTTTTTTTTTCATTTCAATAAGCCAAAATAATGATCCATAATTTCACCTAGGAGGTATAAGGTTGAAATAATTCTATATAATTTTTATTGGTAAAGTTTCTATGTCATTTCCCCTTAAGTTTAATGTTTAATCCCTCGGTAAACTTATTTTTACCTTAATTATTGTGATTAATTTCAACCATTTTCACTAATAATTGTAGTCAATAATTAAGTTGGACTTATTAGAAATTAGAAATTATTCTAATTCAAAATATTCAACCCATTTTTTCGAATTCAATTCACATAATTGTAAAATTTTAATTTAATATTTATCTTGGAGATGCGGCAAGACATCTAGTTTTTGTGAAGATTATTTTTTAGAAAGAGATGATTATATATTAATTATATAATGAATAATAATTGTATAAAACTAAATAATATTTACTGATATATAATATATAAATTTCAATTAAAATATTCCCCATTTAGTGATTATTTTAATTAATTAAAAGTAGAAACATTATGCTTTAAAAAAAAGCTTTGAGAAAAAACCATTTTAAAACACAAAAATAAACATATACTAAAAACCGATATAAATATGATTAAAAGGTAATCAAGTGGATTAAATATAAATAAATTATAATTCTGTTACATTAAAACATATTCCAAACATATTGATACTTTTTAATTACTTAATTTACTAAATAGAAATGGATTTTTACAGAAATTGGTATTTTTCAATAACAACTGAAAAATCAATATTTTTCTAAAAAACCCAAAATTTCAAACAAAGTAAATTTTGATATGATTATTTAAAAAACTCTATTTATATTTTTAAATTAAAATTATAAAATTTATAAATTAATCTTCAATATATAACCTTATAAGAAAATTAATTAATTAAAACAATTTCCTTTTTGATTAAAAATTAATTAATATTTTTATAACTTATATAACTATATAATTCATATTAATAAATATGAAAATGATTTATTCTATCATTACCTCGGTTTTTAGAAAAACTTATTTATTCCCTTCCCTTTTTTTATGTATTTCCCACTTATTAGTGCTTAAGTAATCTCTTCTTCTCTTTATTTTCCTTAAGGATATAGGATTTAGAAAATCCATTATCTATCTTAATAGAACTTAATACCATATCATCAAATAATGAATGTTTTTGATAAAATAGTAACCTTTATATACTCACCATAATCCCATAAAATAAATGGTAAATCTTTATTTCTATATTACGTATAAAGTTTGAAACATGCCTGGAAAATATTGTAATGTTAGCCTCATACTCTACCATACTTGCTTCTTCCTTTTACTTTAAAGTGATGAACTCCCTCTAATTTTAAGCTCGATGTTCTCTGGGAATTTATTTCTCAAAAAACAACACTTTAAAATTTCTATATTCCATGACTTCTACTTCTTCATACTCATTAATGTTTAGGATAAATGAAAACCATTGATTGGTATCTCCTCTTAAAAAATACAATACAAAAATAACCATTTTACTTTAATTATATCTCAGATCAATATATATATTTTCAAGGGACTTAATCTATTTCTCAGCTAAAAATTTAGTAGTAGTTCCACTAAAATATGGAGTATTTTTTGATATGAAGTGATCCAACATAGGTGAATCACACTGTGGAATAACATATTGTTTAATATGGGAAAACTAATTTATCATAACATGATATAGTTTCCCTAATATGTCTTTGATATTCTTAGTTCCAACACCATCTGTATTGGCTTTCTCAGTAGATAAATATCTACATTTTCTACAGGTGTTGTTTCCATTTATTTTATTTAGGTGCTATCACTAAAAAATGAACACACTAAGTTATTTCATAATCATCATGAATATTGAGCCATAAAATAAAAATCTATATAAGAATAAAAATTTTCAAATACTGCAAGGCATTATAATAATTTTTATTATAGCAATGTTTATTTAAAATATAGTACCTATGTTTTATACTAAACTTAATCTGATACCAACTATATAAACCCAAAATCTTATAACCCATAGTTGATGTATACTTTATTATATTGGTATGAGATACAAGGGATCTCATCCAGAAGGACTAATCAATTTGGTAGTTGTGAAGAACTAGATACATACAATATTACCATATTACATTTGAAATATATAATACAAATCATAAGAAACATTCTAAATTATTTGATATTGTTCATAATATCCTTCTTCATATCTACAGGAAAGTGTAAAAATAAAGGTTAAGCTCATATAATTAATAAGGGTTGTGTACAACAAAATATTTCATGATTAAATAAGGCATAATCAATATGACAAGGTAAATAACTGAAAACACATTCCATTAAATCAACAACTTGAGCATAAAATGAATCCATAGATAATATAAATAAATTAATCTCATAGATAAAAATAACTGAAATATTAATGAAGGAAATGATTAATATTGGATGTCATGATTTTAGGCATCATAATATCTTTACCGTCAAAACCTTATGCTGAAACAATTTAATCAATGGAAAGTTATACACCATAAACCCATTTAATTTGGCCAAATGTTTTGTCACATGACATTTTTGGTGCATCTAGGGGATATATAATTCTATGCCCCAAACATCACTAAATTTCCAATGCATTCTAATTATATTAAATGATCAATTTAATTCTTGAACAATATGCCTAATTAATAAATATATGTATTGTGCGAAGAATATTGAATATCAATATTTCCCTAGTCAATCAAATAACTTTTAATGGTAAAACATCGTATATAGAGATTTTATATGGTTTAGTAAATAGGTATATCCATGATAAAAAGAATATGAATATTTAATAGAAATGTAATGTTCAATATAATATGATCATAAGAAAATAAATGTTCGAAGAGAATGTTAATGACCAAAAAATCAATAAAGAGACATTGGATGACCATCAATTCATCAGAAATATATATATTTGTAGTAAAATCAAGTATTTTAAAGAATATAATAAATTGGAAGAAAAAAATTTAAAATAAGTGTTCATAAATAAATTTATTTATATAATCATTTAAATCTTTTAGATTAATATGAAGAGTATTAAATAGTTATGGTGGTAAGAATTTCTTATAACAACTTGTAAGTTAAAAATAAAACATTCCTTTTTCACTTTCTATAAAAATGTAAAAAATGAAACACTTTGAAAAAATTAAAAATATTCCTTTAAATCCTTTTAAAAATTCAATTATAAATTAAAATTTTCTTATTAAATCATGTTATTAAATAAAAATGACTTTTTTTTGGAAAAATATGGATATGGAAGAAAACCGATCAAAAAGAAATAAGAAAATATTTTATTTTAAACTTTAATTTTCTTGATTCATGTTCCAAAGAAGGTAGAATTTGTAAGAAAATATGGAAACTCCTAAAATATCCATAGGATAAAAAGTAGATTTATTTTATTAAGGATATATTATAAGATTCCTTCAATGAAAATATAATCAATCCTAAGAGAAAATGAGATTGTAAAATAAATTCTTACCTATTTTGTAACTTTTAAGTTGCAACCCTTTGAAATATTTAATTTAATTGAATAATTAATCATCTTAAAAATATATATATTCTTATTAAATTAATAAAGGGGTGGTATATTCACCACATGAAAGTAAATAGGCCAATAATACCAAATATATCTCAATGAAGTGAAAATTGAGACTAAAACCCTTAACTAAAGCTCGAATGGCCTTATAAGTTCTTCTAAACTACAATATAATAAATTTATATTTTTTTATACAAAAATATAAGAACCGTATACATATATAATATTATATATGATCTATTTATAACATTTTGTCACTTCTTTGTTAATAATATTTTATTATTATCATTATTTTGGGTATTAACTATTTTGTTTTCCATGTATGACATGAATTGGTAGTTTTGATCCTTACATATTTCTCATGGTTCCCTCATATAATTTTTCTTATTTATGGTATAAATATAATATATATATATATATAGAATCATCCATAAAAGTTTGAGATAGAAAAATTAATTACAATGTTCTTAGAGACGGTATGTTGTATGTATGCTTGGATGATGTTTTCACTTTTCAAAGAATGGAATGAAATAATATTAAATAATAATTAAATTTTAAATAATAGTTATAATATAATATTTATAATATATATTTATTAAACATATCCCTATTACCAAACATGTAAAGAGTAAATGATATATGGATACCAACGCTTTGTGGAGGTGGCAGTCCACAGGTACACACAAACAATAATATCATTTTCCAAATGATTAGAAGATATAAAGGTAGATATAATTTTATAATTTAAGAAGAATAACTATTTCATAAATATAATATATATTAATTGTTTCTATATTTTAACCATACATGTAAAATGGTGAGGAAAAAAATTACACCACTATGTGGAAACAATAACTCATACATACACATGAGAGATGTTTTTACTTTTTATAGAATGAAGAAGAGATGAATCATGGTTTTAACATAATCATAATAACATATAATTATTTTTATGATACTAATTTTTTATTTTAGTATGGGTATAATAGATTTAGGGTAATTATAATATGATAAAAACTTAGAGGAGTCAGTAAAAAAGATTACCACTTCTTTGATAGACTTCTTTTACATCTTATCCTAAGGGACTTAGAGTTGGAATTTTATGAAGAAAATTACCACTATAAATTTTATAAAGATTTTTAGTAGAGAAATGGGTAGGTTTTGGTATATATTTCTTAATGTGGTGTAAATAAAATACTTAAAGGATGTACTTTTATAATTGAGGGAAGGGGAATTCATGGAATTTATTGAAAAATTAAATTAATATAAATTATTTTTCATGTATGAATGGATAAAAATTGATATAATTCAGATCTAAGATGAGTATGATTTTTAATATTCTCATGAAATAAAATTTGGGTATGTTTTTATTATATTTTCACCCTTATATCTTAGTTTTAACCCCCCATAATCCATTTTGACAATCACTACAATATTAATGTTTTCTACCCTTTAAGGGTCATTAGTGTTACCATAAAAGGGAAAACGACCTATAAATGTACCATGGTTGGTATTTTAACCCATATACCATTCCCTTAGATGAAGATTGATTTTTTTATGAATTTGAAATCATTTAATAAAATATTATTCATTATGAAATATCATTAAAATAATTTTTGCAACTATTTATTTAATTTGAATTTGAAAACATCATGAAATAATTAATTTTAATATAAACCTTTAAAAAATCTCTAAAACAATATATTTATCTTTAAAATTTGTGGGACACTATAACTCACTAAAATAAAATTAATTTTATTGCCTTTAAAATCATTTACATGATGTTTATACCACTTTCACAAGTACTATGTCGGTGTTGCGTAAACATTTTAGATAATTACTCAATTACTAAAAATTTAAAATAAATTACAAAGATAAAATATTAATTTATATTTAAAATGAAAATTTATAACCTAATATAATTCTTTATCCCTATAATAAAATATTATAGATATTAAAAGTAAGAGAGAGACATTTTTGACTTTATCATTTAGTTAAATATTATAAAGATCAAAATAAAATATTAATGAAAAAACTATCTTTTTATAATTATTGATTATTATTGATGAAATAGACTCATATAATGAAATAAATTCACGTTTTGGATATATTTTAATGCCTTAACACATTATTTTTAACATTAATTACCTAATTTACCCTTCACTGAGGTGATTAATCTTACCACGGTTGCTTTTCATAATGCCTAAAAATAAATTTTTCATATTTAAAAATTTTGAATCTATTGATTAAAAATATAAAATTCATTTGATCAAATCAAATCTCTATATAATGGAGAAATTCATTTTATAATAATTTCACTAAGCCTGACAAAAATAGTTTTATGAAAAATGAATTTTTAGGTGTAAAAGTATTTTTATACCAAGATCAAGTATAATGTTGGTAAATTAGGTATAAATTAATTTTTTTTAGAAAAAATAATGGAATTTTGAGAGAAATTCAAATCAAAATTAAGATTTAAAAATACTATAAAATAGAGTTTTCTTTAAAAATCAGTATTTTTAATGTTTACCTGAAAATTAATTTTTTTTTGAAAATTATCTGAAATTAAACAAAAGGTATTACTGACATGACGATTTCAAAAAAATTATAAATATCACAAAATAATATTTCAATAGCTTTCCACAGTTCATTTAAACATAGTGTGGTGTTTAAAACAAGATTTCAATGAAATTTTGTTTAAAGAGAAATATATCATTAAATATTGGGTTGTTACAATATCCATTATTAAATTGGTTCTTCCTAGATATAGACATTATAAAAAGCAAAAGATTTAACATGATTGATTAAAAATTAACATCATAAGATAATTATATAAATTCAACCACAACATGTCATACTATATGACACAATCAAGTTATCTTAAATTTCCTTTTAGTTCAAGATATACCATTCCTGGTTCATCCTATATTGATTTATGTTTGGTTATTAAATACTCCTTATATATTAAAAAATAGTTAAAAATTACCATATAATTTATATCAATATTCTAAACAAAAAATAATTGAAATCTATGGTCCTAAAATTTAACCCACCCATTATCCATAAAATTACATATCAATTAATATATAACTTAACTTAAAAATCCCCAAATTTTTATATTTTTTATAAATTTTTGTTATCCTATTAATTTTTCTACCTAGTATATTTAAATATTTTATAATGGTTCATAAAATATATATTAATCATCCAAAACATATTACCTAGGATTGTCTATCTAAGTGCACAATCTTAGGCCCACTCATCTGCACCGAGTGAAGATAATATTGATACTCAACCAACATTTTTTAGGGTGATTACCCCTAGATTCATATATTCCATAGATGAATACTCCTTCCAGCACCTAGATAGAGATTCCATTTCTAGGAGATAAAAAATCCAAACTTTACTAAAATTCTGGATGTTTTCCTATACTTTAACTCATATATAGGATTTTCTATAAATTTATCTCATAATAATTCCCAAAAATATTTATATTACCTCATATGACCTGAATGGTTATATAATCCTTTAAAATTCTGATCAATTTTAACATACTACCCCTTGATGAAATTTACATCCTCAATTGATAACATACCAACATCTAAAGTTATTTAAATCCAACTCTAATACAAACTATGGAATCTTAAGCATAAACCTCCCATTGTTAAATTATTTATAGAAAATATATCATTAAATACATTTACCATACCTTTTAAGTTAAGATATTTTTAGAATTAAGAAAACACATTAACTAAAAAAGCCCATTTATTTTTCATCTATTATATATTTTTTCCACTAATTAATTAATTAATTTATCCATAATATGTCTTTAAAATATCGCACAAAATTTCAACACATTATATTATTGTAGTCTTATCATCTGCGATAATTTTATTTATTAGTTAGGGAAATATCAAAATAACAAGGGTGAAATCAAATGATCGGTAATGAAAAATATATAGGATAGTTGATCATAGAATAAACACAGAATGAATAATATGGTATGAATTAAATGATAATATAATAATGACATATTAATAATCACATGGGCTTGAAAAGATTACATGGATGCCATAACAATATAAATTATCACATCAATAATAATAACTGAATTCAGGGTGATGGGATGAATAATTATATATATATTTATCTTTACTGTCAAGGCCTCAACTAAGACGTTATTCTTGTCAACAAGCCCACAACCAATGAATCATTATTGGAATTGAGGTTATAACCAAGACATCATGCTTGAAATGGGTAAGAATTAATAGAATAATAGAAACCTTCATCTCATGAGACCAACAAATGCATTGAGGGGATATATAATACTAAGTCCCACCCATCACTTCATTAATTCCAATACATCCAACATATGAATGATATGAATTTAAATACAACTTTTAATAAACCTACTTTTGGAATTAAAAATAATATATACTAAGATACCAAAATATTGAACATACATAATTTCCTATTTAATAAATAGGATTACATGGGCATATGAAATATAGTGAAATAAAGTTTATGGTTAAACAATATATATCCCAAGTGAAAAAAATGAATATGAAAAGAAGTTGATGATGATGAAAAAACCTCAAAATACCAAAAATGAAATAAAAACTCATTACCAATAATAAGGATAGAATCATGATAAAATGTGTCAAATAGGTAGTATACACACTATATAAAATAAGGTATGTACATAACTCAAAACATGCCTCAAAGAAGGAAATTTTGAGATGAAACCCTTAGAACTTTGATAACTCTTGAATCAAAAACCCAAGGAAAAGAAAAAATGAGAGAAATATGGACTATCATGAATATTAAAATAATTATGAAATAATACACAAAATATAAATTCATTACACAATAAAATGAAAGGTGGGGCGCATTATGAATCATGTCTCAAGGAAATTAGAAAATGCATAAAAACCCTTATAATAATTATAACATAAGAATCAGAAAACATAATAGGGATACCATGGAATGGCTATTAATATAACATGAAATGAAAGATATTAATTTTACTGGAATTAAATTAGATCGTTGGACACACTGTAAAAATAAATAATGGTTTGTAATATCAAACATGTCTCATGGAATTGAAAATAGAAAAAAAACAACCTTTACAACCCAGATATCCTTTGAATTGAAATACATTTAATGAAAAAACATGATATTTCTCTTTAAATCCCATTAGTTACATAAATATGATAAAATATATCAATTATTCAGTATTCACTCCACATCAAAGATATCATGCTGCATAATATGAAATATATCTTAGGAAATTAAATTTGAGACAAATAACCCTTTATAGTAAGGGTAAGATAAGAAAAAAAGAACACAAACGGGTTACCTTGAATTATAAATTTAAATATCATGAAATAAAAGATATTCATTATACTTGGAGAAAATTAGGTGAATACACCCTATAAATAAATTATTGGGTGAAATATAAAATTTGTCTCATGGAATTGAAAATAGAAACAAATAATCATTACCTTAATTCATTTTTAGTCCCAATGAACTCTAACCTCTTGTATAAAAAATAAATATCTCAATAAAATATTGGAGAAACTTATTCATATATATTTATCTTTATACACTTAATTTATTACTATTTATTATAGTTATATTAGACATTTATTGTTTACTTTCATCACTGAGTGTAAGAAAATATGATTTCTTGTTTCACACTAGTTTTGAAATGAAGTGGTCAATTTCTGTTTATTAAAAAAAATTCATCATTCCAAAATTATTCAAGATACTATATTCATACTTTTTAAATTAATCATACTATCCCATTTTCATTTTCGGAATTATGAAGGTATGGTTTATCAAAATTGACATTGTAAAGAATTAGTTTCAAAGTGTTTAACGATCGAAAGGTGGTATATTATTAAATATATTATGTATCAATAAAAAATTATATAATAAAAAACTAATAAATTATTATTACATGATATTATCATTATATAATATTTCTTAATCATTCATAATATAAATATTATGGAATTCCTCATGCTGAAGGTAAAATAGAGCAAAAAAAGAGCGTGTTATAATGATTTATTGAGTAAGGAATTGTTTTTATTTAATTATAATATAACTATTAACAAAGAGTAATTTTTTTATAAATATCACATATATTAATTAAATTAATTCTTAGTATCATCCATGGAGGGTGGTGATGATATATAAAATTCATAATTTATGGAGGTAGTAGTCTGCATATACAAATGATTAATGTTCCCATTTCCTAATGAATAATATGGAATGAAGGTATATGAAGAATTATAATTTCAAAATCATAATTGTGAAATATGCAACATATTAATTTATAAAATTCATCCTTATTACCATCCCTAATAGGTGGTGGTGAAAAAAACTGTATCGCTTTTTAGAGGTTTTAGTCCACACGTACACTTGAGAAATGTTGATTTGTTTTTCTCAGTGGATTGAAAATATTTAATAATGGTTTAACCACTAATATAATAATATTCTAGTGTAATAACAATAATAATAGTCTCATTATATTATGATTGATATATAAATTTAGGAAGAGTAATATTAAGAAGAAAAAACCAAGGAGTAATAAGTACTCACATTGAGAACATGAAATTTCTCTTGGAAATATCCATGGAAATGGAGACATTAGTCTAACTAATTGATAACATAGGATTATAAATGTGGGAGATGAATATATTATAAGAAAAATATCATTGTTTTAGGACTAAAATAGAATGAATAGGTGTAAAATGAAGTGGTATAAGTTCTCCTCTTTTATAAGTTAAGAGAAGGGTAATTTTGGAAGTACCCATTACATTTCAACAATGGCATGTCACTATTCAGGGTTAAGTGGCTCCAAAAGTCAGAAATAATGGAATTTTGGGTGATATAATTACAATTAATCCTCTACTATTAATTTTTACACTTGTTTTAAACATTTTTTAATTGTTTTATAACTATATTTTTACACATCACCATTTTGGTTTTAAACTTGGTAATTAGTTTTTACCTAAGTAATTAATGTTATTATTCCTAAAAATAAAATGGAAATTATTACATAATTTGTACCTACTAATTATAAATATTAAATCTATTTTATATGATAAAATTTATTTGTATAAGTGATATTAATTTTAATGTTAGCGCATCTAACGCGTAAAAACCCATTATTAGAAAAAATTATATTTTTAAGATTAAAATTAATGTATAGGATAAAATTATAAATATATATTATTTTAATAATATAAATTAGTTTATTAGAAAAAATAAATGTTATATGGATTTTAAAGAAATCCAATTTTTTTAATAAAATAATATTTAATTAAAAGAAATGAAAGAAAAGTTTCTTTTATTGGAAAATAATATTTATGTTTATAAAATATGAAACAGAGATTATATATATTCATAATAGTATTTTCAAAATGTATAGTTTTAATACTTAAATAAATATTTTATTAGATAAAAGGTTTTTTAAAAATATAGGTATTTATCATATAAAGATAAGAACATAATATTTACAATTTTGGAAAAAATTTATTTTTCACTATTAACATAAAATCAACTATTTTTAAAAACCCCCCAAAATTACTCTTTAATTAATATTGAAATGATAAATATAAAGACAAAGTTTATTTTTTCTGATTAAAATACAATTTTTTTAGAATTTATCTTTTTAACAAAAAATAAAATATAATGAAATCTGTTTTCATATGAAAATAACCTTTTTAAAATTTATTAACTATTATTTTTATTTTTTATTAATAATTAATAATAAAAGTAGTGTTAATATATCATTAATATCGACAATATATTTTATCTTTAATCTATTTATTTTCTATAAAAACACATAAAAAGAAATTATTTAGAAATACTGTATTCTAAAGAATAAATCAGTCTTATTAGTTATTTTTCTACATTTATTGATTTTTTTAATGCATTAGTATTAATATTGAATTCAATTATATATATATATATATATCTTAATTTGGATACATATTTTTTTACCTTCCACTCTATAAATTCATTTTAAGGGTTATATATTGTTTGTGGATCATTTTGGTCAGTTTTTGCATGTATCACACACAATCAAACATATTAATTCTTAAATGAATACATAATTTAAAATATTAGAGTATTACATAAGATTAAATCTAGTATTTTAGAAGGTATATAAGAATATATAAGAAGTTACACTACATATGTAAGATTAAAAATATGACATGGAATGGGAATACAGAAGATTAATCTTGGTGACACATAATATTAACTTAGAGGAATAACTATTTAAAAAAGATTGATCTTTCTAGTATGTAAGAATTACTTCTATTATCATCTATTTTTTAGGAAATTATTGAGATATATAATATTAATATAAATAATAATTTTTCCACTGATATATAAGAGTAATATAAAAATGCATAAGTGTAATTTAAAGAATACATAATACTAAATAGTTTGTTTCAAATACTTAGATAGATATCTGAAAGTGCTATGGGACATGAGGAAAATATAATGACAATTAGCTAAAATATTCATAGATTATGATTTAAAAAGATAAATTTGAGGAAGATTTCAACGGATATTGAATCTTGATTTCTAAAGGAATAAATGGAATGATTTGTTTCTTTATTTGAATATTTCAAGTTGATGTCTTGTAGAAGATATTCAAATAAATAATACAATTTTATTTTATAGAAATATTGTTTTAATATCCATCTAGATATTTAAGGAAAATATAGAGTTCTATTGGAATTAAAATAAATAATTTGATTTTGAAGGAAAGTGTATGCACACATAGGGAGATGAACTACATATTTTTTTGGGTAGAAAAGGTTGTGTTCACGAGTAATTTTTATACTATAAGATTATAATCATTGATAAAATAGATTAAGTTAGAGAATATTTCTTGAAAACTAGTACATTTCATATTTTATGCTCCTTGTATTATCCCAGTGTGTGTTAACCAAGTAAAATCTCTTTTATCTCTCTTTACTTTATTTGTAATTTCTTATTTACTATGAGTGAGAATGAGTGATCCCATTAAATATGAAAAAATATCATTGGAATGGTTCATTTAAAATTAACATACCCTAATTCACCCCACACTCATAGAATTTTCTTTATGTCAAACCAATAACATATTTCCCTAGTGAAAATATTAGATAAATAAACTATCAACACCCATATCTTATGTATTATCCTTCATATTTGGAGAAATATGAAAAAAAATTATTCATTAAAACATTCCACAAATGTGTTTTGTGAACTCTTTTCCTCCTATTTTATCAAATATATTTGTTAAAATATTTTATATTGAAAAATTGTTTTATCCTTATCTTTTTTTCAAGCATGTTATATAATTGGATCAAATTATATGCCACGTTTACCAGAAACCATCACCTTGTTTAATCTCACCAAATTTTGTTTATAATAACTCCTCATATTAAATAAGATAATTATGATAACACCCATAGTACTGCTCATATCAACAAGTTCCATATTTCTTTTCATAAGCCTATCTTATTAGAAATTCATAGTTAAACATGCTTGTCTTGGAGTAGTATTAGGATGAGTGGCATTCTAGGATGTTTCCCAGGGTGTGTGTGAGTGATTAAAAAGCACACTAAAATAACATGTGTTGGCCTATGGGGAATATCGTTAGTTAAAAAAGTGACCAAGTGGGTAATAGATTATGGGGTGTGGTGTAGGTTACCAGGGTATTAAAGGAGACCCATGGGGTTAGATGATAAAGATAATGTTATGTGGTGGTCAATTTGTGACAAATGATATCAAAAACAATATCCATCCTGAAGTAAAGAGTCACTACCTAGGTTTGCGGTACTGGGTAATCAATAAGGGTGTTGTGCTTTATGGGTCGAGGGAGTGTAACACCCCTAGAAAAGTGATAATTAAAAGTCTAATTGGTACTAATAATTTAAACAAAGTTATCCTTTTTTATGATCCTACCTACTTTGAATTACATTATTAATCCTGGATTTCTTGGAGTAATGTTAGGATGGGTGACCTCTTGGTAAATTTATCTGGTTTATGGAGTGAGGAAAATGAAAATTGAAAGAACATGTGTAAACCTATAGGGATAGTCATTATTTAGATAAGTGAAATTTATGGGTAATAACTTATGGTATACTAGGAAGAAAAAAAGGTATTACAGGAGGACCATGGGGTCATATCACTAGGTTCATGTCCTCGGGGGTTTGGCCTATGAAAAAAAAAATATGAAAAATACGCAACCTTTAGAATTTCAAAATCTACTCAGAGTTTAATGTATTCAAAAAAATATATCTCCTTAATTTAGAAACTATTTCCCAATCACTTTCATTCATACTTCAAACCATCAATTAATTATTAGTTTTTAACATTTATATATATTTACCACATTTATATAATTGATTATTAATATGATATACCCTTAAAAAAATGATTTTTTAACATTAACACTTAATATAGACTCCCAAAAAAGTTTCTTTCTCCCTGTTAGTAATTTTGTAAAATTTATTCTCTAATAGAATCACCATCCCTCCTTCATGATTACTATTTAGGTTTTTATAACCTAGGGTGAAAATTGGACAATCTATTATTCTTAATCTTATTCCTTAAAATTCTACCCAAATACACCATCGAAAAAACTAAAAAACCCAATCATCGCTTTCTTAGTTCGATTATCCTCAATACATTGAGTACATTAATTAAAATTTTATTAAAGTCATATATTTTGTTATAAAATTTCAAACAATGACTACTGAATGAATTTGAAAGATATACTTATCCTTAAAGAAGACACCATTCTCACAAATTCATTGACATGATTAATAATATTTAGTGAATGAGAGGAAACTACAGTTTATTTGGTTATATTACATATAATAAATTAGTTTGAAAGTATATATATAATCTATATATGATTCCCATAATAAAATATATCCTATTATTCAATAGATTCAACAGTTATCTTCTAAGGAAGGTTTTTCTTAAAACCAAAAAAATTTAATTCTTTTTTATGAATAATTCCCAATTTTTTATCAATCTAGAATGTTTCTTCCATTAACATTATCATTTTATAGGATTGATCTAAAAGTCATTTTTAATGATGATAATTATATTTTATCAATAAATTAATCTCCTATCAAATGATTATCTTATATTAAAATCATTTAATAAATAATTTTATCAAATATTTCCCAACTAAAATGATGACCACATTTAAATATAGGATCATATACATCATAATGAAATGATCAATATTTCAATAAGTAATTAATTTTCAATCTCATTTATCTAATCTATTCTATATTTATCTAGTAATCCTATTAATCATATCACATATGGTTCTTTGATTGTTGAGAGGATAACCATTTACCTAAGTCTATAAAATGTGTGATCATTAATCTTTTTCTCTATAATCGTAAAAATTATAGTTTCTAGCTTTTTATAAACCAAATATTACACTAAATAAATGTAATTTATCTTATTAAGGTCACATAAATATTTATTTAATTACAAAATATAATTTATGGGAACCCTTCTTTGGAAGAACCCACCTGGTTCAAAGATTATGGTCTTAATAAATGTTTTATTTAGAAGGGATCTAATACTTAGTACTTATTATGGGTATTAAAGTTTCAGTATATTATAGAATTAATTATATTCATATTTTAATGATTCTAATAATTGAGTTTTGTATCATATTCCATTAACAAAATTAAAATGTATAAAACATATTAATATATAAATCTTTATGAAACTCATGATTTATGTTACTTACCCAAAAATAAAATCCAATTATATGACATATATTCATAGGAAATATATGTATAAGATAAATGAAATAATTTTATATAAATTATTAAAATCATGTGAAATAAAAATACCAAAAACCATAAGCATGGTGTAACATGTATCCAACCCCCACTTTATAAATTAGAGCCTAATCCCACAGACAACTGATAGGTCTGATACAGAATACTGTTATCCATGGATCACTACCCAAGAAAGGAATTAATTACAATACAATCCTAACACCTAATATTTGTAAATAATAATCAATCTCAACATTCATATTTAGAATCCAAAAATAATTATTGTAATAGTTCAACATAACCAAATACTATGTTGCACCAATCGTTTAACTCCTTATATGCATGGTATGGAATTTATGAAAAGTGTTTTAACATATTAAACTAATTCATAAATCCATTCATAATATAAAAAATTTATATTCATTAATAATAAACTATATATGAATAAATAATTGAATGATTCATTAATCTTGGCATGTGATAAATATTTATAAACACTTTATAATTTAGAAATGGTTTATTTACATTACATAAATAAATAAAAATGATACTTTCATATTTATTTCAATATAAACAATTAAATATTTTCAATTTAGATGGTATTTAATAAGAAATCCTTCATATTAATAATATATGATATTTATGAAAACTTTTATAATAACATAAATATTTCATAATTTATATAAAAACTTTTCATAAAATAAATAATACTTATTTTATTTAAGCCATATGATAAAATAAACTGTTTCTTACATGGTTTCAATAAATTTCCAAAATATAGAATTTAATATGAATATTTTATGTTATTATTTATGAATATTTCCTAAATCAATAAAACCACTTTTATATTTTCCATTACTTTAAAATTTATAAACACTTTATAAATTTAAAATGTAAATGTAATTAAAACCTATATTATACAAAAATATTTTGGTTTGTTTTAAATCCACCTTATATTCGTCATGTTTTTAAAGAAAAACCATGTTGAGGTTTCAACCTTGTGACAACACTTGATAAGGGAAACCATGACCATTTTCATTGGGTGATTTCATTTCATGTCAAGACTTTAGAGTCCATAATTTTGAAACAATGAAATTTGTTTTATAAGCTACATCATGTTTTTTAAGGAAATAAAATTTCAAAAAAAACCATGATTGTTTTATAGGTAATCTAAAATTTTGTGTCATAATGTTTATGATGATATATTTTTCATGAAGCCATTGCACGCCCATTTTTCTCAAAACATGGCATGGTTTCATAAAATTAATAAAACCAAAGTCATTTTATCTTAAAAAATAATGTTTTGTAAATTTATGAAAAAAAATTATTTTAGAAAAAATATTTCTTGATTCTATAAAAACCGATTTTTATAGTTTCATCATCTTTCTGAAACTTCAATCCAAATGAGATGGAAAAATAATTGATTCCATTAATGGTTTTTGGGGTGGACAATTCTTTTTTAAACTTAGTTAAAGCAATAAACCAAAATATAAGTAATTCCATAGGATCTTAGTGATACTGATAATTTAACTTTTTTTAAACATTTTTTAAATTATTTATTTTTCTATTGATTTTAATGTTTGGAACTTTAATTAAGAAATTTTGAAGAATTAATAGGATGAATGGTTAGAGTTCACAATTACTCTAATAATGTTAGTTAACTTTCCCATGGGAGATGGACTTGTTTAGTTTCCTATGTATGGTTAGAGCATAGTTTGACTAACTAAGTGACATAACCAAGAAACACTCTCTAGTGGAATATTAACAGTTGGTGTACAATTTATAAATACATTCCTAAAATTAATTATTTAAAATTTATAATTAATTCCCTTTTATGTAATCTTACATTTTTTCATCATTTATTCAACCCACAATCCTTGAATCTTAACTTCAGTTATACCTGTCCTTTGGATTCCTCAATGATATTTCCTCAACCATTAGTATTATATTTTCAAGGTAAATTATTCATTATCCCTTACTTTCTTATAATCTCACATTCTTACACCTTCTTCCTTTAAGTTATTTCTACTCGAAGGATATGGAATCTTGGTTTCAAATACACAAGTAACAACCACATAAATATTAAAAAATGTAACCATAATAATAATCACTACCGAGGTGTAACACCCCAGGTAAATAAAGAATATGAAATCTTTATATTTATCCATATTTGTGAATCAAATATTAATATTACTTTAAAGGGGATGCTATACTCGATGGCGTACCCAACACGCAACAACGAGTTTCTTGGGAATCTTACGTTGCACTCTAATAATAAAATAATATTATTTTAAATGGTAGTTAACATGTAGCCGTTGTAATGGCAGGAATGGATAGAAATAACTAAAATATGATTATATATGTTTTTAAATGTTTTTACATTTATCCAATAAAGGATAGAGGCTTAAAATACGGAAAGAATTCAATTTTAGGCGTATATGCCCTAGTTTTCACTAAAGGTTCAATTATCACCTTTTGATGTTGAATCATCATTAAATATAGTTTTGTTCACTATTAAAAATTCTTTTGGACCAAATAAAACTCTTATTAAGAATCGGGACATTAAATTTTACTTTTTGTAATTTTTTGGTATTTTTTGGATAAAGTTCATTTTTTAATGAATAATGTAAAATGTTGTATTTTAATTCAAAACCTCTTTTTAATATAATTTATTTATATGATTAGAATATCTTTTTAATTGGATTTAAAGTGACATTAGAAAATATTTTTACCATTAAATCCAATAGTGGTCGTTGGAATCAATTTCACTTTGAAATCGGACTTAAACTAGTGTCAATCTTTTGATACTTATTGTTTCATAAAAACACGCTATTTGCACTGACAGCGGGAATTAATTATTAAATTAATTAATGTGACTTATATGTTTTGAATTTTGTAAAATAGACTTCATTTTTGAATTCGTAATATCAAATATATCTTAGGGTGAATTTTTGGTAATTTTCTGAAAAACTTCAATTTTTGATGAATAGTGAAACCACTAAGTGGTACTTATAAAGACTGATTTTCCGTTTAAATGAAATTTTGCCATCATTGTGTTTTGAATTTCAAAAATCCGAGATACATGGTTGTCATTAAGAAGTAAAATGTGGTTCAATGGGATAAAAATAATTTTTTGGTGAATAGTAACTTATTAAGTTCTTAATCGCGATTAGTGGTAATTAGGGTAGTTTAAGGTATAAATAATGCTTTAATAATATAAAATGACCTAGACACATGTCCAAACCTTATTGGTTGTGTCATGGCCGACCGAGAAAAGCCATGGTTCAACTTGGGGACCCCATGGAGACACTTTGGTTGGGAAATGACATAAATAACTTTTTATTTAATGTAAAAGTAAAAATGACACAAACATAATATGTTTTAAGAAAACAATTTTTATATGGGGTTATAAAGATCATATTTTTGATTATAAATAGTCATTGGAAATATAAAAAGATTTCCTACATCATAGTATTTTTTTTATAATTTTTAGACATTAAATAAATTAAATTAGTTATGACATAATAATGATGCAGCGATGACATCATTATTTAACGATTTAAATAAAATGGAAAGATAATGTAAAATCTATGAACTAAACATGTCCAAAACCAATTGGATGAGTGGATTTAGAACTCTTATCACCTTATACACAAATTCTATCAATGTGGGACCTTTTAAAACCGAAACACATTTTCAAATAAAGTAATATTTCTTTACTTTCCAAAAGTGCCCCTCCTATCCTCTTATAAAAGGCCCCCACCTCTACCTCATTTCACACACTCCTCAAGCCTTTGGCTCGAAAAACCCTTCCCATTTACTCTCTCCACATCCCTCTCCTCATCCTAGAGGATTACCTTTGGGCAGAATCCTTTCAAAGGAAGCCTTTATGCTCAAATCAAAAGGAGTTACACTTTTAAAGGTAATTCATTCTCTCTTGTTCATTTGTTTTATTTTGTTTCTCCAACCCCCTAAACTCTTTTTATTTACTTCTCTTGTAACAACACCAGTATCTTCAATATACTAGGATGTTTTTATAATATTTATTCAAGCTACACTCTCACACAACTACATCAAATGGTTAAAGAACATACGGTTTCCGTGGATGTCGAAATTCTGCCTCCCGAAACGATGATTGTTCAATACTCATTTAACACCTTCAAAGGTGGCCATTATGATATCACTATTTTTATATATGATATATAATATGTTTATGTTTTCTTTAAGCTTCTGTATTTTTCATTTTTAGCACATCTTCATGGTTTCCATTATGGGTAAACACGATATCTTCATTTAAGGAAGTGCGGACTCCCGCCCCCTCAAAGTGATGTGATTCGTTAATGCCATATGTGGGACGTGTAAAGGATGGATTTAAAGTTATTATATATGATGTTATACTAGAATTATAATATACCTCTATATCATTATTATTTCTTTCTATTAAAGTATGAGATAGAAATGAAAGTAGCGTTCATGCGTACGTACGGCTTACCGTCTCCATGAACGGTGCATTTCATTTCTTATCCCCAAATGTAATGTACTATTAAAAGTATATGTATATAATGGATATATATAATGAATTATACATCTAAATGATGAATATAATTCTGGAATTAAAATATACATACCTCTCATTTAATTTTAATTCCATTAATATGAGAAAGAAATGAAAGTAGCGTTCATGCGTACGTACGGCTTACCGTCTCCATGAACGGTGCATTTCATTTCTTACCTCTAAATGATTATGTAATATTATAAATACATGTATATGATGGATATATATGATATATATGATATCCAAATCAGGAATTTCATTCTGTATATAAATAACCTTTGGCCACACGAACAACATGTAATTGTAAGAAGTCCACTTTCGACTTAAGAACCAAATATCGACAAAACAAACATTATTAACTTAACTGGTTACATAATGTTTATAAAATGGAAATAAGTGATATAAAAGGAATAATGAACTCTAAAAAGGTTCTTAATCAAGTAGAAATTAACTCAAGTTTATTATTCGGGACGTTAAAGAACGATCGAGTCAAGTCGGACCCGAGGTAAGGGACTTCGTCTCAATCTCCTTTCATTGAGGCATATTTCGTTTTATACACAACTTTCTTTTATATGGTGTATAAACCCCTTTGACTTTTACTTTTATACAAAAGGAATATTTTTCTATGAAGAATTTTACAAAACGACAAAAAGGAATGTTTCTTTTAACATACGCGGCGACAATGACCTTTTCCGTCGCCGCGAGTATTATTTGGTCTTTGGCTTTCTCAACAAGCCATAATGTTTTTAGAAAAAAATAAATACCATATACTCTTTTATGTATTTTGGTATTGAAAATGGTTTTGAAAAAGGATTCTATTATGTCAATATATTTATGATATATTGTGATTGAAATGTGGAAATGTTATCATTCCTTTATATTGGTTTTATGTTTTATGATTTTATACTGGTACTTGGACATTTTAACGGGTGGTTACGTTATAAACCATATGACGGGTGGTGCCGTGAATACCAGGACGGGTGGTTATGTTATAACCTCCAATGCATTGGGTATGGAAGTCGACCGTATGGCTATTCCATTAAGTATGTATGGAAATTGGCCGTATGACTATTCCATTAAGTGATATGTGTGGGAGTCGACCGTATGGTTATTCCACTTAAGTATGTTTATGTCCCAAGTTACCTTTATATATGTTATGTGTTCTTTATATGGGTTTTATGGTAATACTTTGGTTACAAAAAGGTATGTAATGATATATAATTCATGAATAGTTTTTACTACTTCATAAAGGTGAAAAGTATTACCTTGATAAAGTATACATGGTTTACTATTTGTTTTGATAAACTAACAGTTTTTATTCTTTGTGTATCCATTACTGAGTTTTTATGCTCATCCCAAGTTTTTGAAATGTTTTTCACAGGACTTAGCATGGAATAGGGTCAAGGATGGGATCAAGGGAAAGTCATGCTACCTAAAACATGAAACTAGACATGTTTCTTTTTAAGAGTTTTTATTGTATGGAAATTTTGTAGAAGAGACTACTTTGTAATCTTTTGAGATGTAATAGTTATGTCCTAATTATCTAAAACTCTAAACCTGAAAAGATCCTCAATGTGAATTATTCATTTAATTCAATTTTAAGTAAGGTTTAAGGCTGGGGCCTTATAGTTGGTATCAGAGGTCGGTTTAGATAACTTTAGAGGTTAGGGTATTCTTTAAGCATAAGTGAAATTACCATAATGGTTAGGATTTCAGACAGAGTACTAGTTTTAGATAAAGTGAATGAGTAAGAATATCTTAGTGTTTATCTTCCTCATTAGTATATGATGGTTCTGTTGTTATACTCACACTGACCCTTTTTGGTTTTAGTAAATGGCTGGATCTAGCAGGCACCAAGGTAACGGTGGATGTGAAGGAAACTGTGACAGTTTTCTGAGCGAGCAACTGAATGATATGGGATCTGTAATGGGAACTCTTGTGTTTATCCTCAACCAACTATATGGAGTTATGATTGACCACCTAAACCTTGGTGATTTCTATAAGGCATCATGTATGCGAGAAACAAATCCCTACGGAACTACAGGTAATAATCATAAAGGTAAGTGTGTTCAAAAACCTATGTGTCAAATATGTGGAAAGAAACACCTAGGAAAATGTTTCAATGGGATAGAAATATGCTATAGATGTGGAAATGAAGGTCATAAAGCAAGAACCTGCCATGGAAAAAGGAAGCATCCAGTTGACTCGAGGAAAGGGAAAGAAGTTCTTTCTGAGGGATCAATTGAATGTTTTAAATGTGGTGTGCATTGTCATTATGTAAACACATGTCCTATGAAGAAGTTTCATGAATGGGGTCACCAAGAGCGTACAAATGTTTGTTTACCACTACCTAATGCCATTCCTATTGAGGATGAAGAAACTGACAATGACCAATCAAAGGTATGTATTATTTCATGACTATTGTTTTCCTATTTTGGAATCTTAGGATATGATTCATGATTTTTTTTGTAGGAAAGAGGTATTTCGGAATAAGTTGGAAAGGAATGGTTAATGGATCATGAAGAATGTTGAATGAGTAAGATGTCATCATATAAGGGCTTCAAGAGTTATGGTGAAATTCTTAAGAGTATTAAGTCTCTTTTGATGATGGGGTTACATTAGAAGAATTTTTATATTATGTGTAACCCTGATGTTTAATATATGAAATTTTATTCAAGGAATAGTTATCTCTTATTTTGTGGACGTAGTTATAAAGAACCATTTGGGTTTATATGATCCTAACTTTTGAGGTAATTATGGGTTAATATATGTTATGATTGAAGTGAAAGGCATGAGATAAAATTGAGGATAAATTATGTTATGGTTATTTTTGATGATTTTATCCCTTTTTGGGGAATGATTTAAGAATTATATAGTTTTGAAAAAAGGACAACATGCAGACCGTGTGACAACCCGTCGCGTCGGACAAAGCTGTGGGAATCGAACCCACAACCAAAGTGCGACTGGTATTTATCGCCTACCACTGGACTACGTGATGTCCCAGGTTAGTTTGACTGATTCTTTCTGGTTATATGATTTTATGAATTAAGAGTAAGATGATTTTGGGTTATTTATGAAAATGATTAACCTATCATGGAGGATATGTGATTAGGTTAATTACTTTTCAATACGGGACTTTAGGAGCAACAGATGTTGTTTGGAGATAAATGTTACGATTTAACTTGGAAGACTATGTGACTAAATCCTTAAAATGTTTGGGTTTCAATCTTAGATTGGTTTACTTTGAGGAATTTTTATGGACAAATTTTTTTATCGGATGGTCCTCATTGAACTTTGGATTTTGTTGGACAAATTTTGGAGATTAAGAATAGATTTTCTTTTTATAAAGGGTTATCCTTTTCTGGATTATCTGACCTTGTACTAACCTTTTTGGTTTTGGTTATGGTTAAGGTCTAAAGATATGGGAAGTATACAGTTCTCTTTTGTGGATTAGGTGATTCTCTAGAATTTGATTATAGTACTCTTAATTTGAACAATTCTTCCTAAATACTCGCCTTTTAGAGAAAATATGAGTTTGTGTAAGGAATCTAATAAAAGTTGAGAGTCAACATGACAAGTAAGTATGTTTCCTTAGGATCAAAAATAAATTCCTCAATAAAAAGTAACTTAAAACAAAAATGTTTTCTTTTAACTTTTCCTACTGGGGAATCGAATACCGTTTAACCCATCACAAGTTTGTGATTCTCTCATGGTTAACTTTCTCCTAAACATGTTTTCTATCACTCTCTATCAGAACATGACCCTATGTTTTCTCCTCCATGTCCATGTTTTCATACTTGGAATCCTAGTATGGGTTAACTCGGGTGACCTTTGTACTTATCTTTCTTTATTTTAAAGTGATTGTTTTACCGATCCTTGTTCCGATGTGGGACTTTCAAGGATGTTTCCAAGCCCAATTTTAAAATTACGAGGACACAATTCCCAAAAGGGGGGAAGGATGTAACACCCCAGGTAAATAAAGAATATGAAATCTTTATATTTATCCATATTTGTGAATCAAATATTAATATTACTTTAAAGGTGATGCTATACTCGATGGCGTACCCAACACGCAACAACGAGTTTCTTGGGAATCTTACGTTGCACTCTAATAATAAAATAATATTATTTTAAATGGTAGTTAACATATTGCCATTGTAATGGAGGGAATGGATAGAAATAACTAAAATATGATTATATATGTTTTTAGATGTTTTTACATTTATCCAATAAAGGATAGAGGCTTAAAATACAGAAAGAATTCAATTTTAGGCGTATATGCCCTAGTTTTCACTAAAGGTTCACTTATCACCTTTTGATGTTGAACCATCATTAAATATAGTTTTGTTCACTCTTAAACATTCTTTTGGACCAAATAAAACTCTTATTAAGAATCGGGACATTAAATTTTACTTTGTGTAAACTTTTGGTATTTTTTGGATAAAGTTCATTTTTTAATGAATAGTGTAAAATGTTGTATTTTAATTCAAAACCACTTTTTAATATAATTTATTTATATGATTAGAATATCTTTTGAAATGGATTTAAAGTGAAATTAGAAAATATTTTTACCATTAAATCCAATAGTGGTCGTTGGAATCAATTTCACCTTGAAATCAGACTTAAACTAGTGTCAATCTTTTGATACTTATTGTTTCATAAAAACACGCAATTTGCACTGACAGCGGAAATTAATTATTAAATTAATTAATGTGACTTATATGTTTTTAATTTTGTAAAATAGACTTCATTTTTGAATTCGTAATATCAAATATAGCTTAGGGTGAATTTTTGGTAATTTTCTGAAAAAACTTCAATTTTTGATGAATAGTGAAACCACTAAGTGGTACTTATAAAGACTGATTTTCCGTTTAATTGAAATTTTGCCATCATTGTGTTTTGAATTTCAAAAATCCGACATACATGGTTGTCATTAAGAAGTAAAATGTGTTTCAATGGGATAAAAATAATTTTTTGGTGAATAGTAACTTATTAAGTTCTTAATCGCGATTAGTGGTAATTAGGGTAGTTTAAGGTATAAATAATGCTTTAATAATATAAAATGACCTAGAAACATGTCCCAACCTTATTGGTTGTGTCATGGCCGACCCAGACAAGCCATGTGTCAACTTGGGGACCCCATGGAGACACTTTGGTTGGGAAATGACATAAATAACTTTTTATTTAATGTAAAAGTAAAAATGACACAAACATAATATGTTTTACGAAAAAAACTTTTATATGGGGTTATAAAGATCAGATTTTTGATTATAAATAGTCATTGGAAAGAAAAAAATATTTCCTACATCATAGTATTTTTTTTATAATTTTTAGACATTAAATAAATTAAATTATTTATGACATAATAATGATGCAGCGATGACATCATTATTTGACGATTTAAATAAAATGGAAATATAATGTACAATCTATGAACTACACATGTCCAAAACCAATTGGATGAGTGTAGTTCGAACCCTTATCACCTTATCCACGAATTCTATCAATTTGGGACCTTTTAAAACCGAAACACATTTTCAAATAAAGTAATATTTCTTTACTTTCCAAAAGTGCCCCTCCTCTCCTCTTATAAAAGGCCCCCACCTCTACCTCATTTCACACACTCCTCAAGCCTTTGGCTCGGACAACCCCTGCCCATTTACTCTCTCCACATCCCTCTCCTCATCCTAGAGGATTCCCTTTGGGTATAATTCTTTCAAAGGAAGCCTTTAGGCTCAAATCAAAAAGAGTTACACTTTTAAAGGTAATTCATTCTCTCTTGTTCATTTGTTTTATTTTGTTTCTCCAACCCCCTAAACTCTTTTTATTTACTTCTTTTGTAACAAAACCAGTATCTTCAATATACTATGATGTTGTTATAAGATTTATTCGAGCTACACTCTCACACAACTACATCAAATGGTTAAAGAACATACGGTTTCCGTGGATGGCGAAATTCTGCCTCCCGAAACGATGATTGTTCAATACTCATTTGACACCTTCAAAGGTGGCCATTATGATGTCACTATTTTTATATATGATATATAATATGTTCATGTTTTCTCTAAGCTTCTGTATTTTTCATTTTTGTCACATCTTCATGGTTTCCATTATGGGTAAACACGATATCTTCATTTAAGGAAGTGCGGACTACCGCCCCCTCAAAGTGATGTGATTCGTTAATGCCATATGTGGGACGTGTAAAGGATGGATTTGAAGTTATTATATATGATGTTATACTGGAATTATAATATAACTCTATATAATTATTATTTCTTTCCATTAAATAATGAGATAGAAATGAAAGTAGCGTTCATGCGTACGTACGGCTTATCGTCTCCATGAACGGTGCATTTCATTTCTTATCCCCAAATGTAATGTACTATTAAAAGTATATGTATATAATGGATATATATAATGAATGATACATCTAAATGATTAATATAATTCTGGAATTAAAATATACATACCTATCATTTAATTTTAATTCCATTAATATGAGAAAGAAATGAAAGTAGCGTTCATGCGTACGTACGGCTTACCATCTCCATGAACGGTGCATTTCATTTCTTACCTCTAAATGATTATGTAATATTATAAATACATGTATATGCTGGATATATATGATATATATGATATTAAAATTAGGAATGTCATTCTGTATATAAAGAACCTTTGACCACACGAACAACATGTAATTGTAAGAAGTCCACTTTCGACTTAAGAACCAAATATCGACAAAACAAACATTATTAACATAACTGGTTACATAATGTTTATAACATGGAAATAATTGATATAAAAGGAATAATGAACTCTAAAAAGGTTCTTAATCAAGTAGAAATTAACTCAAGTTTATTATTCAGGACGTTAAAGAACGATCGAGTCAAGTCGGACCCGAGGTAAGGGACTTCGTCTCAGTCTCCTTTCATTGAGGCATATTTCATTTTATACACAACTTTATTTTATATGGTGTATAAACCCCTTTGAATTTTACTTTTATACAAAAGGAATATTTTTCTACGAAGCATTTTACAAAACAACAAAAAGGAATGTTTTTTTAACATACGCGGCGACAACGACCTTTTCCGTCGCCGCGAGTATTATTTGGTCTTTGGATTTCTCAACAAGCCGTAATGTTTTTAGAATAAAATAAATACCATATAATCTTTTATGTATTTTGGTATTGAAAATGGTTTTGAAAAAGGATTCTATTATGTCAATATATTTATGATATATTGTGATTGAAATGTGGAAATGTTATCATTCCTTTATATTGGTTTTATGTTTTATGATTTTATACTGGTACTTGGACATTTTAACGGGTGGTTACGTTTTAAACCATATGACGGGTGGTGCCATGAATACCAGGATGGGTGGTTACGTTATAACCTCCAATGCATTGGGTATGGAAGTCGGCCGTATGGCTATTCCATTAAGTATGTATGGAAATTGGCCGTATGGCTATTCCATTAAGTGATATGTGTGGGAGTCGACCGTATGGTTATTCCACTTAAGTATGTTTATGTCCCAAGTTACCATTATAAATTTTATGTGTTCTTTATATGGGTTTTATGGTAATACTTTGGTTACAAAAAGGTAAGTAATGATATATAATTCATGAATAGTTTTTATTACTTCATAAAGGTGAAAAGTATTACCTTGATAAAGTATACATGGTTTACTATTTGTTTTGATAAACTAACAGTTTTTATTCTTTGTGTATCCCTTACTGAGTTTTTATGCTCATCCCATGTTTTTGAAACGTTTTTCATAGGACTTAGTATGGAATAGGGTCAAGAATGGGATCAAGGGAAAGTCATGCTACCTAAAACATGAAACTAGACATGTTTCTTTTTAAGAGTTTTTATTGTATGGAAATTTAGTAGAAGAGACTACTTTGTAATCTTTTGAGATGTAATAGTTATGTCCTAATTCTCTAAAACTATAAACCTGAAAAGATCCTCAATGTGAATTATTCATTTAATTCAATTTTAAGTAAGGTTTAAGGTTGGGGCCTTATACGAGGTCCACAAGAGATCATCCAAAAATATCTAAAAAAGCCACAAAGATCTCTAAAAAAAGTTGTCCAAAAAGTATACATTCCACAAGAATGAAAACTAAAATGGTTCTACTCTAACATTGGAAACAAAAAAAAATTTGGGTCAACATATAACATGACCATGAAATCCTCTATTTTGTGAAAATATTAACTCTGAGGCCTATGGATGGATCTAAATTATCATGAATCATGCACCCCCTAATGTTAGGAGAATATGATTCTTGATTGAAACTTCTCATTTAAGTATCCCAACTTACAAAACCTCTTAAGTATTCTCAAGTGGTGACCCCATTTACAAACACTAAGAAAATTCAAAAACAACTTCTTAGAATGATTATTTGTTCTGCACTAGAAAAATATGAAATGAATCTTCTTTCCCCATGAAGATTATCCCTAATCAACCAACACCCATGGTTCACTAGATGGGAAATCTTCTCTTCATTAAACTTTAAATGAGACATTACCAAATTTATATATCTCTAATATGTTTATCTTAGTGGATAAGTCCCTTTTATATACCATTAGATAAGGGTTCAAACATGTCACTACAGCTATATCTCCAAGGTCAGGGTGAAGACCTTTTATAAAACAAGTTTCCCTAAAGGATTCATTACTGATAATCTTAGGTAGGAAATATTCCAAACATGATAATCACATGGAATAATCCATGACTAATAATACATATTGACTGAAACCTAAGATCTTAGAAAAATTATCATTCTTCACTTACTCAGGATACTACCACTTAATGAATATTGAATTGAAGAATTCCTATAACATTATTTCATGAAAAAAGAGGTAATCATAACTTCTAACTACTCTTGTCCAGGTCCCTCAAAAAATGAGTTGATATACTTCACCTTTAGATCATCTAGATTCTCAAAAGAAACAAATGTCTCTTCAACCTATTCAAGCCACATAATTAATTCAAGGAAACCCACTAACTTTTGTAAGAAGGTGGATGACATCCAAAAAACCTGATTAGGGTTTTGAGGACAGAAGGACTCCCTCTCCACCACTCGATTCAAAGTCTAGGTAGAGTCATCAATTGTATATTTCACATTTATAAAGTGTGAAGGCCTACTCCAAATAATTCATCGATGGACATACTTTCTACATTTCATAGAAAACATTCTGGGAGACATTTCTGGACATCACACAACACATGCTTGCCAAATAAAGAATAAATAAATACTCATACATATCAAAAATTCATTTAAATAAGAATCCAATACATTTACATCAAAAATTTAATATAGTGAAACACAAAATATTTTCCCCATTTATTAAAAATTTCACTTTTCTATCAAAATTATAAATCATTATATAAATCGATCGCATTTGGAAATATACTTTACGAGATTATAGAAATTCTTTTATGTTTTCAATAATAATTAATCCAATTTTCCAATTGTCAAACCCATTTCTATTTCAAAACCATTACAAACCAAAATTTCTTCTTAAAATATTTATTTAACCCATCACCAAATAGTCTTTGGAAATCAGTTTTCCAAACCAAACATTTCACACAAATCACTTTCGGGTAATTGAAAACATTTATCAGTGAACTCTAAAAAAACATTTTCAACCCAAAATTTGATTCCCACAGAGTATTAAAAATCATCACCAAAGAGATTAAAGTTGAAAAAACCAAACAAGGTAGTGGAAAAATTATTTCCATAACCCTCCAAACTAACCACACATGAGTGAGGTCATTTTGGAAACAAATCGACAGGGTTCTATTTTCAGGTTAGATTATTACTATGCATAGATTGGATGTATGGGATACTAACCCATGCACCAACCACACAATAGTCCATAGAATTAATTGTAGATCAACCTATACGAATTAATCACAATTTACTAGACCATGAAAACTATATGTGGCTCAGTTCATCATTTTATTCCAATTAAAAAACATATTAGATTCAATAAATCAATGATTATATCATTAGGAATCTAAATTACATTTATTGTCATGAAATAAATAAATCAAAAGAAATATTCAAGTCACTACATCCCTAGTAACTTGTGTTTCATCATGTAGAGGTGTTGATCAAGCACTTTCTCATGAAGTACCTCTTGATTCCTGACACATTCTTAATATCTTTCAACCATAACTCACTGAAAATAACATAAGGTATTTCAAGGATTTTTTTCTTTTAAGGAAATACCTCATTTGATATCATTTTTAATGAAAATACCTAGACTACCATCCAAATTGATATTCGAGCTGATTCACCAATAACCCAAAGATTTTTCCTGATCCCCATGGGTTCGTGACAAGGGCCTGGGCATCCAAAAACAACCTTGGGATAGATTTTTCCAATAATAAAATTAATTTACATTCTGGATACACCAT
The DNA here is from genome assembly GCA_963277665.1 of Viscum album. NCBI lineage: Eukaryota > Viridiplantae > Streptophyta > Magnoliopsida > Santalales > Viscaceae > Viscum > Viscum album. Next base: position 46,984,658 of record OY728122.1, read on the forward strand.
ACGAAAAATAAATCTAATCAACCACATCAAGAACAATGATTTGATAAATAAATAAAAGTAAAAAATGACTACAAATAATTGTCTCTTGGTGGTCCATAATTGACCACCATGTACTAAGTCACATGAAAAAAAACAACCATTCTTGAAGACACAAATCAAGATGATAAGAAAATCAGAACCAACTATAATAAAATAAATTTTTTAATCATTAAATGGTACACGCAGGGTATGAGCTACAAATACCTATATTATTTCACCAAAGAGTATATATAGGTTCTTTATAAGGTAATATAGATATTCTAATGGAGTATTAAAATAAAGAGAGTAAAATAATTTACAATTTTGGATAGGAAATTAAATCCATAGGAATCAGTTTACAACAATTTTTTTAATGTAGAGGTTAAATTTTTTTAAAAAAATTAAAAACTATTATTAGAAAATAATATATTTCTCCATTTTAAAACCATTCATTTTCATAAAAATTATTGAAAATAATTTCATGATCTAAAGTCATATTAATGAAAAAAAATTATAACATTCACCTGATATCAAAATATATACAAGATTTAATGCAATAGATCTAGTGTACATCATATCTATAGAAAAATCTATCAAGAGTAGTATTCAATCAAGAAAGGACACTCTAGTTTGAAGTAATTATAATGAACATTGTCATGTATTGAGTATAAATTATAAGGATTTAATGAGTAAAAAAATATGAATTTGATTCCTCCATATTCAAGATAATTCATAAATCAAGACAGATCTTTTGGATTACATCTAGTATCATGTGTGTCAGGAAAACCAAGTCCATGCATGCCAGCTTTTTTTAAAACATGTCTATAACCTGAACCTATCATGATCTCTATTTATCCACTATATGGGGTGTGAGTCCATAAGAAAATAATATATATATATATATATATATATATATCATATAATCTAAGTTCCTAGGTTTCCATGACTAGTCAAAATATTTTACTGAGGTAGTCAAGTCACAAGGCTCGTAATAGGGATCCTTATCAGAATTAACATAGGCTCAAGCCCTAAATATTTTGGTCAATATGAGTTCACATATCACTCACCCCAAACTCACTCAAGAGAATAATCCATTTTTAAACACCAATTAGTGGGAATTGTTATAATAATGTAATTAATATCATGGTATTAACAGAAATATAGGATCATAACAAAGTGCTAATTGGGCTGTCAAACATCATTAATTTTTATTCAAAATCTATTCTTCAAATCAACATTCAAAAGGGTAACCATCCCCACTTCCTTTTTAAAGTCATTACCAAAATTACAAATGGTTTTATAAACCAATAACTTCATTTAAAAAATACCTAAGGAATTAAAAGGAATTTTACCAATGTAAAAGGCATGAAGTTATTTTAAAACATGGTTTCACACCCATTCTATATGGGAACATGTCACTTAATTCAAATCACCCAAGAATAACTAGTTTAAAAACAAGGTGAAAATAATTGAAAGATAGATCATGTTCATTTCTCAAAATAATGAATTTGAAACCTTATAGAAACACTAAATCATTCAAATTAATTCATTTCGAAATAAGTCACTTCACATTAAAAAACAAAACCAATCCTAAGCCCCCACTTTCTACAAAACAGCCAATACATGATCTTTAAAAGGGAATCAAAATCACCATGGAATATATATATATATATATATATATATTTATATAAATTTATAATATTGAGAGAAAATATGGATCACAAAAAAAGGAATATAGATCCTAATGATTTTTTCTATTCCATGTCTAGTTTATAGAAATGAGGATAAAAGAATCATTCATAAGGAATTTAAAGATAAAAATTAAAATAACATGTCTTAAAAAATAAGTGACAAAAATTTATGAAAATTTATAACAACAAGGAATTATAAAAAAATCAACTATACAAAAACACCAACAAGGAATATCTAGAAATATAACTACAATGAATCTGAGATATGTCCTCTATAATGGAGATCCCCAATTCTTAGAGAAGGGAACCCACTAGAAAATATCCTAGATCCATAATTCCACATCAACCATCAATGATTTAATGAATAAAAAATCCACCATATTCTCTAGTAAGAATGAATCAAGAAATTTGATTGATGACCAAGAGGATAAGAACATACCAAATATGGATCACCGCTTTGATCGACACATCTATACACTAAGAGAAGATGTTGGGAGAGCCAAAACACCACTACAGGGATCTTGAAATCCAAAGGGGTTTAATAAATTAGAATGGAGGAGTTTGGAGTTAAATATGAGGTCTCTATATTTTTTATTATTGGAAAAGAAAACACTATGCTTTAACCCCCCACGACTATGATATATAAATCTAAAAAAATAAGGAGACTATGATGCACTACACAAGGCTATGCTATAGTGTCCCCTAGTCCAACCTACTCTTTGATGCATGGTTCATTCTGCAACAAGATCCTATATTCATGGTTTAAGGCTATAACACATCCCACATTACATTCCACAAAACCCTTACATTGGATGTTTCTAAAAAACTCTTCATGTTGTAGTTGATCTATCCACCCCATAACTATGATTGAAAAGGAAGTGGTAGAAAAATCACTCATGTCACAAATGGCTCACCCCGCGCTGTAGATAGAATTATCCACACCACAACCCTTATCAACCATGACACAACTTCATTTAGAATTATAAAATTTTCAAAAACTCTAAAAAAATATGAACATCAACCAAAAAATAAGTTACCAATGATAAGGGATAAAAATATACTAGGAAACTGGTAATAGGATGTTACATCATACGTTGAAGACAGTTGTTTTGTATGAAGTCTTAAGAAATTATATTTTCTATAATTTTTTTATGTGTGGAATTCATATTTGAAAGTCAAACCCTAGAATCAAATCCATATGATGAAGACATATGATCAGAATGAAAAAATATTAATGAATTCTTTTGATCTGAATAAAGGATTGTGAATAGGAGGATGGATTATGATAAAGTCACATAGACAAAAAGAACTATTATAATGAAAACATATGATCTGGATGATGAATTTTGATTGAAATGAATCCTTATGAGTGATATATAGCCTAAGGATTAGATACAAATTCATATGATCCAAATACAAGTCATATAATTAGAAGGCTGTCATATGATAAATACATTTGTAGATAAAAAATACATACTAAACCAACAGACTTATGAAGTTCAAGTCATATAAAATCCAAATACTTATGAATCTAATGAATTATGAAACATGGTATTTTTAATATTTTAATATGATTTATAAGAACTTATTATCATTTTATTAATTTTAGAGAAGTCAACTCATTTATTTTGTTATCTAACGTAATGATTCTCAAATGAGGAAATACCGAGTAAATTAAATCTTCTATTTCCAAACAATCATATTTTTCAATGAATGACCGTAGTTTCTTCAAACAACTAACTATATTTTTTATTCTTCAAGAAAAAGTTCACATGAAAAAAGGATAGAGATTTTTTTTCGTATTATATTATTTACTCTTGATTGTTTGAATGAAATAGAGTAATTTGACTATAAAAGTCTAAAAGAACTTCTAAGAACATGAGTTTATTACATAGTATGTGTTTTTAAAAAAATGATTTTTTATACAATAAATAAGGAAATTATTAATATTTAATGTGACATAAAGATATATATAAAAGAAAAATTATTGAAATTTTCTTAAAATTTTATTCCATCTCTAAATTTTTTGATCATCTACTATCAGCTACTTCTTGCAAATGTTCACAAAAAAATGATTTGTTTTATTAATTCATTTTTCCTTAAAGTGAGTACTCATTGTAATTAGTGTTATAAAGGATATGGATAGGTCTTTTAAATGGATATATAGGTGAAATTTCTTAGAACTATTATAATAATTTAATTATTCTTTTACTCAAACATTGAGAACTTTAAGAAAAATAATTTCTTAGTGAAAATAACCAAACCTTATTTGGGTGTTGGTGGAGTGGATTAGGGTAATTTCTATTTCCCTGAACCACTATAAATATCCTATATTTTACACCTTATCGATAACTAATTTTTTTCATATCTAATTTAAAAGAGTGATATAGGTTTGAATCAATTTTAATAATGTAGTTTCATTTGGGATAAAAATTTTAATTACTCAATTCAATCCCAAAAATGAGTGATTTGTGAAAATCCTCTAGAAAACAAATTGGTTGCATAGAAAGTGACTTTTGAGTCCTTAACTTTTACTAGTTTTTGTATGAATATTAATTTATAAATTTTCTACAATGGTTGAAATGAAATAACAAATGTTTATGGGAATATCTACCTATTTCAACGAAGAGAACTATATCTACTAGAAGTCCATAATGATAATATATCAAAAAAATATCATTTGGAATGTATACCTAAAATATGTGAAACCTTACAAAATTACTATAGTGGAACTATATATGATCTACTATTCAATAAGAAGAATATAATTTTAATTTTAGAGATCTCAATATCATTATCAATGGATTTATTCTATATTAGTAAAATTAAGTCGTAAAGTTATGTACTACAAATGAAATATGGGGACCAGCTAGGGTTGCATATTAAGGTAATAAAAATTTCATACAACTAAGGTACACCACATATAAGATAAAATCTGATAACTTTGTAATACACAGGGGAGAAAATAACACTCAAATGAGTAAAATTCTAATAGATATATTAAATGATGTTTCTACCTTGGGACTCGTGTTACTCAATAAGATCAAGATATAAAGGTTCTCAGAGTCTTAACTTCTAAATAGAGTGGAATTCAATCTACTATAATAAAATAATTAATATTTAAATATCTCAAAATAATGGATCTTATATGAACTCTTAGGATGTATAAAGCTAAGATGGAAACATAAGTAGTTGATCATAAAATGATTAAAAAACTGAGTTATTCATTTAATGTTTATACTTGTATGGATGAGAATAAAGCTGAAGGGAAATTATTTTTTGACTCATCTAAGGGAGAAGGATTATTCTATTTCAAATATGATGGTGAACTTTATCTTTTTACATGGATGTTCAAAAATTTCTATAATAAGAGAATGAGATTCAAAAAATCCTTTAATAAGTACAATAATTTTGAAGGTAATTACAATGAAATAAGATGATATGAATACAATAATCTTGGACATATGAAGCCTAATTTCTCTTATTTTAAAGAGAAAAAGAAATCTAAAATATTTTTTGAAGGATAATTATATTACAAGATGAGAGAGAAGATAAGTATGAAAGCAACCAATAGTGATTATAAAGAATCCAGTGATAACACTTATTCTCATTTAGAAGTTGAGTAAAAAATCAAAAATTAAATACATGTTTTGTGGCCCAAACTTAAGAGGTAAAATCCTTTTATTCTTCATTTGATGATTATAAATTATATTCTGAAAATTATAATTTTGAAAAATTAAATAATTCCTTTCCATTTTAGAATACATGTTTGAATTTATTAATAAGGATAAAAAATTAATTAAGAAAACACTTGAAGTTATGATAACTGAAAAGGTGATATATCCAAATATATTTCATAACTGAAATAAAATCTAGATGAATGTTCTTCTAATTATGTTATCCATGAAAATAAAATATAGTTATTAATGGTTAAATTAAAATCTCTTAAAGATATTATAAGTTTATTTACTATGGGGGATTATCTTATCTAAATCCTTGGTAAAAACAAATATAATAAAATTAAAATAAGAATAGGAAGTAATATATAAAAAAATAATAAATATAGAAATTATTTTATGTATACATATATTTTTTTAATATTTCATGTCTTCACTATGGTATAAATGGTCTCTATGATAATGATTGTTGTTTCAAATATATTAATTTTTTTGTAAACAAGTCTATTATTTATTTAATCTTTTCTAAATATAGTGAAATAGATTCCAAAAATTTTAGATTTATTTAGGTCCCAAATATTTAGTTTCTAACACTACAAAACCCAAGTGAATTTTGGTACCAAATAATATTCTTTTTTATTTTTATTTTTTAGGGAAAAATATATAGGAACAAAAATAAAGAACAATTTAATGAGTGGTGGATATTTGAGTCATACAAGTGAATATTTTTCTTACCTCCATTCTCTATCTATTAATTATAGACTATTTCAAATTTGTTTATAATTGTAAAGGAGTGAGTATTGGAGCTTAATTAGAAGGAGGTCCACATTCATTTCTCATCAAGAAATTTTATTATGTTGAAGGATTAGAGAAAAACCTGATATGTATGTCTCAAATTAGTGATGCTGATTTTATTAATATTTTTCAAAAAATTAATAATCTATTTTAAAAGATAAATTACTAAAATTTAGATAACCTAGAACTAAAAATTAATACACTATATCAAAACTCTTTGTCTTAAAAAATGTAAACTATTTTAGTGCTGATGTTAATGAATATTTTATTTTTCATAGAATTCATGGATATTATATTATTTATTATTTGAGAAAATCATCTTTGAAAAATATAATTTTCTATTCTCCTCAACTTAAATTGGAAAAAAGAAACTATGTGATATTTACTTAATGTCAAATAAATACAAATCCTCTTTCAAAATAATCAAAGAGTATTCTAATTATATACCTTTAGAACATATTAAAATGGATTTGTTTGAAACATTGAGAACTAAAATCCTAGCAAGAAATAAATTATGTTTTGTTCAATGGGTTTTCAATATTTTCATTGGTTTAATTTTTAATACTTTAGAGTAAATAATTCACCATCATAATAAACTTATACATGCTATTAGAGAATAAAAATGATACTAAAATTATTTCATTGGGAAGTGACAATGGGAGAGAGATTGAGAATCATTATGTCGATTAATTTTACTCAAAATATGGCCTTAAAAGTACCATATATTCCCATATGATACCACAATATAATGATTTTATAAAATAAAGAATATAAAACCATTATAAATTGGTCGACCAGTTTTGTGTGAATATAATATTCGTAATTTTTTTTGGAGAAGCTGTTATCACAACATTATATGTGACCAATAGAGTCATAATAAGGTATCTCTTGAAGAAAACACGCTATGAGTTATAGAATAATAGAAAATCAATGGTTGGATACTTCAATGTTTTTAGATGTAATGTTTACATCTTGAACAACAAGGATAATATTGGAAAATTTGATATAAAGGAAGACAAAGGAATCATCCTAGGTTACTCCACGACTTCAAAATATTATATAGTTTCCAATAAGGTGTCAAGTATTTTTGAATAATTTACTCATATGAAATTTGATGAAAGACAAATCTTTGATCAAAAATAGACTCAACTTGATGACCTATGTGATTCTTTGGATAACCTGATTCTTGAACCACTTTTTGATAATAAAAAGGATGATGATATAGTGCATGATAATGAAAAATCCAGTCTTGAAATGACTAAATCATAATAATCTAAATATTTACTTCATAAATATCCTAAAAACCATTTAAATCATTATTTTGAGATCATTATAAGAATCTTTGAAGAGGGAGTTTGTATTAGAAGAAGTACAAGTAACCATTCTAAATTACATTCTTTCATCTCCCAGCTTGAACCTAAAAGTAGCTTTAAATGATGAGAGTTGGATTTTAGTAATGGAAGATGGGTTAACTCATTCAAGTGGAAAAAGGTATGATAATTTTATGATCGACCATTTGACTATACAATTATTAGAAATAAATGAGTATTTATAAATATTCTATTTAATCATTGTGTGATCACTATAAAAAAGGATAGATTAGTTTTTATAGGTTATAACTAATAGGAAATAAAAGATTAAGATGAAACCTTTTACCCAGTTTCAATGTTAGAATACATTAGGATCCTTTTAGTATATTATTCTTATATTAATTATATTTTTTTCAGATTGATGTAAAATATTTTTTTTAAAATGGATTACAAGTGGAGAAAGTTTATGTTGAACAAAATTTATGCTTCAAAAACCCTTATTTTCAATAATTTTATTTTCAAACATACCAAAACATTATATGGTATTGATCAAGAACCATGTTCTTGGTATGAAAGGATAAGTTTATTTATTTTATCAAATGGTTTTACTATAGGATTGATAAACACAACAATATTTTAGAACACTACATAAAAATATATATATATTTTTTAATATAAATTTCTATGGATGAAATAATTTTTGGATCCACTAATAAAAAATTATACAATATATATTAAAAACTCAAGTAAAAATAATTGAAAATGGCCATGATGGGTGACTTAAATATCTCTCTTGGATTATTTATTTATAAAAAATATTTTTTAAATTGTCTAGAATCAAAGTAAAAACATACATGACATACTTAAAATATTTTAACATGAAAATGATAATGTATATATAACTCCAAGGAGTTCCAATATTAAGATTGACTTGGATAAAGCTGGTAGGCTAGTCAAAAATAAATTATATGAAGGAATTATTAGAATAATTCATATCTAATTGTTTCTAGATCAGATATTATGTTAATTTTATTTTATATTCTAGATTTGATGAAAACCCAAAAGAGTTGAATTTATTATATGCCAATATCATTTTATGGTATTTGAAAGGAAATACTTATCTTTATATATATTATCCAAAAACCTATAGATTTGATATTATTTCATATTATAATGTGGATTTTTTGGGTGTATATTATATAGGAAAATTATACCTGGAACCTAAAAATTTCAAGGAAAATCATTAAATTTATTTTCATTTAATAAGAAACACCTAGTTTCATTATCAACTACGGAAGCTGAATACATTTCAGTTAGTATTTGATGTGCACAAGTGTTATGGATGAAACACACCTTAAAGGATTATGAATTCAATTTTTTTTTTCAGGTTTTAATGAAATTCTATATCACTTCTTTAATAAATTTTTTGAAAAATCTATAAGCCATTATAGAAAAAACGGGTTAATTTAAGGTGTCATTTCATTATAGATCACATGAAAAAGGTAATGTAACATCCTGACCTAGGTTCCATGCATCAAGGCCTCGATCCGGTCAGTCACATGCCCTCAATCGCACCTCCCTGTATGCTAGAGGGTGACAACTAGCAGTGAGTGTCTCGTAAGTCATTCATGGGGAGACTATACCCCCTTTTATCAAAGTAAAGCACCAGCAGAACCAAACAATACTAAAAAGAGAAGAAGAATATAAATAACTAGAACAAAACCAAAGTAATAATCTGACCAACTAGGAAATACAATACTCAACTGAATAGTAAATAATTCTATGACAATGAAAGTGCCACATTTCTACAATGAAACTGAAAGAAAAGACTCAATGACTCCCAAGAGGATCCTGAACCACGTCCGGTTCCCTCAACCATGCTCCATCCCAAAAATATAAATCTATCACAAGGCCTTTCCCTTATTCTCTCCTACATCTAGAAAGTCTTCTCGTGTGCCAATCAGGTGGCTTGAATAGGGTGTGAGTAAAAATAATTAGGCCACCACCAATGGTTTCTAAACCAGTCCAGAAAAACGATAGTGTATGCAGTTCTATAAAGAAATATGTACAATGAAAGAATAAAAAGATAACACATTATCATTTATTCTTTATTTTACCATATCAGACACCAGGATTCCCATGGAGACCCATACCTCAATACTGACATTAGCTCATGCTGGAGCCCGAAGTGTTCCCCAGGTAATACCAAAACTTAATACCTTATTTGACTCATGCCAATGATTATTGTATTCAAAGGTGTATGGTATCTCAATACCTGATTCGACTCATGCTAGAGTTCAAAATATTATCATATGAGCCCATTACCTGGAGTACTCATATTACCATTATTATTTCACAATTTGGATGTCCATGTTTCCATCCATTAAATTCATTTGTAATGACCATGTTACCATTAAAACATCACACATTTGGATGACCATGTTACCACACTTTAATTCATGTCGAATGACCATGTTACCATTCAGACATCACACATCTCGATGACCATATTACCACCCTTTAATTAAAGATGATTGACCATGTTACCATTCCCACACCATACATTATTAATTCATTAATTAATAATTAATCATAAACCCATTACTAATTCAAAAATTAGTTAAATACAAAAAATCCATTAGTTAACTCAACAATTAACTAAGCACACAAAATCTTTTAATTAATCCATAAATTAATTAATCATTCAAAACAAATATTATTCCATAATTAATACTCCATAATTAATTATCCAATTAAAATATAAACTTTTAATAATTAATCTCAAGATTAATTATCTAAATCATATATCAACACACATAATTAATACACTATTAATCATCTTAACATATTCAAATCATTAACTCATAATTAATTTCCCAATTAATTATCTCAAACACAAACAATTCAATATCTCGAATACAATATCTCAAATCATAAATAGTTTCCCCAAATCAATTATCTCTTTTGGAGTCCCCTTAGTCATCTGATTAAATCAAAAATTAATCATATATATCTCCAAAGCATGAAAAATTCAATTGCGCATTTCTAATTATCCCAATTTAGGAAAGCAATTACATAGTGATTCTAGAAGATCATTAATTTCACAAGAACTTATGAAATCCATGACTATGGGAGTAAAATTTTGACCACCTACCTCAGTTTTTTGATTGATGTTTCCCAAAGGAAATCACCAAAATCCGAACGACACAACGACATCGATCAAGGTCCAGATATAAATCCCTAAACCCAAAATTATGACCAAAATCATCTAGATCTTGTAATTATATATCTAGATTCACAATAGTAGATCTAAATATCATATAATAGGTTTATATCTATATAAATAGTGGATATCTTCCATGAAAAGATCATTAAAAGTTAGCAGGAAGAACGAGAGAAGCATCATGATGAAATCCACCTACCGGGACAGGAGAGGATTTTCAATCCAGGATTTTGATCTTGAATATGGGTGTTGAAAAGGCCTTGGAATCCCTTTGAAAATATCTGAGATCACCTAAAATCATCAAATCCCCATACAAGGTTAAAAAGGATGAGTTTCAGGGGTTCAGGTGGTTTTGAAACCAATTTTCAAACAAAGCAGTTATGCACGCATGGTTTCATCTAGCAGGGGTGCACAGTTAAAGAAACTGTGTGGACCTCATTGTCTAGGTTCATATGGTTCACATGGTTACCTAGTTTTGGGTGCATGTTTTTTCAAAACATGAACAAACCATGCACAACCCTCTATCCAAATATTTTTCTCCAAAATTTACCAAAACGCACCTCAAACCACAACTCTAGAGAAAAGGTACTCAAAGACAAAAACATACCTCAAAATCGTGCCTGGGATGACTCTAGAAATATCTAGGATCTTACAATCTCCCCAACTTATAATATCTCATCCTTGTGTTGTACTCCAAAAATTCACTAAGATTCCAATACAAAAAATATTGGTCCCTTGATCCTTCATATCTACTTCCCATTCTAAAGTTTACTCTATCACACTTTCATGTTTCTATAACACACAAACTATCGACATGGTTTTTCCCCGCAAAACATTCTCACTAAAATCCACCACACATATTAGATTCTTCTCAAAGGATGCATGTATATCAAGGTCAACCTCATCTACATATATCACATGAGAAGGTTTGGCGTGATAGCACCATAGTTGTGACACATGGAAAAAATCATCCATAATGCAATATTTTTGTTGAAGATCCAATCGATACGCCACCAGCTCGATTCTTTCAACTACCTCAAATGGTCCCACAAACCTGGGCACCAACATACCCTGACTCTGTATCCTATAGTGACCCAACCTAGGTGAATCCTTAAGGAATACACAATCACCCCTATAAACTCCAGGGGTCTACTTCATTTATCATCATAGGACTTCTCTATACTTAGAGTCATAAACACATGTTTTCGAATCAACTACACCTGCTCTGATGTCTCTTGCACAAGAATCGATCCCCAAAGCTCTGAATCACCCACCTCAAATAAGTATAATGATGATCTACATGGACTACCATATAGTGCCTTATATGGTTTCCTGATAACAATTGTTATAGGTGAACTACACTAAAGAAAAGTGCTTCTCCCAAGAACCACTAATGTCAAGCACACATTCCCACACTATATGCTCTAGCACCTGTATGGTACGCTTCGACTGACCATCTGTCTGTGGGTGGAAAGTCATACTCAAAAAAATCTGTGTACCAAGTACCCTAAAAAATCCCTTCCATAAGCATGAAGTAAATTGAAAATCATGATTTGAAACTATAGTTCGTGGCACCCCATGAAAATAAAATATCCCTCGAATGAAAATCTCTCCCACCTACTCTACTGTGAAGGTTTTCTTGATAGTTAAGAAATGTTCTACCTTCATCAGTCAATCCACAATAACCCAAATAGCATCATTCTTCCTAATAATATTTGTAAGACCTACCAAATAATCCATAATCACATCATCCCACATCCATTCTAGAATAGGCAATGGATACAATAGACCTCTAGGTCATTGATGCTCTGACTTCACCTACTGACACGTGAAAAATCATGCCAAGAACCCTACTATTTACTTTTTCATTCCTAGAAACCAAAACATTTTTCATAGGTAAAAGTACATTTTGGTCACACTTGGGTATACCACCCACTCTGAGGCATGAAATTCCCATATGATCTCACCTCATATTCTCACATGCACAACAACCCGATTTTTCACATAGATGACCTCATATTCATATATAAACTAGTCTGAAGGTGTGTCCCCCCTTAAAGGCTTTCCCTCAAGACTAAATACTCCAAATCCTCATATTGTATGTCCCTGATCTGTCTTAAGACTGTTAATCCACTGCTACTGAAACTAGAATCATCTATTCTTTACTCCCATGAACCACCACATTCATTTTAGATAGAAAAGTGATTATCTTCCAGTCTACATTTGACTATTGTACCAACAGAGTCTGAGTTTTCCTACTCAAGGCATCCACCACACTATTACCTTTCCCGAGAATATATGCCAACTCAAAATTAAAATTCTTCATATACTCTACCCATGTTCATTTCCAAAGATTCAAATGACATTGTCAAAATATGTAATTCTAGATTTTGTGATCTGTAATAAATGTAAACTTTTCACCCAAAAGATAATGTCACCAACACTTAAGAGAATAAACCACTACTTCCAACTCAAGGAAATGCATAGGGTAATTCTGTTCATGTGGACACAATTTCCTAGACACGTACACAATGGATCGATCCCACCGCATCAACACTACTCCAAGTTCAATCCTAGAAGCATCACAATACACGGTGCACTCATCACCCAACTCAGGTAGGATCAAAATTGGTGCTGATATCAAGCACTTCTTCAACTCCTATAAATCATTATCACATGAATCTATCCACTAAAACTTTATCACTTTCATGGTCAAGCCCATAACTGGTGCTACCAATTGGGAAAAGTCCTAAATGAAGCTCCGGTAATACCCAGATAATCCCAAAAAGATTTGGATCTCAAAAAAATTCTTGGTATACTTCCAAGAGAATATTACTTGAACATTTTTAGAGGCCACTACCACACCTTCTTCTGAGATGAAATTCCCTAGAAAGTGTGCCTAGTCAATCCAAAATAGACACTTAGATATCTTGGCATATAACCAATGATCTCTCAGTGTACTTAGGATGATGTCCAAATGTTGGGAATGATTTGCAGGAGTGTTGGAGTACACCAATATGTCATCCAAAAACACCACCACAAATTGATCTATGTACAGATGAAAGATCCTATCCATCAAGTCCATAAAAACTGCTAGAGAATTTTTCAACCCTAAGAACATTAAAATAATCTCATAAAGGCCGCACCTAATTCTAAAATTAGTCCTTGGTATATCAAAAGTCTGAAGTCTCACATGATGATACATTAATCTCAAATCTCTCATTGAGAACAAAAAAGATCCCTTAAGATGGTTAAACAGATTATCGATATGTGGTAACAATATCGGTTCTTCACGGTCATTTTATTCAGCTTCTGGTAATTGACAGACAAACATAAACACTCATCAGCCTTCTTTGCAAACAATACAGGTGATCCCCAAGGAAACACACTTGGACAGATAAACCCCTTATCATCCAACTCCTCCAACTAAGTCTTGAGATCTTGAAGCTCATTCAGTTCTATTCTATAAGGTGGAATAGATGCTGGCTCAGCCCCTGGCATGATATCAGTAGTGAATTCCATATCTCTCTTAGGTAGAATCACTGAGAAGTCTTTTGGAAAGGCATCCTGAAATAATTCTACAACTGGTGGAAGGATGTCTTTCCTACCACCCCCATCATACTAAAATAGACTAGAATATTAGGCTATGATTTCTCCCAGTTAATGAGTAATTATCCCTACTCATATTTCTTAGATATCCCACTCTCCACGATGGACATACTATTCACCATTAGAAGATAAAATATTCACTATCCTATAATAAAAATCGATGTGGGCTTAGTATGAGACTAAACAATCCATACCCATAATCATGTCTAAGCTCATCATATCAAGTACATAGAGATCCCAAAGAAAATGATACTCCCTGATCTCTAGTGAACATTCATTGCATAGACAGATATCTCTAGACCGCGTTCCCAATGGTGTATTGATATTCATTACAACTCTCACGAACTCCACCTCTAGGCTCAAACCATTAACATGTTTTGTAGATATAAAGCAATGAGAGGCACTAGTATCAAACAAGTCGCTAGATAATGTAGAAGCTACTAGAATAATACATATCATTGTTGATGGATCAACCTCAATTTCTATAAGTGTAGATTTTACTACATGCAACTGTCCTACCCCTCTTCCTTATGATATTGTCTCACTCTTAGGAGTAGCACTACTCTACTGATATAGGTTCTCCTACCCTGAATCACCATATCTACTTCCTCTATTGCCTCTTCTAGTAGAGCTCCAGCAGCCAGACCTATATGGTGTAGAATACCCCCTTCCCTCACTCTGACTTTGCACAACTGCCCCCTCAGCACCAGTCTGTCACTGCATCCTGTAGAACCTCTGTAGGTTCCCTATCATTCCGCAAGTCTAACACTCAATAGATGGTTGGGAACTATTTCGATGATATTTTACTGATTGACCACACTGATGAAAAATCACCCCCATAATGTCCTATACAACCGAACCTCCTGTATGAGAACTCCATTTTCCTCTACCATGGGTAAAGGTGTCATTACAACTATTATTTCTCTCAGAAGTAACACCACCTGATAGACCTGTAACAACTACCTATCTAGTACTGGGAGCCTCCATTAGAAATCTATATATAATGCAGAAATTCATTTTATAATAATTTCACAAAGCCTGACAAAAACAGTTTTATGAAAAAATAATTTTTAAGTGTAAAAGTATTTTTATACCAAGATCAAGTATAATTTTGGTAAAAAAGAAATAGATTAAATAATTTTTAATAAAAAATGATAATTGAATTTTAAGACCAATAAAAATAAATTCTAGGTTTTAAAAATACTCTAAAATACTGTTATCTTTAAAAATTAGTATTTTTAATGTTTACCCAAAAAACAGTTTTTTTTGAAAATTATCTAAAAATCAACATAAGTTATTATTGACATGATCATTTCAAAAAATTTATAAATATCACAAAATAATATATCAATAGCTTAACATAGTTCTTGAAAACATAGTGTGGTGTGAAAAACAAGCTTCCAAATAAATTTTATTTAAAGAGAAATATATCATAAAATATTGGGTTGTTACAATATTCATTATTAACATGGTTCTTCCTAGATATTTCCATTATAAAAACCAAAATATTTAACATTATTGATTAAAAAATAACATCATAAGATAATTATATAAATTCAAACTCAATATGTCATACTCTATGACACAATAAAGTTCTCTTAAATTTCCTTTTATTTCAAGATATACCATTCTTGGTTCATCCTACATTGATTTAGGTTTTGTTATTTAATCCTCCTTATATATAAAAAAATAGTTTCAAATAACCATATACTTTATATCAAAATTCTAAACCAGAAAGAATTGAAATCTATGGTCATAGAATTTAACCCACCCATTATCCATAAAATCACATATCAATTAATATATACCTTAACTTAAAAATCTCCACATTATTATATATATATTTTTGTTATCCTGATATTTCTCTAACTAGTATATTTAAATCATTTATAATGGTTTATAAGGTATATATTAATCTTCCAAAGCATATCACCCATGATTGTCTATCCATGTGTAAAATCTTAAGCGCACTCATCATCACTGAGTGAAGATAATGTTAATACTCACCCAACACATTTCAGGGTGATTACCCCTAGATTAATATATTCCATAGATGAATCCACCTTCTAGTACCCAAACATAGATGTAATTTCTAGGAGATAAAAAACTCCATACTTTACAAAAATTATGGATGTTTTAATACACTTTAACTCAAATATAGGGTATTCTATAAATTTATCTTATCATAATTCCCATAAATATTGTATATTAACTCATATGACCAGAGTGGTTATATAAACCTTTGAAATTATGATAAATCTTAACTTACTACCCCTTGATGAAATTTATATCCTCAATTGATAACATACCAATATCTAAGGTTATTTAAACCCAACTCTAATAAAAACTATGGAAACCTGGGCATAAACCTCCCATATATAAATTATTTATAGAAAATATTTCATTAAATAAATTTACAAGACCTTTTATGTTTAGATATTTTAAGAATTAGGGAAACTCATTAACTAAAAAAATCACATTTATTTCTCATCCATTATACATTTTTCCACTAAATAATTGACTAATTTATCCAAAATATGTGTTTAAAATATCCCACAAAATTTTCACACATTCTATTATTATAGTATTATCGTGTGTAATAATTTTATTTATTAACTATGTAAATATAAACATAATAAGTGTGACATAAAATGATCGGTAAGGGATAACATATAGGAGAATTGATCATAGAATAAACAAGTAATGAATAATTTGGTAGGAATTAAATTATAATCAAATAATGAAATATATATAATCACATGATATTGAAAAAACTCTATGGATGACATAATAATATAAATTATCACATTGAAAATAATAACAAAATTCATGGTGATGGAATGAATAATTTTATACATCTTTATCTTTACTGTCAAGGCCTCAACAAAGACATTATTCTTATCAACAAGCCTAGAACCAAGGCATAATTTTTGGATTTATGTTTACAAAGAAGACATCATGCTTACAATGGGTAATAATTAGTAAAATACCCAAACATTTCATCTCATGAGACCAACTAATGTATTGAGGGGAAATATAATATCAGGTCCCAACCATTACTTCAATAATTCCAATACATACACCATATGAATGATATGAATTTGAATACAATTTTTAATAAAAATACCACAGGAATTAATAATCATATGTACTAAGATACAAAAATATTGAACATACATAATTTCATATTTAAAAAATAGGATTACATGGGTATATGAAATCTAGTGAAATAAGATTAATGGTTAAATAACATATATCCCAAGTGTAACAAAATGAATATGAAAGGAAGTTTTTGATGATAAAAAAACATCAAAAGACTAAACATGAAAAAAAAAACTCAATACCATTAATAAAGATAGAATGATGATAAATGTTTTCAAATAGGTATTATACACAATATATAAAATAAGGTACATACATAACTCAAAACATGTCTTAAAGAAGAAAATTTTGAGATGAAACCATTACGACTTTTATAACTCTTGAATCAAAAAACCAAGAAAAAGATAAAACAGAGTGAAATATTGACTATCATGAAAATTAAAATAATTATGAAATAATACGTCCAATATAAATTCATTACACCATAAAATGAAATTTGGTGTGCATTATGAATCATGTCTCAAGGAAATTAAAAATTACATCAAAGAACCCTTATAGTAAAGATAAGGTAAGAATTAGAAAACATAATAGGTCTAATATGAAATGGAAATTAATATAACATGAATTGAAAGATATTAATTTTACATGAATTCAATTATATCATTGGACACACCATAAAAATTAATAATGGTGTGTAATATCAAACATGTCTCATGGAATTGAAAAAAGAGAAAAATAACCTTTACAACCCCAATATCCTTTTAATTGAAATACATTTAAATAAAAAACATGATATTGCTCATTTATTATATAAATATGATAAATTATATCCATTATTCAGTAGTCATTCCATATCAAAGATATTATGGTGAATAATATGAAATATGTCTTAGGAAATTAAATATGAGACAAAGAACCCCTTATTGTAAAGGTAAGATAAGAAGAAAAAGAACACAAGGGGTTACCATGAAATATAAATTTAAATATCATGAAATAAAAGATATTAATTATTCTTGGAGTAAATTAAGTGAATAAACCCTACAAATAAATTATTTTGTGCAATATAATACTTATCTCGTGGAATTGAAAATAGAGACAAATAATAGTTACCTTAATTTATTTTTAGTCCCAATGTACTCTAACCGTCCATATAAAAAATTAATATCTCAATCACATATTTTTCAACATTATTCATATATATTTATCTTTATAAACTTCATTTATTACTATTTATTGTAGTTATTTTCGTCATTTATAGTTTATTTTCATCACTGGGTGCAAGAAAATATGATTTCTTGTTTCATACTAGTTTTTTAATGGAGTGGTCAATTCTTGTTTATTAAAAAAACATCATCATTCCAAAATTATTCAAGATACTATATTAATACTGTTTCAATGAATCATCATATCCCATTCTCATTTGGTGAATGATGAAGGTATGGTTTATGGCAATGGACATTATGAAAAATTAGTTTCAGCGTGTTTAACGATCTAAAGGTGGTATATTAATAAAAATATTATATTTCAATAAAAAAATATATTATAATTTAAAAAAATAATAAATTATTATTAGATGATATTATCATTATATAATATTTTTTAATCATTCATAATTTAAATATTGTGTAACTCCTCATGCTGAAGGTAAAACCGACCGAAACCGGAGCGTGTTATAATGATTTATTGAGTAAGGAATTGTTTTTATTTAATGATAATTTAACTTTTAAAAAAGAGTATTTTTTTTAAAATATAACATATATTAATTAAATAAATTCTTATTATCATCCATGGAGGGTGTTGATAATAAATAAAATTCATCATTCGTGGAGGTAGTAGTCAGCACATACGCACGATTAATGGTTCCATTTCCTAAAGAATAAGCTGGAATAAAGGTATATGATGAATTATAATTTCAAAATAATAATTGTGAATTAGGAAACATATTAATTTATAAAATTAATCCTTATTACCATCCCTAATTGGCAGTGATGAAAAAAACCACATCGCTTCTTGGAGGTTGCACTCCACACGTACACATGAACAATGTTGACTTGTTTTTCTTAGTGTATAGAAAAGATTTAATAATGGTTTAACCAATAATATAATTATATAATATTATAATAATAATAGTTTCATTATATTATGTTGGATATATAAATTGAGGATTAGTAATATTAAGAATAAAAAACTCAAGAGTAAGAAGTACTCAAGTTGTGGATATGAGATTTCTCTTGGAAATATCCCTCGAAATGGAGACATTAGTATAACTAATTGATAACACAGGATTATAAAAGTGGGAGATAAATCTATTATAAGAAAAATATTAGTGTTTTAGGATAAAAAAAGAAATAATACATATCAAATGAAGTGGTAGAAGTACACCCCTTTTATAAGTGAAGTGAAGGGTAATTTTGGAAGTAGCCACTAACTTTCAATAATGGCATGTCACTATTCAAGGTTCAGTGGCTCCAAACGTTAGAAATAATGGAATTTTGGGTGAGATAATTAGGAATAAGACTCTACCATTCATTTTTACACTTGTTTTAAACATTTTTAATTCTTTTATAACTATATTTTTACACATCACTATTTTGGTTTTTAACTTTGTAACAAGTTTTTACCTAAGTAATTCATTTTATTATTCCTAAAAATAAATGGAAATTATTACATGATTTAGACCTACAAATTATAAATATTAAATCTATTTTATCAGATAAAATTTCTTTGTATAAGAGATATTAATTTTAGCACTATCACATCTAACGCGTAAAAACCCATTATTAGAAACAAATTGTATCTTTAAGCTTAAAATATATGTGTAGGATAAATTTATAAATATATATATTATTTTAATAATATAAATTATTTTATTTTAAAAAATCAATGTTATGTGTATTTCAAAGAAATAATTTTTTTTAATAAATAATAATTCAATTAAAAAAAATGAAAAAATAGTTTTTCAATGGAAAATAATAATTATGTTCATAAATTGTTAAACATAGGTTCTATAAATTCGTAATTGTATTTTCAAAATATATATTTTTAATCCATAAATAAATATTTTATTAGATAAAAGGATTTATTAAATTATAGGTATTTATTATATAACTATAAGATCATAATATTTAAAGTTTTGGTAAAAAAATTATTTTCACTATTCACAGAAAATAAACTATTTCTGAAAACCCCCAAAAAATTTCTCCTTAATTAATATTGAAATGATAAATAAAAAAAAGTTTATTTTTTTATTAAAATGCATTTTTTTAGAATTTATCTATTTTACAAAAATATAAAAAATAATGAAATCAATTTTCACAGGAAAATAACCTTTTAAAAAATGATTAACTATTATTTTTATTATATCATATTAATTAATAATAAAATTATTGGAAATATATAATTAATATCAATAAAATATTTTATCTTTAATATATTTATTTTCTATAAAAAATCATAAAAATAAATTATTTAGAAAGATTGCATTCTAAAGAATAAATCATTCTTATTAGTTATTTAGCTATATTTATTGAATTTTTTAAATGAATTAGTATTAATATTGAAATCAATTATATATATATATATATATATATATTATAATTTGGTTACATATTGTTTTACCTTCCACTCTATAAATTAATTTAAATGGTTATATATTCTTTTGTGGATCATTTTGGTTTGTTCTTGCATGTATCACACACAATCGAACATATGATGTATTAAAGGAATACATAATTTAAGATATTAGAGTATTACATAAGATTAAATCTAGTATTTTATAAGATATGTTAGAATAGATTATATGTTACACTGTATATGTAAGATTAAAAATATGACATGAAATGGGAATACAGAACATTAATCTTCGTGATGCTTAATATTAACTTAGAGGAACAACTAGTTACATAAGATTAATATTTCTAGTATGTAAGAATTACTTCTGTTATCAACTATTTTTTAGGATATTATAGAGATATATAATATTAATATTAATATTATGTTTTCATCTGATATGTATGAGTAATATAAAAATGCATAAGAGTAATTTAAAGAATATATATGACTAAATAGTTTGTTTTAAAAACTTATATTGAGATTATAAGGTGATTTGACACATGAGTAAAATATAATGATAATTAGCTCAAATATTCCTAGATGCTGATTTAAAAAGACTAATTTCATAAATATTTCAAGGGATATTGAATCTTAATTTCTAGAGGAATAAATGAAATGATTTGTTTCCATATTTGAATATTCAAATTTGATGTTTTGTGGAAGATATTCAAATAAATAATTAAATTTTATTTTATGTCAATATTTTTTATATATATAGAGATATATTTAAGGAAAATATAGAGTTCTACTAGAATGAAAATAGAGAAATTTATTTTGAAGAAAATTGTATTCACACACAGAGAGACGAACTGAATATTTTTTTGGGAATAAAAGGTTGTGTTTGTAAAGAATTTTCATACTGTAAGATTATAATCATTGATCAAATAGATTATGTTATAGAATAATTCTTTTACACTAGAACATTACATGTTGTATGCTCATTGAATTATCCTAGCATGAGTTAACCAAGTTAAATCTCTTTTATCTCTCTTTACATTCTTGGTAATTTCTTATTTACTATGAGTGAGAAATGAGTGATCCCATTAAATATGAAAAAATATAATTGGAATGGTTAATTTAAAATTAACATACACTAATTAACCCCACAGTCATAGAATATTCCTTATGTCAAACTAAGAACATATTTACTTAGTGAGAATATTATATAAATAAAATATCAACAACCATATCTTATGTATTATTCTTCATGTTTGGAGAAATATGAAAAAAATAATTATTACTTAAAACATTCCAAAAATGTGTTTTGAGAAATATTTTCTTAATATTTTAACAAATATATTTGTTAAAATATTTTATATTGGACAAATGTTTTATCTTTATATTTTTTTCAAGCATGCTATAGAATTGGATCTAATCATATACCTTGTGTACTAGAAACTATCATCTTGTTTAATCACACCAAATTTTGTTTATAATAACTCCCCTTATTAAATAAGATTATTGTGATAACACGCATAGTACTGCTCATGTCTACAAGTTCGATATTTCTTTTCATAATCCTACTATATTAGAAATTCATAGTTAATTATTCTTGTCTTGGAGTAGTATCATGATGGTGGGAATTTTAGGATGTGTCCTAGGGTGTGTGTGAGTGAGAAAAAATCACACTAAAATAAAATGTGTTGGCCTATGGGGATCACCGTTAGTTGGAAAAGTGACCCAAGTGGGTAATAGATTATGGTGTGTGGTGTTGGTTACCAAGGTATTACATGAGACCCATTGGGATAAATGATAAGGATCATGGTTTAGGGCAGTCGGGTTATGGAAAATGACATCACAAACAATACCCAGCCTAAAGTAAAAATCCATTACCTGAGTTTGAGGTGCGGGGTACCCAATAAGGGTGTTGTGATTTAGGGGGTGGGGAGTTTAACACCCCTAGAAAAGTGAGAATTAAAAGTATGATTAGTACTAATAATTTAAACAAATTTAACCTTTATTTTTGGGAGCCTACATACTTTGAATTCCCAAATAAAGCATGACTGGATTGGAGTAGTGTGAGGATGGGTGACCTCTGTGAAAGTTTATCTGGTTGTCCGAGTGAGGAAAAGGAAAATTTAAAGAACTTGTGTAACCTATGGGGACAGTCATTAGTTATATAAGTGAAATTTATGGGTAATAACTTACGGTATACTTAGAAGACAAAAAATGTATTACAGGAGGCCCATGGGGTCATATGACCAGGTTCATGTCCTTGGGTGGTTGGGCTGTGACAAAAAATATATGAAAAATAAGCATCCATTTGAATTTCTAAATCAACTCAGGGTTTAATGTATTCAAATAAATCTATCCCCCTAATTTAGAAACTATTTCTCCATAACTTGGGTTTATAATTCAAACCATCAATTCTTTATTATTTTTTAACATTTATATATATTTACCCCTTTATATAATGTATGATTGATTTTATATACCCTTCAAAAAAGTGATTTTATTAACACTAACACATAATGTTGACTACCCAAAAAGTTTCTTTCTCCATTTTAGTAATTTTGTAAAATTTATTCCCTAATGGAAGCACCAACCATACTTCATGATGACTATTTTGGTTTTTATAATCTAGGGTGAAAATTGGAAAAATACTATTTTTATACCTTAAAATTATACCCAAATACATCATCGAAAAAACTACAAAGCACAGTCACAGCTTTCTTAGTTCGATTATCCTCAATACAATGAGTACATAAATTAAAATTTTATTAAACTCATCTATTTTTTTAGAAAATTTCTGACAATGATTACCAAATTAATTCGATGGATATACTTATCTTTAAAGGAGACCCCATTCTCGCAAATTTATTAACATGCTTAATAATATTGAGTGCATGAGAGGAAACTAAAATTACATTGGTTATCTTATATATAATAAATTATTTTGAAACTATATATATAATATATCTATGATTCCCATAATAAAATAGATCCTATTATTCAATAGTTTTAAAAGCTATCTTCTAAGGAAGGGATTTCTTAAAACTATAAAAGTTTTCTTCTTTTTTATGAATAATTATCAAATTTTTTATATCAATATAGAAAATTTCTTCAATTAAGATTATCATTTTATAGGATTGATCTAAAAGTCGTGTTTTATGATGATAATTCGATTTTATCAATAAATTTATCTCTTATCAAATGATTATCTTGTTTTATAATCATGTAATAAATAATTTTATCAAATATTTCCCCACTAAAATGATGAACACTTTTAAATATTGGATCATAAACATTATAATTAAATGATAAATATTTCAATAAGTAATTAATTTTCATTTTAGTTTATCTAAAATATTATAGATTTAGATATGAAATCCTATTAATCATATCACATATGGTTCTTTGATTATTGAGTGGACAACCATTTACTTATGACCATCAAATGGGTGAGCATAACTCTTTTTCTCTAGCATCCTAAAATTTACAGTTTCTAGATATGTATAGACCAAATATTACACTAAATAAATGTAATAAATATTATTAAGGTCACCCAAAACATTATTTACTTACTAAATTAATTTATAGGCTCCCTTATTTGGAAGAACCCACCTGGTTAGATGATCATGGTCTTAAAAAATGTTTTATTTAGAAGGGATCTAACACTTAGTACTCATTATGGGTATTAAAATTTTACTATATTATCTCATTTATTATATTCATTTTTGAATGATTCTAATAATTTAGTTTGGTATCATATACCTTTAACCATATTAACATGTATAAAACATAATAATATATAAATCTTTATGAAACTCATTATTTTTGTTACTAACGAGAAATGAAATCCAATTATATTTCATATATTCATATAAATTATATGTATAAGATACATGATCTAATTTTTTATAAATTATTAAAAGCATATGAAATAAAAATACCCACAACCATAATCCTGGTGCAACAAGTATTCAACCCACACTTTTTTAAACATAGCCTAAGCCCCCAAACAACTGAGATGTCTGACACCGAATACCATTATCCCTGGATCACTACTCAAGAAAGGAATTAATTCCAATAAAATCATAACATATAATATTTATAAAGAATAATCAATCTCAACATTCATGTTTATAATCCAAAAAAATTATTGTTATAGTTGAATGTAACCAAATATTATGTTACACCAATCATGTAACTCCTTATATGCATGATATGAAATTTATAAAATGTGTTTTAACATATTAAACTATTTCATAAATCCATTCATAATATAACAAATTTATATTCATTAATAATAAACCATGTACGAATAAATAATTTAATGATTCATTAATCTTGACATGTGAGAAATATTTATAAACACTTTATAATTTAGAAATGGTTTATATATATTACATAAATATATAAAAATGAAAATTTCAAATTTATTTAAATATAAAATATCAAATATAATCAATTTATATGGTATTTAATATGAACTCCTTCATAATAAAAATATATGATATTTATGAAAACTTTTATAATCACACAAATATTTCATATTTTATATAAAAACATTGCATATAATAAATAACACTTATTTTATTTAATCCTCCCTATTAAATACACTTTTTTGACATGGTTTAAATAAATTTCCAAATTATGAAATTTAATATGAATATTTCATCTTATTATTTATGAATATTTAATAAATCAATACAAATAGTTTTATATTTATCATTATTTTACAATTTATAAACAATTTATATATTTACAATGTAAATATAATTTAAACCTAGATTATACAAAAAAATTTGGTATGGTTTAAATCTATCTTACATTCATAATGGGTTTAAAGAAAAACCATGATGAGGTTTCTACCATGTGACAACACTTGATAAAGAAAACCATGACCATTTTAATTGGTTGATGTTGTTTCATGTCAAGACTTTAGAGTCCATACTTTTGAAACAATGAAATGTGTTTTATAAGACACAACTGGATTTTTTATAGAAATAAAATTTCAATAAAAACCATGAGTGTTTTATAGGTAAACTAAAATGTTGTGTCATAATATTTATGATGATATATTTTTCATGAAGCCATTACTGGCCCATTTGTCTCAAAAAATGGCATAGTTTCATAAAATTAATAAAACCAAAGTCATTTTATCTTAAAAAGGCATGTTTTGTAAATTTATGAACAAAAATAATTTTAGAAAAAATATTTCTTGATTCTATAAAAAACTATTTTTATAGTTTCTTCATCTTTCAGAAACTTCAATCCAAATGAGATGGAAAAATATTTGATTCCATTAAAGGGTTTTGGGGTGGACAATTAATGTTAAAACATAGTTAAAACAATCAACCAAAATCTATGTAATTCCATAGGATCTTAGTGATACTAATAATTTCAATTTTTTTAACATTTTGTAAATTATTTATTTTTTCCTTTGATTTTAATGTTTGGAACTTGAATTAAGAAAATTTTGAAGAATTCATAGGATGAATGGTTAGAGTTCACAATTACTCTAACAGTGCTGGTTAACTATCCCATGGGATACAGACGTGTTTAGTTTCTTATGTATGGTTAGAGCATAGTTTGACTAACTATGTGACATATCCAAGAAACCCTCTCTAGTGGCATATTAACAGTTGTTGTAAAATATAGAAATCCATACCTAACATTAATTTTTTTAAAATTTATAATCAATTACTTTTTATGTATTCTTATATTTTTCCAACATTTATTCAACCCATCATCCTTGAATCATACCTTCAGTTATACCTCTCCTTTGGATTCCTCAATGATATTTCCTCAACCTTTAGTTTTATATTCTCAAGGTAAATTATTCATTATCCCTTACTTTCTTATACACTCACATATTACCCCTTCTTCCTTTAAGTTATTTCTACTCGATGGATATGGAATCTAGGAATTTATATTTAAAAAATTTTATTTAGTGGCTTCTTCATATTAGGGTTTGTAATGATCCTTTTAGGGATTATTTTGATTCCATGAGCGGGATAATAACCATTTCAAATAAATTCACAACTTATGGTAGGTTTATCCACTTATTGGATTTTAAAAATTAAACAATGACTGATTTCGTTATTTTAACAAATGTTTTGAATTACATAATAAATTATACTTTGTATATTACTTGATATGAAGAAATTTTTTTATTTGTGTAGTTTTTCATTTTGTTTTAAGAGAAAATTTGATGTCTATAAGATTAAACACTGTTTTCTGATAAGCTATTCCCATAAGGTGTTTGATGAAATATATCCCTTAATTTAATTTGAATAAAGTAAAATAGTTTTAATGTCTTAATTAAAAACTAATTATAATGATTTAGCATAATCTAATACAATGTTTTCAAAAGGGATGGCCCGTGTTTTAACATTTTTATAGGGTATTTTGATTAGTATTTTAGACTTGAATTTTTATTGTTTTCGATTTAAAAAAGGGTGTTTTTTTTATTTTAAAATTTATTATTTTTTAGGCTTAATTTAATTTCAAAAATATTACATCTTCATGATAATATTTTTACATAATTTGGATAATATATTCCCTTGAATGTTTCCCCATGACAGTTTTTTTATAAAAATTAAAATGTGATATATATTATTTGATATGGATGGAATTACAAGGAATCATGGTTATTATTATTCTATAAATATTATTGATAAAATGGGATAATTATATGAAGGTTGTTGAGAGGTGTAAGTGAGATTTATATACAATCAATTTATTCTTTATCTGGTTATCTTATTATATGCATATTTTATATCTCAGCTTTATTTATATGTCATGGGAAACATTGGTTAGCTAGGTAGTAAATATTGGTCAATTTATTTCACTAGACCTGATGATCCTCTATATAGTGGGTTTCAAGTTGGGAATTTTATCTTGTAATGTAACACCCTAATACTTTACAACTTATTTCTTTTAGAATAAATTTAATTTCATAGATACCTTGTGATAAACACAACACCAGGTTTAAAAAAATTTCATACTCTATTAAAGTAATATTTAAACATAACCATTTTAACCTATCCATTAAATTATAGTGTATGAATAGGAATAACTACATTTATATATTTTACACATTTAAATTTTTTATCTATTGACTATAATCCCACATCGAATTTGAATTTAAAATTGAAAATTCAAAAAATCCATACCTTTGAAATTATCTTCAACTTATACTTATTTTAATTCATTATTTGGGATTTATCTAGTCCATTAAGGTTTGAATATACAAATTTAGTCAGGATCAACTATATTTATCAACAAACTATGTCCCCCTTTATGGCTAGTCAATCTTCTCCATAGAACAAAATTTCTCCTCATTTCTCCAGGTTTAAAAGATCATGAAGTGATTTCATCTCCACAATATAAACCTTATTTCCAAATAATTGTATCATGATTTATATTTTTAAAATTTATTCTATATAATAAAAAATTCTAACCCATCATATTAATTTTTGATAAATTCTGTGACTCTTATGTATCACTATATGTCACAAAGAGACCCTTACATATCATGGGGAAACATCAAATAACCATTATGTATCATAAAAATAACCCTCAAATATTTCATATACCTCAAATAAATTCTTTAATATTAATATATAAACCTTTAAATATTAAATTTTCCAATTAAAAAACCATAATTTTTTGAAAAAAAATTATTTTATGTATGAGAAATGTTACTTTTGTTCATGATAAAATTAACTCTTACATATTACGGTATTTTCTATTTTTCTAGAATTAACCTACTCAGAACCATAATGATATTTATGTATTGAGTAAATTATACATTATGTATCACTTTATACTATATATTTACTCTTACATATCACCCTAGATTAACCATTTATGTACTAATATTTGTAAATACTACTATTATTCCAACATATACCATTTTATCCTATGTTTTGAATTTTACAAAACACTCATTTTTACTATTGATTTTTCTTGATGTATATATAAAAATATTAGAAATTTATAAATAGATTTATCACCTATTTTTATTATTGATGAATAAATTATTATAATTTTTGAAGTCATATGTAATGAACTAACCCTGAGTACCATCTAAACCAATATCTGTATTGATTCACCACTAACCCAAAGAGCATTCTTGATCCCCATGGGTAAAAAATAATCACCATGGAATACAATAACAACTATTTGGAATTATTTCACACATAATAAAAGATAAAAATATTCAAAGTAAAAAACAGAAACATCATCAGATAATTAAATCAAAATAACCTCCTCTGGTACAAGGAGATGATAAAAAAATTGAAAGTAATACATAACTACAACAACCCATATCTTGGTGGACCATGAACACCCACCATGTCCCAAGTCACTTTCCCTTGGACAACCATTCATGAACCCACAAAGTAAAATTTTGAGAACATGATCACCTTCTATAAGAACATAAATGTTGTAAACACCAAATGGCATAATAAAGGTGTAAGCTATAAAGCCTAGTAGGATTTCTCCAAAGACTCTATGAAGTTACTTTATAAGGTAATCCAAATATGGTAAAAGTGGAGTAAAATAAAGTGAGTAAAAAATTACATTTTAGGATAGGATAATAAATCCATAGGAATCAGTCTATAATAGTGATGGGTCAAAAGTAGTGTTTTAAACATTTCAAAAACATTTATCAAGAAAAAGTTAGAAAATAATCCATTTTATCACTTCAATACAAAACCTTTTCTTGAAGATACTTGAAATATATTTCACGAGCTGTAGTCTGATTAATAAATTAAATTAAGAACAAACACATAATA
This sequence comes from Viscum album, assembly GCA_963277665.1. Classification (NCBI taxonomy): domain Eukaryota; kingdom Viridiplantae; phylum Streptophyta; class Magnoliopsida; order Santalales; family Viscaceae; genus Viscum; species Viscum album. The sequence goes on from OY728122.1 coordinate 47,014,442, forward strand.
TCAAATGTAATAAAAGAGTCAATAAAATAGATTCAGTGTGAATCATTTCAATAAACAGACCTATCAATAGCATTAATCAATAGGGATATTTAATTTTTTCATGTATTATGTATATAGTATAAGTAATTCATGGGTGTAATAAATATATGATAGTGAGTCCACCATAGTAATTTTAATAAAAAAAAATCATGACTGATTATTGGTCTTACATATATTGTCATGGGTCTCAAGAAAACCGAGTCCACACACACTTACTTTCCTGCCCACATGTCTATAACTTGAACTTATCATGTTCTATATAGATCCACTAGACGGGGTGTGAGTCCTATAGAAAAGAATATATCTAGGTCATCTCATTTAACTAAACTAGTTCCCATGACTAGTCAAAGTGGGTCAGTGAGGTAATAAATTCACATGGATCAAAACAAGGATCATTATCAGTGTCAACATGAGCTCAAGACCTCAATATTTAATTCTATCTCAGTTCACATCTCACTCACCCTTAAACTCCATCAAGTGAATAATCCATTTTTAACACCCATTTTTGGGATGTAAAAGAAATTATAAAATCATATTAAGGGATTAAAAATAGAGAGGTTCATAAAAAATTTCCAACTGGTCCATCAAACATTATCAATTTCAATACAAAACATTTTCATCAAATCAATATTCAAAAGGGGAATCATCCCCTCTTCCTCACACAAGTCATTATAAAAATACAAAATGGTCTTTTTAACCAAGAATATCTTTAAAAAAACACTATGGAAATAAAATAAAGTTTAATAATGAAAAAGGATTTAAGTCATTTTGAAACATGGTATTACACACTTTTTCTTTATACACAAGTCACTTATATGAAATTACCAAATAATTCCTATTTTTAAAAACAAGATGAAAATAATTGAAAAATATCTATGTGTTATTTTTAAAATTAAATCATTTGAAATCTCATAAAAACCCAAATTATTCAACTCTATTCATTTCAAAAAATAAAAATTTTACTTTAGAAATTTTTTTCCTAAGCCCTCAATTTCTACAAAAAAACCTTAAAAATATCATTAATAGGGAATCAAAATCAAAATGGAATTCACATATATATATATATATTAATGTTATATAAATTCCATATCATAATAAAAGGAATATAAATCTTCACAACTATGTCCATTCCATGTTCAGTCCATAAAAAGGTGGATCAAAGAATCATTCATGATTAATTTCAAGTTAAACATTTTTAGAACATATGTTATAATACAATATTCACATATTTATATACTTTTTCATAAATAAGTAATTATAAATAAAAATAAATACACAAAAAACACATACATTGAATTTCCATAATTCTAACCATAATAAATCTAAGATGTGTTAACTATGATGGAGATTACTGAATAAAAGAAGAGCGATCCTGATAAAAAAGACCCAAAATAAAAAATTACACATCATCCATAAATGATCCAACGAATAAAAAAGGAACTATATAATCTAGTAAGAATGAATCAAGAGAAGATGATAGATCGAAGGCTAATAGGTTAAGAACATACCCAAAGAGGATCACTTCTTCAATCAACAATTTGATCCACCTAGGCAAGATGGTGGGAGATCTAAAACACCTCTAGAGGGATCCCAAAATCCATATTATTTGAATAGAGTTGAATAGAGGAGTTTGGATTTAAATTGGGGGTCTCAATATTTTTATCTATGGAAAAAACACTATATGAAAACCCCCCATGACCACGATGTAGAAAGCTGAAAAAATAGGTAAACCAAAGTGTAGTGCATAAGGATACACCACAACCCTCCTAGTCTATCATGCTACAAGATACATGGTGTAGTCTATTCCTAGATCCTATATTCCTATGGTATGACTATGTAACATACCACACACCACACAAAAACCAACCTTAAATTTATAGTGGAATAAAACATATCTATATTATAGTTGGTATGTTCATGCTATAGGTGTGCCTGTAAATAAATTGACTACCAAATCATGGACATCACAACTGTCTTGTTCCACACCAATTATCCAAATAATAGATTTAACAAGCATGGAGTAACTTCCTATAAAATTTAATTTTTTTTCAAAAACTCCCAAAAATCCATAATAACACCCAAACAATAAGTTAAAAAGGATAAGTGATAAAAATATACCTAAAATCTTTTTACGGGATGTTGTATTTTCCTCATCATATCACTTTTTATCCCCACAAATATTCTAATCTAAATTATCGTAAACGATGTTATAAAATAACTCCCTCACTCATGTTTCGAGGTGACTAGTCAATGAAACCAAAAATATTCTTTCTAATAGAATTATAAGATGAGTACATCTCATCACAAAAAAATTAACAACCTTGAAAGGAAAAAAAAATTGAGAAAAACTGAAAATAACTAGGGAAATGGAATAGGTCTCCCCACAATTCCATGATTGACCAAAATGGTAAAACATGATAATAATATATCCTATCAACCCCAAGAAATATATTTTAAACACTCTTAACTGAGAAAATTTTAATATAAAAAAATTAACTCTCAAATTAAAGGCACAAAAAAACACCGTAATGATTCAAAAAGTGGAAGAATTCTCATGGAATATAAATAATTTAACATCCAAAAGAATGGTATATAAATGAAAAATATTTCTACACTAGGTATGTACTAAATGGTAACCTAATATTTTCAAAATATAGCTGTTCCCAATGACAAGTTCATCAAAACATCCACTAGAACCTCTAGGTTCCTGGTCCACAAAAATCCACATCATCCTAATTACCCTTATACTACCCCTAATTCTATCCATGTCTAACCAAAAAGAACTTAGAACAACAAGGTTGGTGCACAAATATAGTATTTCTGTCTCACAAGTGAGATCATCTATCACATTATAATCAATATCTATCCATATAGAAAAAAATAAGGGGATACCAAGGAATAACAACCAACCCAATGATATCCTACACTGCCCATAGTAAAACACCCATGGAAGGAAGTAATTGAAGTGTTTGTGAAATAAAACAACATCACCAATTAAAGGATCTCAAAGAAATAGTCCACTCTATCACTAGAATAACAAAAAACCTCAAGGTACTTAAAGCATTCAACATGAAGGATAACCATTCAATAGTTCACATCCATAGGTCACAAATAAAAAAATATTAAAAAATTAAACCATCATAATGATCACTACCAAGGTCCATAAGAGATCATCAAAAAAATATCTAAAAACAGGTCACTAAGATCTCTAAAACAAAAAGGTTTCCAAAAAAAGTAGACATTCCACAAGAATGAAAACTAAAATTGTTCTTCTCTGACATTGGAAACAACAAAAATTTGGGTCAAAATCTAACATAACCATGAAATACTCTATTTTTTTTAAAAGATTAACTATGAGTACTATGGATATATCTACACAACCATGAATCATTCACCACCCCATAGTTAGAAGATAATAATTCTTAACTGAAACTTCTCATTTAAGTATCCAAAATTACAAAACCTCTTAAGTATTCTGAAGTGTCCACACCCTTCACAAACACTAGGAACATTAAAAAACAACTTCTTAGAATGATCAGTTGTTCTACACTAGAAAAATATGAAATGCCTCTTCTTTCACAATGAATATTGTCTCTTATAAACCAAAACACATGGGTAATTAGATGAGAAATATTATCCTAATTAAACTTTCAATGAGACATTACCAAATTTCTATATCTCTAATAGCTTCATCTTAGTTGATAAGTCCCTTTTATGTACTATTAGATAAGGGTTCAAACAAGTCACTTGGAAAATGTCTCCAAGGTTAGGGTGAAGTCATTTTATAAAACATGTTTACTTAGAGTCATTACCAATAATCATAGGTATGAAAAATTCGAAACATGATAATTACTTGGAATACTCCATGACTAATAGTACATCTTGACTGAAACCTAAGATCTTAGGAAAAATATCTTTTTTCACTTACTCAGGATACTAGCACTTAATGAAGAATGAATTGAATAATTCCTAGGATATTATTTCAAGAAAATAAAATGGAATCATAACTTCTAACCACTTTTATCTAGGTCCCTAAAACAAGGAGTTGATATATTTCACCTTTAGATAATCAGAAGTCTCAATAGAAACAAATTTCTCTTCAACCTATTCAAGCAACATCATTACTTCAAGGAAACCCACTAAATTCTGTAATAAAGTGGATGAAAATCCAAAAAAACATAATTAGGGTTTAGAGGATAGAAGGACTCCCCCCCACAACTCGATTCATATTCTAGGTAGAGTCATTGATTTTATATTTCACATCTAGAAAGTGTGAAGGACTACTCCAAATAATAGATCAATGGAAATACTTTCTATATTTCATGGATAAAATTCTGGGATACATTTCTAGACATCACACAACACATGATTATCAAATAAAGAATAAATAAATACTTATACATATCAAAAATCCATTTAAAGAATAATCCAATCTATTTACATCAAAACATTACTATAGTGAATCACAAAAGATTATACCCATTTATTAAACATTTCACTTTTCTATCAAAATGATAAATCATTATATAAATCGATCGCAATTTGAAATATACTTTACTAGATCTTGGAAATTCTTTTACGGTTTCAAAATAATTAATCCAATTTTTCAATTGTCAAAACCATTTCTATTTCAAACCCATTATAGACCAATTTTTTATTAAAATATTTCTTTAACACATCACTAAATAGTCCTTGGAAATCAGATTTCCAAACCAAACATTTCTCAAAAATTACTTTAGGGTAATTGAAAACATTTATCAGTGAACTCTAAAAAAACTTTTTTAACCTACAATTTGGTTCCCACAAAGTATTAAAAATCATCAACAAAGGGATTAAAGTTGAAAAAACTAAACAAGATGGTGAGAAAACCATTTCTATAACCCTCCGAACTAACCTCACCTGAGTTATGTCATTTTAGCAACAAATCGGCAAGGTTCCAAGTTTGGGTTGAAGTGTTACTATGCCTGGATTGGCCGTCTGGGACAGTAACCCATGGACCAACCACACAATTGTCCATAGAATGAATTTTAGATCAACCAGACTAATTACTCATAGTTTACTAGACCATGAAGACACAATATGTCTATGGTCATCATTTCATTCCAATTCCAAAAAACACACTGGATTCTTAAAATCAATGATTTTTACATCAGGAATATAAATTACATTTATCATCATGAAATCAATAACTCAAAAGAAATATTCAAGTCACTACATCCCTAGTAACTCGTGTTTCATCGTATAGAGGTGTTGATCAAGAACACTCACATGAAGTACCTCTTGATTCTTGACACATTCTTAATCTCCATCAACTATAAATCATGGAAAATAACACAAGGTATTTTGAGTATTTTTATTTTTATTTTAAGGAAATAAGTCATTTAGTATTATTTTTATTGAAAAAACCTAGACTACCATCCAAATAGATATTTGTGCTGATTCACCAATAATGAAAAGATTTTTCCCAATCCCCATGGGCTGGTGACAAGTGCCTGGGCATCAAAAAAGAACCATGAGAGAGATTTCTCCCATAATAAAATTAATGTACATTTTGGATACACCATCCAACAAATAAATCAAATCATCAACCGCTAGAACAATGATTTGATAAAAAACTAAAAGTAAAAAATAAGTACCAATAATTTTATCCTAGTGGTCCATGATCGACCACCATTTCCCAATTCAGATTCACTCAAAAAACCATTATTGATGAAAAAAATCAAGATGAAGAGAACATGAGAACCAACTATAAGAGCATAAAGGTTGTAACCATTAAATGGTACAAGATGGGCGTGTGCTAAAAATACGTATATGATTTTAGCAAAGAGTCTATATAGTTTCTTTATAAGGTAATATGGATATTCTAAAGGAGGATTAAAATAAAGAGAGTACAATAATTTACATTTTAGGATAGGAAAATAAAGCCATAGGAATCAGTTTACAATAATATTTTGTTTAAAATAGTGGTTTAATTTTTTTAAAAAAAATTAAAAACTAATATTGGAAAATAGTCTATTTCATCATTTTAAAATCATACATTTTCTTGAAAATCATTGAAAATAATTTCATGAGCAAGAGTCATATTAATCAAGAAAATTAATAACATTCACATAATATCACAATCTATACAAGATTTAATTCAATAGATCTAGGGTATATCATATCCATAGAAAGATCAATCAAGAGTTGTAATCAATCAAGAAAGGAAACTCTAGTTTGAAGTAACGATAATGAACATTTTCATGTATTGAGTATAAATTATAAATATTTCATGGGTAAAATATATATATGATAGTGATTCCCCCATATTCAATCAAATTCATAAATCAAGACTGATCTTTGGGATTACTTCTAGTCTCATGGGACTCAAGAAAACCAAGTACATGCATGCCAACTGTTCTAGTAACATGTCCATAACCTGAACCTATCATGTTTAATAAGGATCCACTATATGGGGTGTGATTCCATAAGAAATGAATATATATATGTATATATATTTCATATAATCTGATTACCTAGGTTCACTTGACTAGTCAAAATATGTTAGTGACGTAATCAAGTCTCATGGCCCGCAATAAGGATTCTTATCGGAATTAACATAGACTCAAGCCCTCAAGATTTCGGTCAATATCAGTTCACATATCACTTATCCTGAAATTCCTTAAGAGAATAATCCATTTTTAAACACCAATTAGAGGGAATTTTTATAATAATGTAAATAATAACATGGTATTAACATAATCATAAGATCATAAAAAAGTACTAACTAGGCTGTCAAACATCATTAATTTCAGTTCAAAATTTGTTCATCAAATCAAAATTAAAAAATGGGAATCATCCCCACTTCCTTTCTGAAGTCATTATCAAAATTCTAAATGGACTTATAAACCAATAATTTCATTAAAAAAATACCTAAGGAATTTGAAGGAATTTTACCTATGTAAAAGGCATGAAGTCATTTTAAAACATGGTTTTACACCCATTCTCTATGGGAACAAGTCACTTATTTCAAATCACCCAATAATACCTTATTTAAAAACAAGGTGAAAATAATTCAAAGATGGATCATGTTAATTTCTAAAAACAAATCATTTGAAACAATGTACAAACCCCAAATAATTAAAATTATCTCATTTTGAAACAAGTCACTTCACATTAAAAAACAAAACCAATCCTATGCCCACACTTTCCACAAAACAACCATTAAATTATATTTAAGAGGGATCCAAAATCAACATGGAATATATATATATATTATATTGAGAGAAAAATATATATTAAAAAAAGGATTATAAATCTGAATGATTATTTCCATTCCATGTCTATTATATAGAAAGTAGGATAAAAGAATCATTCATAAGGAATTTAAAGAAAAAAACTCACATAACCTGTCTTAGAAAATAAGTGAGAAAAATTTATAAACATTTCCAACAACAATGAATTATAAAAAATGAACTATAAAATTCACCTACATGGAATATCTGTAAATTTAAGTATAATGAATCTGAGATATGTCTTCTATGATGGATATTTCAAAATCATTGATCTGGGATCCCACTACAAAATATAATAGATCCATAATTACACATCAACCATCAGTGATCCAATGAATCAAAAATATAACATAGACTCTATTAAGAATGAATCAAGAAGTGTGATTGATGTCTAAGAGGATAAGAACATACCAGATGAGGATCACCGCTTCGATCGACACATCGATACACTAAGAGGAGATGTTAGGAGAGCCAAAACACCTCTAGAGGGATCTTGAAATCCAAAGGGGTTTAATAAATTATAATGGAGGAGTTTCGAGTTAAATATGAGGTCTCTATATTTTTTATTATTGTAAGACAAAACAATATGCTTCAACCCTCCCATGACTATGATATATAAATCTAAAAACATATGGAGACTATGATGCAGTGCACAAGGATATGATATAGCGACCCCTAGTCCAACCTACTCTTAGATCCATGGTTCATTCTTCACTCAGATCTTATATTTATGGGGTAGGGCTACCACGCATCTCACATTACATGTCACAAAACTCTTACATAGGATGTGTCAAAAAAATATTCATAATATAGTTGATCTATCCACACGACAACTATGCCTGAAAAGGAAGTGATAGAAAAATCATCCATGTCATAACTGGCTCAACCCACACTATATCTAGAATAATCCACACCACAACCCATATCAACCATGACACAACTTCCATTAAAATTATAAAATTTCTAAAAACTCTGAAAAACTCCGAACATCAACCAAAAAATAGGTTACCAGGTATAAGGGATAAAAATATACTGGGAAACTGGTAATAAGATATTAATCATATGTTGATGTCACTTGTTTTGTATGAATTCCTAATAAATTCTATTTTATAGAGATTTTTTACATTTGGAATTCATATTACAAAGTTATACCCTAGAATCAATGACATATGATGAAGAAATATGATTATAATGAAATAATATTAATTAATTATTATGATCTGAATAAAGGATTATGAATAGGAGGATGGCTTATGATGAAGTCACACAAACAGTAAGAACTATTACGAAGAAAACATACGATCTGGATGATTAATTTTGATTTAGTGAAGACTTATGATTGATATAGAGCCTTTTGATTAGATACATATTCATATGATCCAAATCCAAGTCATATAATTATACGGATGTCATATGATAGATACCATTGCAGATAAAAAACATATACTAAACCAACAAACTTATGAATTTCAAGTCATATGAAACACAAATATATATGAATCTAATGAATTATGAAACATGGTATTTTTAATATATTAATATGGTTTCTACAAACTTATTATCATTTTACTATTTTTAGATAAGTCCACTCTTTTGTTTTATTTTATTTAATGTGGTGATTCTCAAATGAGGAAAGACTAAGTAAATTAAATCTTCTATTTCCTAGAAATCATATTTTTCCATGGATGGCCACAACTACTTCAAACAACTAACTCTATTATTCTATTCTCAAATAATTAGTTTACATGAAAAAAGGATAGAGATTTATTTTTTATTATATTATTTACTCTTTATTGTTTGAATTAAATAGAGTAATTTGAATATAAAAATCTAAAAGAACTACAAAGAACATGAGTTGCATGTATACTATGTGTTTTTTAAAAAATATTTTTTAAACAATAAATAAGGAAATTTATACTATTTTTTGTGATATCAAGATATATCTAAAAGAAAAATTATTCAAATTTTCTTAAAATTTTATTCATTTTCTAAAAATATTGATCATCTACAATTAGTTTCTTCTTTCAAATGTTAAAAAAATGATTTATTTTTTTTTAAATTTATTTTACTATAATGTGAGAACTAATTGTACTTAGTGTTCAAAAGGATGTGGATAGGTATTTTAAATAGAGATCTATGTGAAAAATCTTAGAACCTTTATTAAAATTTATTTTTTCTTTCACTCAAATATTGAGGAAAAAAGAGAAATACTTTCTTAGTGAAAGTCCCCAAACCTTCTTTTGTGTTGGTGGAGTAGATAAGGGGAATTTCTATTTCCCTGGACCACTATAAATATCCTATATTTTACACCTCATCCATAACTATTTTTTTCATATCATATTGAGTAGAGTGAGATAGGTTCGAATTGATTTTAATAATGTAGTTTCATTTCGGATAAAAAATTTAATAACTCAATTCAATCCCCAACTTGATTGATTTGTGAAACTGCACTAGAAAAATAAATTGGTTGTAGAGAAAGTTACTTTTGAGTCCTCAACTTTTACTAGTTTTTGTATGAATATTAATTTATAAATTTTCTATAATGGTTGAAATGAAATAAAAAATGTTAATGGGAATATCTCTCTATTTCAATGAAGATAACTATATCATCTAGAAGGACATAATGATTATATATCTAAAAAATATCATTTTTAAAGTATACCTCTAGTATGTGAAACCTTAAAAAATTACTACAGTGGAACTATATTATGATCTACTATTAAATAATAAGAATATGATTTTAATTTTAGATATGTTAATGTCTTTATCAATGGATTTATTCTCTATTAGTAAAACTATGTTTTACAATTCCGTACTACAAATGAAATGTGTTAATTTTCTGTGGTGGCATATTAAGGTACTAAAAATGTCATATAACTAAGGCACACCACTTCTAAGATAAAATCTGACAACTTCATAATACACAGGGGAGAAAATATCAATGAAATGAGTAAAATTATTATAGAGATATTAAAGGATGTTTCTACCTTAGGACTCATGTTCCTCAATTAGATCAAGAATTGAATGTTCTTAGAGTCTCAACATCTAAATGAAGTGAAATTCATTCTACTATAATACAATATTCAGTAATTAAATATCTCAAAATAATGGATCTTATATGAACTCTTAGTATGTATAAATCTAATATGGAAACATAAGTAGTTGATCATAAAACGATTAAAAAAGTGATTTCTTCTTTGAATATTTTAACTTTTATGGATGAGAATAAAGCTAAAGGGAAATTATTTTTTGACTCATATAAGGGAGAAGGATCAATCTTTTTCAAATCTTATGGAGAACTTTATCTGTTTACATGGATGTTAAAAAATTTATATAATAAGAGAATGGGATTCAAAAAATCGTTCAATAAGTACAATAAATTTGAAGGAAATTCCAAATCCAATAATATGATATGAATACAATAAACATGGACATATAATTATTAGTTTCTCGTATTTGAAAGAAAAAAAAGAAATATAAAATAATTTTTTATGGATAATTATATTACAAGATGAGAGAGAAGACAAATATGAAAGAAACCAATAGTGATTATAAAGTATCCAGTGATAACACTTATTTTGATTTAGAATTTGAGTAAAAAATCAAAAAGAAAATATTTGTTTTGTTGTCCAAAATCAAGAGGTACAATTATTTTATTCTTCTATCCATGATTCTGAATGATATTCTGAAAATTATTATTTTGGAAAATTAAATAATTCCTTTCCATTTTAGAATGTAAGTTTGAATATATTAATAAGAATAAAAAATTAATTAAGAAAACCCATGAAGTTATGATAACTGAAAAGGTGATCTATCCAAATAGTTTTTAGAAATGAAATAAAAACTAGATGAATGTTCTTCTAATTAAATTGTTCATGAAAATAAAATAATGGTATTAATTTTTGAATTAAAATCTCTTAATAATGTTATAAGTTTATTTACTGTGGGGGATTATATTATCTAAATCCATGGTAAATACAAATCTAATGAAAGTAAAATAGGCATAGGAAGTAATAGAGACACTCCTAATAAATATAGAAATTATTTTATGTATAAATCTAAAAATAAAATAATTTTTAATATTTCACGTATTTACTATGGTATAAATGGTCACTATGATAATGATTGTTGATTCAAATATCATCAATTTTTTATTGTAAATAAGTCTATTTGTTATTGAATCTTATCTAAATATAGTGAAAGAGATTCCAAAAACTATATATTTATTTATGTCCCAAATATTTAATTTCTAACACTACAAAACCCAAGTGAATTTTGGTACCAAATAATATTCTTGTTTAAATTTATTTTTTAGGGAAAAATACATAAGTACAAATATAAAGAATGATTTTATGAGTGGTGGATATTTGAGACATACAAGTGAATATTTTTCTAACCTCCACTCTCTATCTATTATTTATAGACTATTTCAAATTTTTTTATAATTATAAAGGAGTGACTATTAGAGCTTAATTGGAAGGTGGTTCACATTCATTCCTCATCAATAAATTTTATTATCTTGAAGGGTTAGATAAAAACCTGTTACGTATGTCTCAAATTAGTGATGGTGTTTTTTTTCATTTTTCTCTAAAAATTCATATTATATTTTAAAAGATAAATTTTTTAAATTTAGATCACCTAAAACTAAAAATTAATACACTATATCTAGCCTTTTTCTATTCAAAAATGTAAACTATTTTAGTGCTAAAATTAATGAATCATTTATTTTTCATAGAAGTCTTGGACATTTTAATATTTATTATTTGAGAAAATTATCTATGAAAAATTAAATTTTCTATTCTCCTTAAAAAAAATTGGCAAAAATAAACCATGTGATGTTTACTAAATGTGAAAGAAACACATGTCCTCATTCAAGCTAATCAAATAGTATTCTAAATATATACCATTAGAACTTATTCAAATGGATTTTTTTGAACCATCAAGAACTAAAATCCTAGGAATAAAAAAAGTATTTTTTGGTCAATGATTTTTCAATATTTACATGGTTTAATTTTTAATACTTTAGAGTAAATAATTCACCATATTAATAAACTTATACATGACATTAGAGAATAAAAATGATATTAACTTTATTTTATTGGGAAGTGAAAATGGGGGAGATATTGAGAATCATGATTTAAATTAATTTTTCACAAAATTTTTCCTTAAATGTACCATATCTTCCCATATTATACCACAATATAATGGTTTTATGAAATTAGGAATATGACACCATTAGAAATTCTTCGACCAGTTTTGTGTAAATATAATATTCATACAATATTTTTGAGAAGCAGTTATCACAACATTATATGTGATCAATAGAGTTATAATTTGGTATCTCTTGAAGAAATCACCTCATGAGTTGTAGAATAATAGAAAATCAAAGGGTGGATACTTCAAAAATTTTGGATGTAATGTTTACATCTTGAAAACCAAGGATAATGTTGGTATGTTTTGATGTAAAGGATGATAAAGAAATCATCCTAGGTTACTCCACTACTTCAAAAGATTATATAGTTTTCAATAAGGTTTCAATTATTTTTGAAGAATTGACTCATTTGAAATTTTATGAAAGAAATATATTTGATCAAAAATAGACTAAAATTGATGACCTAAGTGATTATAGGGATAACCTGATACTTGAACCTCTTTTTGATAATAAAAAGTATGATGATATAGAACATGATCATGAAAAACATAGTCTTGAAATGACTAAATATTAATAAACTAAAAGTTTAATTCATATATATCCTAAAAAAAATTTAAACCATTATTTATATACCAATATATGAATCATAGATGAAGGAGTTTGTATTGGAATAAGTGCAGGTAACCAAGCTATATTATATTCTTTTTTATCCCAGCTTGAACCTAAAACTAGCTTTAAATGAAGAGAGTAGGATTTTAGTAATGGAAGAAGTTTTAACTCATTCAATTCAAAAAATGTATGATAATTTTATGGTAGACGATTTTAAGAAACATTTATTAGAAATAATAGGGTTTTTATAAATATTCTAGTTAATCATGGTGTGATCACTATAAATAAGGATAGATCAGTTTTCAGAGGTTATAACTAATATGAAATAAAATATTATGATGAAACCTTTTACCCATTTTCAATGTTAGAATACATTATGATCCTTTAAGAATATTCATCTTATATGAATTATAATTTTTTCAAATGGATGTAAAATTAGTTTTTAAAATGGATTCCAATTGGATAAAGTTTATGTTGAACAAACTCTATGCTTTAAAAGCCCTTATTTTCCAAAATTTTATTTTCAAACATACCAAATTTTTATATGGTATTGATCAAGAACCTAGTTCTTGGTATGAAAGGTTGAGTTCATTTATTTTATCAAATGGTTTTACTATAGGATTGATAGACCCAACAATATTATAGAACACTGAAAAATATTTTTTAATTTAAATTTCTATGGATGAAATAATTTTTAGATCCACTAATAAAAAGTTATCCAATAAATATTCAAAACTCAAGTAAAAATTATTTAAAATTGGAATGACGGGTGACTTAAATATCTCTCTTGGATTATGTATTTATCAATTTTTTTTTATAATTTTCTAGAATCAATGTAAAAACATACATGACTTACTTAAAAATATTTTAACTTGAAAATGTTAATGTATATATAAATCCAAGGAGTTCCAAAATTAAGCCTAACTTAGATAAAGATGTTAGGCTAGTTGAAAATAAATTACATGAAGGAATAATTAGAATCATATATATCTAACTATTTATAGATCAGATATTATGTTAATAGTATTTTTATTCCATATTTTATGAAAACCCAAAAGAGTCACTTTTTAATATATTCCAATATCATTTTAATGTATTTGAAAAGAACTACTTATCTTTATATACATTATCCAAAAACCTATAGATTTGATTTAATTTCATATTATAATGATGATTTTTTGGGAGTATATTATATAGAAAAAGTATATCTTGAACCTACGACTTTCTAGGAAAATATTTAACTTCATTTTCAAGTAATAAGAAACACTCGATTTCATTATCAACTACTAAAGTTGAATGCATTGCAACTAGTAGTTGATGTACACAAGTGTTACAGATGAAACACACATTAATGGATTATGGATTCAATTTTGATCATGTTTTAATTAAATGCTATAACACATCTTCAATCAAATTTTTTCAAAAATCCATAATCCATTCTGGAAAAAAAAATTAATTTAAGGTGTCATTTCATTAGAGATAAAATGAGAAATGGTAACGTAACATCCCGACCTGGATTCCATGCAACGAGGCCTCGATCTGGTTAGTCACATGCCCTTAAGCGCACCTCCCTATATGCTAGAGGGTAACGATGAGCAGCGTGGGTCTGGTAAGTAATTCATGGGGAGACTATACCCCCTTTTAACAGAGTAAATCACCAAAAGAACCAAACAATAATAAAAGAATGAGGAAGAATATAAATAACTAGAACAAAACCAAAGTCACAATCCAACAAAATAGGAAGTACAATACTTAACTAAACAGTAAACAATGATATGAAAATGAAAGTGACCAGTTTCTATAATGAAACTGAATGAAAAAACACGACGACTACCAAGAGGGTCCCGAACCACATCTGGTTCCCTCAACCATGCTATATCCCCAAAACATCAATCTATCCTAGGGCCTTGAACATTTCCTATCCTGCATCTAGAAATTCAGCTCATGTTCCAATCAATTGGCCTGAATATGGTGCGAGTACAACTCAGTAGGCCACAACCAATGGCGTCTAAACAAGTCTAGTCAAAAGACACTGTATGATGTTTTATATAGTAATATGTACAATTCATAAATAAACACTTAACACATTATCATTTATTATTTATTTAAACATATCAAACACTAGGATTCCAAAGGAGACCCGTATATCTATACTGACATTGCCTCATCCTGGAGCCCGAAGTGTTCCCTAGGTAATACCATAACTTAATAACTTCATCGACTCATGCTGGAGCTTAAAGTATTCAAAGGTGTATGGTATCTCAATACCTGATTCGACTCATTCTGAAGTTTGAAATATTATCATGTGAGGCCATTACTGAGAGTACTCATATTACTATTCTTATTTCAAAATTTTGATGACCATGTTCCCATCCTTTAAATTCATGGGGAATGACCTTGTTACCATTAACACATCACACATTTGGATGACCATGTTACCACACTTTAATTCATGTCGAATGACCATGTTTCAATTCACACATCACACATCTGGATGACTATGTTACCACCCTTTAATTCATGCCAAATGACCATGTTACCATTATCACAACACAAGTTATTAATTCAATAATTAATAATTCATCATCAATACATTACTAATTCAACAATTAGTTAAACACATCAAATCCATTATTTAACTCAACAATTAACTAAACACACAAAATCCATTAATTAATCCACTAATTAATTAATCATTAAATATAAATCTTATTCCATAATTAATTCTCCATAATTAATAATCCAATTAAAATCCCAACTTGTCATAAATAATCTCACAATTAATTATCTAAATCAAATATAAAAGCACATAATTAATCCATTATTAAAAATCTCACAATAGCCAAATCAATAACTCATAATTAATTCCCCAATTAATTATCTCAAACACAACCAAATAAATATCTCAAATAAAATATATCAAATCATAAACATTTTCCCTAAATAATTTATCTATTTGGGAATCCCCTTAGTCACTTAATTAAATATTCAATTAATCATCTATATCTCTAAAGCATAAAAAATTCAATTTCACATTACTAATTAGCCCAATTTATGAAAACAATTGCTGAGTAATTCTAGAAGATCATTAATATCATAAGCACATATCAAATCCATGACTATGAGAGTTCTATTTGACCACCTACCTCAGTTTGTTGATGGCTTTTTTCACAAAGTAAATCCCCAAAATCTGAGCAACACAACAACATCTATCAAGTTTTGGATATAAATAATTAAACCCAAAATTATGACCAAAATCATCAAGATCTATAATTATAATTCTAGATCCACAATACAATATCTAAATATCAAATAAAAGGATTAGATCCATAAAAACAGTGGAGATATTCCATAAAAAGATCATGGAATGTTATAGAGAAGAATGAGAGAATCATCAGGATGAAATCCACCTACCGTGACAAGATATTATTTTCAATATGGGATTCCAATAATGAATAACGGTGCTCAAAAGGTCTTGGAATACCTCTGAAAAGATCTGGGATCACCTAAAATCATCAAATCTAATGATAAGGTTGAAAATGATTAGTTTCTGGGGTTCAGGTGGGTTTGAAAATAATTTTCAAAAAAAGTAGTTCTGCCCGCATGGTTTCATCTACCAGCGGTGCATGATTAAAGAAACTATACATACCTAATTTTCTTGGTTCGTATGGTTCACATGGTTACCTAGGTTTGGGTGCACAATTTTTCAAACCATCCGCAAACCATGCACAACCCTATGTCCAAATATTTTTCTTAAAACTTCACCAAAACGCACCTCAAACCACAAATCTATAGAAAATGAACTTAAAGACAAAAAAGTGCCTAAAAATGTGCCGGAGATGACTCCAGAAAAGGCTAGGATCTTAAAATATCCCCACTTTATAATAGATCATCATGGATCTACACTCTCAAAATTCACTAAGATTCCAAACCAAAAATATAGGGCCATTGAGGCCTCATATATACTTCCCATTACCAAGTTTCCTCTTTTACACTTCCATGATTCCATATCAAACAAACTATTGGCATAGTGTTTCCCTGGAACAAATTTTCACTATGATCAAGCACACGTATCATATTTTCCTCAAAGGACACATCTATCTCAAGGTCAACATCATTCACATCGATCAGATGAGAAGCGTTGGGGTGATACCAATATAGTTGTGACACATGTGAAACATCTTGCATAATGCTATATTTCTTTGGAATATCCAATCGATATGCCACAAAATCGATTCTTTACACTACCTCAAATAGTCCAAAAAACCTAGGCACCAACTTACCCTGCCTCTGTATCCTATGGTGACCCATCCTAGGTGAAACCTGAAAGAATAAACAATCACCTTATATAAAATCTATGGGATTCCTTCATCTATCAGCATAGGACTTCTACCTACTCGGAGCTGAAGACATATGTTTTCGAATCAACTACACCTTCTCTGATGTATCCTGCACGAGACTCAGTCTTAAAGACTCTGACTCACCCACCACAAACTAGTATAGTTATAATCAACACGGCCTACCATAAAGTTCCTCATATGGTGCCATCTGAATAGTGGCCTTATAACCATTATTGTAGGTGAAATCCACTAAATCCAAGTGCTTCTTTGAAGAACTAGTGAAGTCAAGAAAACATGCCCCCAAAATATCCTCTAGCACCTATATGGTATGCTTCGACTGCCCATCTGTCTGTGGGTGGAAAGTCATACTAAAAAAACATGTGCACCAATCACCTTCAGAAATCCCTACTAGAAGCGTGAAGTAAAGTGAAAATCATGATTTGAAACTATAGTCTGTGGAACCCCATGAAAATGATCTATCTACTAAACGAAAATATCTCCCAACTACTCTACTGTGAAGGTTTTCTTGATAGTTAAGAAATGTGTTACCTTCATTAGTTGATCCATAATGACCCAAATAGCATCATTCTTCCTAAGCATCTTTGGAAGATCTACCAAAAAATCCATAGTCATGTCACCCCACTTCCATTATAGAATAGGAAATGACTGCAATAGACCACTAGGTCTTTGATGATCTGACTTCACCTACTTACGGGTGAAAATCATGTCACAAAACCTATCATTTCCTTTTTCATGCCCAACCACCAAAACTATCATCATATGTCAAAGTAAATTTTGGTACCACCTAGGTGTACCTCCCACTTCGAGGCATGAAATTCCCATATGAGCTCCTATCATATGCTCATAAGCACAATAACCCAATTCTTCGCATAGATGACATCATCCTTATCTATCAACTGGTATGAAGGTGTCAGCCCACCTTCAAGGCGTTCCCTCATGTCTAAACACTCCAAATCCTCGTACTTTCTATCCTTGATCTATCTCAAGAGTGTATACTCCACTTCCACTAAAATGAGAGTCATCTATTCCTGACTCTCGTGAACAACCACATGCATTTCATCCAGTAAAGTCATCATCTTCCATACTACACTTGACTCTTGTACCAATTGAGTCTAAGTTTTCCTACTCAAGGAATCCACCACACTATTCCCTATTTCAGGTGTATATGCCAACTCAAAATAAAAATTATGTATATAATCTACCCATCTTCACTGCTGAAGATTCAAATCACATTATGAAAAGATGTAATTAAAGATTTTTTGATCTTTAAAAACTAGAAAATTTTCACCCAAAAGACAGTGTCGCTAACACTTAAGAGAATAAAACACTATTTACAACTCAAGGTTTTGCATAGGTTAATTTCATTCATGTGGAAACAATTGTTGAGACCCATACACAATGACTCAATCCCCCTGTATCAACCCTACTCCATGTACAATAATATAAGTGTCATAATATATCATGTACTCTTCACCCAAATTAGGTAAAATCATAATTGGTGTTGATGTCAAGAAATTCTTCAACTCCTATAAAGAATTATCCCATGCTTCTATCCACTAAAACTTTATCCCTTTCTTGGTCAAACCCATAAGAAGTACTACCAACTGGGAAAAGTCTTGAATGAACCTCATGTGATACCTAGATAATCCAAAAAATATTTGGATATCAAAAACATTCATGGGCTACTCCCAAGAGATAACTACTTGATCCCTTTCTAAGTACACTACCACACCTTCTGAGATGACGTGCCCCAGAAAGTGTACCTGGTCAATCCAAAACTAATACTCAGATAGCTTGGTGTATTACCAATGATCTATCAGTGTACTCAGGATGACGTCAAAATGTTGGGAATGATCATCAAGAGTCTTGGAGTACACCAAGATGTCCACCATGAACACCACCACACACTGATCTAGATACAGATGAAAGATCCTGTTCATCAAGGCCATAAACACTACTGAATATTTTTTTAACCCAAACGGCATTACCAAAATATCATAAAGGCCATACCTACTTCTAAAAGTAGTCATTGGTATATTAGAAGTCCTAACTCTCACATGATGAGACCCTAATATCAAATCTATCTTTGAGAACACACAAGCTCCCTTCAGCAGGTCAAACATATCATCAATATGTTGTAGCAGATATCGGTTCATCACAGTCATTTTGTTCATCTTCCAGTAATCAACACACAAACATAAACTCTCATAAGCCTTCTTTGCAAACAATATAGGCGATCCCCAAGGCGAAATACTTGGATGGATTAACCCATTATCCTAAAAATAATCCAACATAGTCTTGAGATTTTGAAGGTTATTCGGTTCCATTCTATATGGTGGAATAAATACTAGCTCAACCCCTATCATAAGTTCAGTAATGAATTATACATCTCTCTCAGGAAGAAGCCCTGAGAAGACTTTAGGAAGGATATTTTGAAATAGTTCTACAACTCGTGGAAGGAATTCTTTCCTACCACCACCATTATCCAGAAATAGACTAGCTACTTAGGCTGTGAGCTCTCTCGGTTGCGGAGTAATTGGCCCTTCTCAGCTTACCTAGATATCCCACACTCCACGATGAACATACTAGTCACCCTTAGGAGATAAAAAAGTCACTCTCTTAAGATAAAAATTGTTCTGGGATCGATATATGACTAACCAATCCATACCCATAATCAGGTCAAAGGCTATCATATCATGTACAAATAGATCCCAATGAAAATTATAATCCCTGATCTCTAGTGAACATTACTTACATAGATAGATATCTCTAGACTGTGATCCCAAAGGTGTATTGATATTCATTGCAACTCTCATGGAATCTAACTCTAGGCTCAAACCATTGACATGTTTTTCAGATATAAAGGAATGAGAGACACTAGTATCAAACAAGGCACTAACTAAAGTAGAATCTACTAGAATAATAACTCTCACTGTTGATAGCCCAGCCTCACTTTACACAAGTGTAGATTTTTCTGCATGCATTTGTCCGACCCCTCTTCCTTGTGATGTAGTCTAAGTCTCATGAATAACACCACTCTACTGATATAGGCACTCCTTCCACAAAGCACCACTTCCACTACCTCTACTGCCTCTTCCAGTAGAGCTCCAGTTTTCGGACCTATATATTGTAGCAGAACCCCTCCCACACTCTGACATTGTAAAATTGCTCCCTCAGCACTAGTCTATCACTGCATCCTACAAAACTGCTATAGGTTCCATATCTTTCTACAAGTATAAAACTCAAGAGATGGTTAGGAAGTATTTAAACTATAGTTTCTTGGTCGACCACACTAATGAAAAATCACCCTAGTATTTTCCTAACCGAACCTTAGGTTTGAGTACTATGTTTCCCACTACCCTGGGTAAAGGTTTTATAATAGTGCTTCTTTCTCTCATAATTTTCACGTCCTAATAGCCCTATAACCACTACTTGTCTAGTACTGGGAGCGTAACTTAGTTTCCCTTCAGCTATGAGTGCCCGATCCACCACTTTAAGAAACTTATTTAATAGAAAAATATTTACTTGATATTTAATTTCCCAGGTAAGTCCATATTAAATGTGTTTATCCATACCTACCTCATCTCCTGCCAAATCTAGGGAAAAGCATTTCAGACCTATGAAGCATCCAACATAATCCATCATGGACATGCTCCCTTGGGTCAGATGCATAAACTCTAAATCCTTCTCTTGTCTTGGCATCTCAGGATAGAAGTTCCTCTAGAACCTCTTTAAAATTTCATTCCATAATTTACCATTAGTATGCCAAGTTCTTACCTAAATGTCCCACCAGTGCTTCACAGATCCACTAGCATATAAGAATCCAAATTGACCATCCTCTCAACCGGAGACTCAAAATGGCAATGTATCGTCTCTATGGACTCAAAAAAAATCCAACTCCCTTAGGTCAACCTTCCCTAGTAAAAGTCAGAGGGTATTGCAGCTGAAACTCCCTTTTCAACTCAGACATGATATTCACAACCCACCTAAGGTCTCTCTCCATTAATTGAATGAAACAAGAAAAGTTCTCACAGAACGTCTCCCCTTCCTACTTATCTCGCACTAACAGTCCTCAAAGCTCTTGGTCTAGAAGATCATTCAAAGATATACCCCTCAATTTTCCCCTCAAAAAGAGTTTTGGAGGCATAATATCTATAATTCCAAACACACCTCTTAGGTCTCATAAAACTACCATATAACATTTACGTAAGAGGAAAAATAAACAAAACATGTTTCAACATGTCATTTCCCCATCCATCCACACGGTCAACACCGAGGTGCAACCACTACCCTTAACCATCCTTCTCCAAAGTCTTTCTTATAAGGGTAAGAACATTCTCATTAATTAATTCCCACAATTAATTAATTACGTCATTTTAAATTAATTAATTCATTAGTTAATCAATCAAACCCATCTCATTATTCAAGTTTCTAATTAAAGACCCATTTATTCTCATTTTTCATCATTTTAAATCATTTCTCAATTCATGTTAGGTTGATAATTTCAATTCAATCTCACAACGAGGAAAACAGTTAATGTTCAACAACTCACCCATAACCCGTTTTTCCATGAGTGCCTAAAATGATGCATGTCACAATAACCCTATGTGTCTAGAATGATGCATGGAGACTCAATTCTCATGAATATTCTGACCAGAATCCAATACTCAACAATACTAAAAAACAATTATCACATCACACCGCAAGTGTGTCACCTAAGGTGAAATAATATGCAACTGTAACAACAAACAACAATCACAACAATCCCACCATGAGTACCCAGATTTTCCCCCATACAAGGGTTTTAAACTCCCATACACGGGCTCATTACCAAGACTAAACTCTTCTTAGTTTCATTTCTTCCTTTCCCAAATTAGTAATACAAAAAAATAAGGAATAAATAAAACTCCTTTGATACCACTTTGTAACGTCCCAACCTGGCTTCCATGCAACGGGCCCCTGATCCGGTCGATCACATAACCTCAAGCTCGCTTCTCCATACACTAGAGGGTGCTGACTAGTAGCAAAGGTCGGGTAAGTTATTCATGTGGAGACTATACCTTCTTTTATAAAAATAAAGAACTAGTAGAAGCAAACAAAAATAAACAAGTGCAGAAGCCTAAAAATAACTTGAACAAAAACATGGTCACAATTCAACCAAAAAGGAAATACAATACTCAACTGAAAGGTAAATCATGCTATGAAAATTGAAGTTCCAAGTGTATACAATGAAACTGGAAGAAAAGACACAATGACTCTCACGTGGGTCTCAAACCATGTTTGGTTCCCTCATCCACGATCCATCTCCAAAACAAAAATCTATCCTAGGGTCTTTCCCTTATCTTGTCTTAAAATAACAATGTCTACTTGAGTGTAAATCAGACGGTCCAAACAGGGTGTGAGTAAAACTCAGTAGGCCCCTATCAATGATTTCTAAATAAGTATAGTCAAAATATAGTTTATGAATTTCTAGGAAGAAATATGTACAATGTGTAAATAAATACTTAACATATTAACATTTATTCTCTATTTAACCACATCAACCTCCAGGTTCCCAAGGAGACCCGTACCTCAATACTAACTTCAACTCATGTCGGAGCCCAATGTTTTCCCTAGGTAATACCATAACATAATACCTACTTCGACTCATGTTGAAGCTCAAAGTATTCAAAGGTGTATATTATCTCAATACCAAATTCGACACATGCCGAAGTTCAAAATATTTTCATTTGAGGCCCTTACTCGGAGTACTCATATAACCATTATTATTTCACAATTTGGATGACCATGTTACCATCCATTAAATTCATGGAGAATGACTATGTTATCATTAACACATCACACATTTGGATCACCATGTTACCACCCTTAAATTCATGCCAAATGTCCATGTTACCATTCACACATCACACATTTGGATGACCATGTTACCACCCTTTAATTCATGATGAATGACCATAGTACCATTCACACATTACACATTATTAATTTATCAATTAATAATTAATAATCAACCCATTAATAATTCAAAAATTAGTTAAAAACGTCTAATCCATTTGTTAACTCAACAATTTACTAAGAACACAAAAGACATTAATTAATTAATTAATTAATTAATCATTCAACATAAATCTTATTCCATAATTAATTATCCATAATTAACTATCCTATTCAAATATAAACTTTTCATAATTAATCCCATAATTAATTATCTAAATCAAAAATCCAAACACATAATTAATCAACCATTAATTATCTCAACATACCCAAATCATTAATTCATAATTAATTCCACAATTAATTATCTCAAACATAACTAATTAAATATATTTAATACAATATCTCAAATCATAAATAATTTCCCCAAATTAATTATCTATTTGGGAAGCCCCTTAGTCCCATGATTAAATCAAAAATTAATCATCTATATCTCCAAATAATCAACAATTAAATTTTACATTCGTAATTATCCCAATTTAGGAAAATAATTACTAAGTGATGTTAGAAAATCATTAATCTCACATGCACTTATCAAATCTATGACTATGGGAGTTTGATTTTGACTATCCACCTCAGTTTTTTGATGGAATTGTGACAAAAGAAGTCCCCTAAATCTTAGCGGCACAATAACATCAATTAAGGTCTCGATCTAAATCCATAAACCCAAAATTAATATAAAAAGAATCATGATATTAAAAATCTAGATCAAGATCCATAACCCTATATATATATATATATCTAAACTCATCGGTTTATATTGATAGAAATAGTGGAAATATTCCATTAAAATACTAAGTAAAGTTAGAGGGAAGAATAAGAGAATCATCAGGAAGAAATCCACATATCGGGAAAAGAGTGGATTTTCAATCTGAGATTTTGATCATGAAAGAATAGTGTTCAAAAGGCCTTGGAATCCCTCTGGAATGCTCTAGGATCACCTAAAATCATTAAATCCCAATCCAAGGTTGAAAAAGATGAGTTTTGAGGGTTTAGGTGTTTTTAAAAGAATTTTTTATACAAAGTTGTTCTATGAGTACAGTTTCACCCGGTAGGGGCGTACGGTTAAGGAAACCGTGCACAAACCACGCAGACCTCACTGTCTAGGTGCACACGGTTACCTAGGTTTGGGAACCTGATTTTTCAAATCATGCACAAAATTTTGACAACCTTATATCCAAAATATATTTCTAAAAAATTCACCCAAATTCCCCACAAACTACAAATCCAGATAAAAGGTACTTAAAAATAACAAAAAGTACCTGAAAAATGGGCCCGATATGACTTTAGAAAAGGCTAAGATCTTGTATCTAATATCTCTCTCAAATTAATTAGTACTAAAAATAATCTTATTGATATATTTACCAATCCTCTTTTAAAAAAAGATTTTATGAAAAAAAAGAATTAGTATTATTTAAATTTAAATGTCATTTTTTTATTTAAAATCTATTTACTTTTAGTTAAGTAATCTATGTTATTTTATGTTGATCTTATAAATTTATTTATAAGAGATAATATTTTTTCAATATTTAAAAATTTTGATTTATTTATTCATTGAACCCTTAGTGTATTTTAATTTATTTTCAAAATTCCCCTTTCCATGTCACTAGATGTGAAACATGGGATTATTTTTTCCATAAGGATTTAGAAGTCTATCATAATTTTGGATCAAACCCACATTATTGTAAACCTTTATAGAATTTTCCTCTTTTCACAAAGAATTTCAAACCCCAAAACTTATCCTTCTCACAGCCTTAACCTTTAGTTGAGATGGGGAAGTCAAAGTGAGTTGAGGAAGATACCTTAGGTAGCTCAATGAAATCAGGGTCTAGTAGTACTAAAAATAGAGCTCTATAAGGGAAATTGATTGCAATTTTTTGGGTAAATAATATCAATCTTTTTTTAAATAAGGATTTGAAATTTCAAAAATGGGAATTTATTTTCAATTATAATAAGACTATAAGTGTGTTTGAAAAGGAATTATATGAGTTATTTAAGAATTACTAGTTTAAGTTTGATCATGCTGGAGTTTTTGTTTAATATAATGTTAATAAGAAAGATTTTCCAATTTATTATATGTAGATGGTTGTAGATTTCCATTGTACTCATTAATTTAGGTATATATATAGATATTAATTTATTTTTGATGATGAGAAAAATATTCTAGTTTCCATGGAGTAACTTTTTGTCACTCCTATCATAGAAAAAAAGTCTCATAAAGATCTTAAATATGATAATTTTTATATCCAAATTCATTTATACTGGAATAGGCCAACAGTATGGTGAGTTTGAGAAAGTAATTTTTCAAGAAATCAATCTGATATATATGTTGTTGGATGAAATAAAAGAAAATTTTCCTAGATATATGATGAACTATATGAATAATTTCTATCAATAAATGAAAATACTCAAGTTTTCGTATGTATCTCCTTTTGATTAGGTGCATGATAGGGAGAATTCTGGAGATCCTACAACTAATTAGGGAACTAAAATTATAGCTAGTTATTTTAATTCTTAGATACAAGAGGCTATAGAGGATAATACTATTGTCCTTAATTCCAAGTATTATGTTTTTATAGATACTGTATATTAAGATCCTATAAATATTATTATATATTTTTAAGAAATTAAAGTAGAAGATGGAACTTATTTCAAAAATGTGTCTTCTGAAGCTGCAACTTCATCTATTATAGAGAATTAAATTGCTGAAGTCTAACCTACAAGAGAAGTTGTTGTTAGTAACAGGTTATTTTATGAATATATAATATATGAAGAGTCTCATCAAGAGACCATGACGGATTTTATTGAAAATAATATAGATCATGAAGACTCAGTAACTTCTAATAATAAAATTTCTCCACTATGGAGATATAACTAGGCCTTATCTAATATGATTGCTTCACATAACAAAGCTAAAAATTTAGAAGCCGGTTGCACTAAAAATATTCCTTCTTTGGATGATGAAAGAGAAGCTTGTATACCCCCAATGAATAAGGATGAGTCTCAGTATTCTTTTGTATATTATGTTTAATCCTTTTATTCTATAGTATTTAATGAATTTATGAATATAAAATTATATATAGATGAGCAAAAGGTTGATATTAAAGATTGAATTGAATATGTGTAGATCTTGAACAAAAATTCAATCTCTAGTATTGATTTCAGTTGAATGATGGAACACCTAGAATTTCAAAGTGAAATTTGTATAAATTTGAAACCAATTGAAATAGGTATCTTTACTAAAAAGTGTAAGGAAATTGGATCTTTAACAGATTTATAAAATCAAAAAAAATAATATTTTTTCTATGAAAGTTTTTCATTATCTAAAGAAAATGAAAATCTCTTAGTTTGATGTCATCAAATAGACTCCACCTTCTCAATGAAATTCAATCTCTAAGTCAGATTTTGATGAGTTAAAATATATAGTATATTCCCAATATATAATTACTAGACCTATAAAAATAATTCAAGAAGGTTCACATGGGCTTATTTCAATTTTATAAAATATTTAGTATATGTTTATGGGTATTTCATCAACATTGGATAAATTGATATAAAGAGTGGAATTAATTCAGTTCTACTCATTTCCTTTAGATAATTTTCTTAAAGATTAAAAGGATTTAATTTATTAAATCAAGGATTTACTTATTGATTATAGGTAGAGGATTTACAAGAATTAGAATCCATATATGAGATTAATTTTTATTAGGAATGTCATATATCTTTGAAGAAAAATTCATTGGACGACCTTATATCTCCTTAGAAGATTTTCAACCTATTAAAAAATGGGAACCTACACAAAATGGAAACATTTTAATTACGTCTAAAAAGATCAAATCCGTTCATAAAGAGGTGGATAATTACATTACATAAAATTCTAAATCTTTAGAATAACGATCCTCATATTTTGATGAATTATACCATGAATTTATTAGGACATAAAGGAATTTTTCAAAAAGGAAAATATGAGGATGTTTCCCAATGACCATTATTAGTCACTATCACTATTGTATATTCTCATGTATTTTCAAAACCCCCAATATAAGTGTTTAGGACTCTACTATCTAGATTCTCCCATAAATCAGATTTGTAAAAGTGTTTTTTCAGTTTTGTAAAAAATCATGATAAAGTTTACATAGTCATTCTTGATTTTTTTAGATAATTTATTATCACGAGGATTGATATTGGTGTAGATGACCTATTTTAGTACAAAGGATAAATATTTGTGGGAACTTATCCTATATATATATATCATTCAACCAATAAGATCTTATAAGAGACCTTTTATCCTTCAACCTTTTATTACAATTTGAATAAAAAGTGTGTAGGAAATGTCATACCAGACACTTCATCTCATTTATCTTCCATGTTCTCTTTTTTATATCATCGAAAATTATGATAAGGAAAAGGATAAGTAAGTATTTTAAAACATTAATTCATGTATATAGAAGGTTTTCAAGTAATACTAAGTCTGTATCGTAGGAGAATCATGATTCGTTGTACTTTTTAGTGATCTTAAACCTCAAAATCCTTATGTCCTATCTTCTTTTAGAACATAATAATATGTACCTATTTATTTTAATAAAGCACCACCTCTACCTACATTTAATTATCCTAGATTTATATACCTACCAAATCTCAAGACATCTAATTGATATTCTTCTATATTTTTGGTTGTCTATTGTCAATTTCACAGATTTATTTATTTTTTGAAGATATTTTTCATTTATAAATAATATTTTTAGTTCCAAGTATTATTCATTTCAGTGTTTATATTCTCAATATATATTATTTCATTGTGTTATCCTAAATGAGTTATATCTATTTTTTATACTCTCCATTTAATATTACAAAAGGGAATGAAAATATGGGACACACAAATTTTAAAAATTCAATATTCTTTAATTATCCTTACTCCTTGATCTTTTTTAATTATAAAAAATTTTTTTTATATCAACATGAAAACTTTTAGGTTTAATGTTTTATGGGTTTTGTGATAAAAAATAGGGATATTCTTAGGAACACTATTTTTTTCAAATATCTAATCTTATCCTATAATTTTATGTTAAAAAACCCTCATTATTACTAATGAATTTTGTTTAAGTATTAATTCCAATATTATAATGTTTTAATTATTTTTATATGATATTATTGTTCAGTTTCATGAATTTTTTCATAGAGTTGGATTGATATGTTCTATATGATATCTTATGAAATTCTATTTTTTTAAATTATGTTAGTTCTAGAATCCATATGCTAAAGTTTAATGTTATAATTAAAGATTATATATGAATACATATAATTTTGAGGAATGAATTATGATGTTTTATTTTGATTTTAATGAAGTATTACAAATATATGGAAGGCTTTTGATAAATTTATATGATCAACATGATGTCTTATGATGAATAATTATGATCCTGATAAATTCTAATGATTAAAGTTAAGTATTATGATTTAAATGAATTATTATTATCACCATCCAAGTCATACAATGATAATTCAGGTCATAGGATCTAAATTAATTAAAACTCTATATACTTACACAATGATAGTAGTTACAAAACCTACAAGAGTCTCCCCAGACCTACACTCTTAGATCTAGTAAAAAACATTATTTAAATGATGGATTTTATACAAACCTAGGTGAACCTATCATTATTTTAGATAATTTCCGTAATTTAGTCATTTCACCTCACAAATAATCTCATAATCCAAAGGACATAAGGTTTAGTTTCAATTGGGTCTTGTGACATATGTAACTTATTTTTAAAAACTAATGAACATTTCTCTATAATTAAACCATGATAGAATCCCCTCTATGCTTCACAAAAGTTTCCCTCATCTTTGTAACCTAGGGGATCAAAACATGAGAAAAGGGTGAGTTTAGATGCTTAGTATGTATAGAAATAATTGATAATAATCAAAGATCATAATAGAAAATAAAATTCTAATATGCGTATAATCAAGACAAATAAGAAAATCATACCCAATAAATCATAGAAAATAAATAATGAGCCATGGAATGGTCCTTTGAATGACATAATACATAAATAAAAATAGTGTGGAAGCATCAGTCAATAAACATGATCCATGATATCCTAACATAGTCATAAGAAAATGCATAAGAGTGTAGCATAAACATAGTAATAAGAAAACAAATCATTATGAGAAAACATTAACCTCAATTATGTCAACCCACAACCATGTGAGTAGGGATTAAATGAAACTATAGTCACACATAGTGTTGTAAACATAGCTTAACCATAATTATACCCACACACAGTCTTTTGAGAAATGATTAACAATAATTATACCAATGTACAACCTTTTGATCATAGATTAACTGAAATTATACTCATTAAAAACCAAGTGAACATATGTTAACCATAATTATACCCATATAAAACATTTTGATTAAATCCTAATTGCAATTATACCCATACATAACCTTGTGAACACCACTTAACTAAAATTATACCCACAAAATAAAATAATTATCTCAAGAGATATAAACCATTGACCAATAAATTGGAAGAAGATACAGTACCCCACATATCAATAATCCATATATAATCACACCAATCGAAATCAATCAATCATTATATTATAAGGAATCTATATAAATAATTTTTTTCACAAAATTTCTAAATGATATCACTAAAACTGACATTGATAATGCAGATGGTTTATACCCAAAAAATATATCATACAAGATATTAATTTATAAGAAAATTTATAGGGTGATTCATGAAAAATATATTACATGTATAAAAAAGAATTTATAGATAATTTGGAAAATGGTAGGGAATTCATTAAAGGGGTTTTATATAATTATTTTAACTTTGGGGTAAGTGATGAAGTTACAAGTCAATTTGAAAAAGTTTTTTTTAAGAAAGTCCACCTTATGAAATTTAAAATAATGGATTTTGAAAATAAATATAAACAATGAATCCTTTAAAAATACATAATGGTTTCAAAAAATTTATGTGAAAACATTTTTAAAACTTTTATTTTTTAAAAATAATTTTAAAAAAAGTTATCCACAAAATATACATAAAGGATTCAAAAAGTGAAGTGAAAAAACTAGAAAAATATTAAATTTTAAAATAATATTCAATAATATATCCCTGAAAATACTTTAATTTTATCAAAAGTAGATGTGGAGTAGAAGAAAAAACAATTGATTATGAAAGGATGGAAATATTTTTTAAAAAATATTTGGAAATATATTTGTTGAAAATAGACCTCATAAAAATAGTGAAAAAATAATTTTGACAAAAAGATAATTTAATTATAAAGATCACATTAGATAACACATAATTAGATTTATAATTATAAAAGATAAGCTAGTATGTTAATGAAAAATTGAAAAATGATGGGAATCCGTCGTTAAATAGGATGCGAATTATTTTCAACAATGATATTATTTTTCAGGAAGAAATATATCAGGGTAAAATATATGAATTTAAAATTAATTCTCCTAAAGGTTGAAGAGAATATAACATGAAGTAAAATATTATTATGGATCCAACCAAACATGGATGAAACAAGTTCAACAATAAGTATTCCAACTCAATGAGGGGAGTCAAGTTAACAAAGACTCTTACAACACTAGTATACACTAAATCGAAATCCATTTTAATAAATTAAACGATATGGATATTCAAACCCAATAAATTAAATTAGTATTCTAAAATATATTAATTAGATTTTAATAATACCATTTTAAATATTTTATGATTCACAATACAAAATATGTCTCAATATATTAAATTTTAGACAAAGAAGCCCTTATCTTAATTATTGAATTCCAATAAAGCACTTGAATCACCAGTATAACAAGGAACTATCTTAATCAAATTTAAAAAAAAATAAATAATATATATATATATAACTTTTT
This sequence comes from Viscum album, assembly GCA_963277665.1. Lineage (NCBI taxonomy): Eukaryota > Viridiplantae > Streptophyta > Magnoliopsida > Santalales > Viscaceae > Viscum > Viscum album. The sequence continues at coordinate 47,045,777 of OY728122.1, forward strand.
ATGAAAAAAATTTGTAATTAATCTCTAGATTTATATTAGATATTTACTATCCATTTTGATATCGAGTGTGAGTAATCTGGATCATTTTGAACTAGTTTCTTAATAGTGGTGTTGTTGTATTTTTAACCAATAGTTTATCATTCCCCAATCATGAAATGTACTAAATTTTAGGATTTATAATTATTTATAATGTTATAATTTAACTCTATTGGTTTTTTGGAAATGACCCATAAAAATTAAATCAATAATAAACATAATATTTTTTACGGGAAAAATGTTGGTATATTAATTAATGAGATTAATAATAATGTTAAAATTACTATAAAAGATTAAATTCATTATTTACATATTTATATAATTTAGTATAATTTATTATGTTCTCATATTAATCCATGATATTATTTTATATCATTTTTGATGTTGTTGGTTAGATCGACCCAAACATAAACACACCATAATTAATATATGAGTATGCTTAGAGAAGTGGTTAATTTAATTATAATAATATTATTAATGTTGAATAATGATATTATTTATGTATTTTTTTAATATTATTATTTTTTATTTTAGTAAATAAATATGAAATTATATGAAAAATGAGATAAGTTACTTCATGGTGCTGGTGGGTTCCACAACGCACGAATGGAATTTTCATTTTTCATAATGAAAAATGTGAAAGGTAGTAAATGGTTATTATAAAAATATAAAAACATTAATTATAATAAAAATAATTAATTAATAAAATAATATTTGGAAAAATATATTTGAATGGGTAATATAAAAAATAACAAATGTCAGGGAAAAGCTATTACTCATGTTGTGAACTTTGAGTTTCCCTTGGACGATTCCGTGGAATGGATGGACTTAAGAAACAATAATACATTATAAATCTTAATTAAGATAATTAGGATTATAGGGGAAGTAAATTCGTTATATATTGCAGATTAAAACTAAATTATGCTGTGGTATTGAAGGGGTGGAGAGTGGACCCCTTTATAAGCATTAAGAATGATATTTTTGCAAGTATTTCATATTAATTTAAAGAGAGAAGGTGTGTCACCTATCAAGTAGAAAAAACTATAAAATAATGGAGTGAGGATAATTTTTAGTTGAATCAAACCTCAACCACTCAATTATAATTTTTTTTAAAATGGTAGGCCATTTAAAACTTTTGTTAACCCCCCTTTACCTTTTTTGGATTTTACCACGGCTAATAGTTTTTACCTATATAATTCATCTTTAATTATTAAAAAATAAATGGAGATTATTTTATAATTTGAAAATAATAATTCCAAATATAATATAAAATTTACCATTTTTTTTCATTTTTAAAACAAATGAATTTTAACATTAGCACATGTAACATGTAAAAACATATTTTTGGGAAAAATGTAATTTTAAGAATAAAATTAATAGTTAGGATAAAATTATAAATGTAATTCATTTTAATTATATTATTTTGTTTATTAAAAAATAATTAATTATTATATGGATTTCATATAAATCAAAAAATTAATTGCAACACAATATTATTAATTTAAATAGAAGGTCAAAAATAGTTTCTTTTATTGGAAAATATTACTTATGTTCATAAAATATCAAACATAGGTATTATAGATTAATAATGGTATTAAGAAATGTATTTTTTTACTCCTTAGTTAAATATTTCATCACAAAAAATATTTTATAAGTGTTTTAGTTATACCTACTTCTCTATTGATTCGTTAACATCGTGGTTTTAGAAATAACATTATTTTCACTATTCACTAGAAAAAACTTATTTCATAAAAAAATAAAAAATAGATAATTTTTAAATTATAAGTAAAAAAAATAATATTTTATTTATCTAATTGGAATTATTAAATTTAGAAATTTAATTTTTAAATTAAAATATAAAATATTAAAAAATATACTTTTATTAAAAAAATTCCTTTTTGAACATTATGTGCTCTTAATATTATCCCATACAAATTCCAATTTAATGTGATTAATGTTACATATTATTGTAATATTAATTTAAAATTGTTAGATTTAATTAATTAACAATTTAAATGATTTTTTGTTAAAAAACAATCCTTTTATATTAGTTTTTTATTCTCTAAATGTACTAATTTTTAATTAATTACTATATTTGTCTTTGCGATAGGTTTTACTCTTATTATAATTTTATATAATAATTATCAAATAATAGATCATGGATTTTCTAGTTCTTTGTTTTATGTATATATATTTAATACCTATTTTAGGAAAATTCCTTTTGAAATCTCATGTTGTTACATTATCTCCCAAAAATAAATTATGTCTTCACTATTTTCATAACTACTTACTAATTAAAATATCTAAGGGTATATACAATTTTGATTTGACTAAAGATAATATTTATATATATATATATGAACTTTTCAAGTATTAGAAACATATCTTTTTTACTTATAATAAGCTTATCCCTAACATTTAATATTTATCCAACCATTTAAGCCAGGTGTCTATCACTATTTAATATGAAGCCCCAATTTTTATAATTTGGTTATAAATGTTATTCATAATCATCATAGAATTTATATACTATAGGTTTATATGAAATGTGATTTATTTATTTTAAATAGTTTTTCATTTAAGTAGTGAAAACGAATCCATTTTTGAAATCACATTGAATTCATCTGAAGGATGGATATTATGATTTTCCCAATGTATGGTCCCATAAAAATAAACATGAGATACAATAAAAGATGATTTATTATATAATAATATAAATAAGTTTATGATTTAACACCCCTAGAATGCTTCTTAGATAGAATAAACCAAAATACAATAAATTTTTCACTAATATAGAGTGGAGGATAAGTGTTCATTGATTATCATGATCCACTTTAGTTGATGATATTGAATATTATTTCCATATTTCCTTTTGTTTATGAGTTTTTTTATACCTATAATTTGTATCCATCCTTACATTGGTGCATAAATTTGTATAATTACCAAACTATTAGTACTTTAATTATTTACCTATGGATGGTGTAGTAGTATGGAATCAAATACCTTCCACTGTATTGGTTCACCTCTTCATCTTATTTTGATAATCATAAGCTTAATTGACAACAATTGCACACATGAAGAAATTAATTATTCCCTTGATATATTCCCTTAGGTTCCTATTACCATATTTTTTACACGAAGTAAATTGAATCTTCCTTCCCTCATCATCCACATAACATGAACTTCCATGATGCTCCATTATTTTCTTCTTTAGTGTGTTCAAGAGTTCAAAAATACTCAAACTGTTTATCAAAACTCAAGATAGTTTTGTGAGAATAACCAAAAGAATTTAAATACTAGATTCAATCCCATTTTATTAACATTCAGGACCATCACCACATATTCCAGGATATCCATTGTTAACTTGGTTTCGCCTTACTCTATACACCACATAAAAAAGAAATTTTTAGTTTATTAGATGTCCAGTTACATAAAAAAGTTATTTAATAAAAATACAGAACATTTCTCCATAATAAAACCACATTACACTCCCTTATATACCTCTCATATGTTATACTAATCTTTATAACCTGGAGGGTGGAAACATAATAAAGTTGTTTTCTCAGATTATCAGAAAGGGTAGACATAAGTGATGATAATTATATATTATAAGTGAACATAAGATGATTTCCTAGGTATAATCATAATACGAAACAAAATCATACCCAAAAAAGTGTCGATCATAAATAATTATTCATGTCATAAGGCCTAGAATAACATAATACATGAATCTAATGTGTGAGGAAACATTAGTCAATAAACAAGAGTCGTGAGTACATAACATAGGCATAAGAATTTACATGGGGATACTAGAGATATAAGACTAATGAAGCATATCATTGTGAACATATATTTACCATAATTATGTACTAAAATAGTCTTGTAATAATAACTTAAACACAATTCTACCCATGCTTTTTCTTGTGAGCATAGCTTAACCGCAATTATACCCATTCATAGTCTTGTGAGCAGAGATTAATAGTAATTATACCCATAAACAACCTTTAGATCATGTATTAACCACAATTATACCCACACAAAACATTTTTAGTATATCGTAACCAAAATTATACCCACACACATCCATGTGAGTATAGTTTAACCACAATTATCCCACAAAAAACCTTTTGAGAATTGCTTAACCATAATTATACCCATTCATAATATGATTGTCTCATGATGAATAAAACCTTAAAAAATGAACAGAAGGTCGATATTTCACTCCACATATAAACAATTCATACAGATGTGTTCCACTTGGAATCAATCATTAATTATATCATAAAAACCACATGGATATAAAAATAGGATTCAGAACATTTTCAAATGGTATCACCAAAATTATCCTTATGAATATAAATTATTGGAATCAAAAATTCAATCACCCTAAGAGATTATTTAAAAATAACATTTATTGGGTGGTTCATGAAAAATAAGTTCCATATAAATAAGTCCTTTGGTGATAAAGAGGAAAATGGTAGTGAAATCATAAAAGAGTTTCTATATAATTCATATAACTTGGATTTATGTGATGATGTTATGAGTCCATTTAAAAATTCATTTTTTGATGGATAAAATTTGGGAAATTGACATGAATGAATTTTAAATATTAATATTTTTAAATAAATCACAATAAATAATCATTGAGAAATAACTTATGTTTTAAAAAAATTTATGTGATCACATTTTTAAAACTCTTAAAAAGAATCATAGAAAAAGGGTCTAGAAATACATAAAGGTTTCAAAAAGTTGAAATGAAAACACTGGAAAACATTTAATTTTAAAAATAAACTTCATTAAGAGACCCCTGAAAATAGATAAATGTTACCAAAAATAAATATAGTGTGGAATATAAAATAATTGATTTTTAAATGACAGAAAACTATTTTTAAAAATTTTGAAAAATATTTATTGCATAATAAATCATAACAAGAGTAAAAAACCTCCATTATAAAAGTGGATAATGGGATTATAAATTTCAATAGACAAAAAAAAATCAGTATCAAATTATAAAGGGTAAAATTGGAGGGAAACGAAAATAAGGACAAGGAGGGGAAATAATTGCTAAAAGATGATTATAATAATTCTCAATAATGTTATACATTTTTGAGTAAGAAATTAATCAATGTAAAATCAATAAATTAAAATATAATTATCCCCAAAGAAGAAGAGATTATACCATGATATAAAATATTTGGTTGTAAGAAACCAAACAAGGAAGAAATAAGTTTAATAATAATTATTTAAAATCAACAAAGGTAGTTTAATTAATAAAGACCCCTAGAAAATTGTTATCAAATGAATCAAAATCTATTAAAAGAGAGAAAAATATATGGATCTAAAAACCCTATTAATTTGATAAATATCATAAATTAAATTCATTATCCAGTAAAAACACCATATCAAATATTTCATAGTGGATAATAAGAAATATGTCTCAATAAATTAAAATTGAGATAAAGAACCCCTTACCTTAATTCCATCCATACACTAAAAATGTTGGCTATATAGTGTACTAAAAATAACTATATTATTAATATATTAATAAACTTATTAATATTTATAATTTTATATAATTTTTTTCTAATTATTCTCTTCATGTATAATATTTAGTTATTTTTTCCAGTATCAGGTGCAAGTAATCATGATCATTTTGACCTAGTTTCATAATAATAGTATTATCATAACTATTCTATAAAAAACAATCATTAAAATATCACATAATTTATAGTAATTTATTATTTATAGTTATTTAAAAGGTTATTATTTTATTCAATGGAATATTTGGTTGTGATCCATAAATATGAAATCAATATTGAGAATGTTTATATTATTTTTAAAGAACAGATGTTGGTAACTTAATTAATGAGATAAATATTAATTTTACCATTAAAACAATTAAAATAATTATTTACTTCTCTATATAATTTATAATCAGTAATTAAATTTTTATAATCATCTATTGTGTTATTTTGTAGAATTGTTCAAATAATCACTTGGATCAACCTAAACATTGATATGCCATTATTAATATATGAGTACAATTTTGAAAACAAATTCCTTTAGAATAATATAATAATTATAGAAGTATAATGAAATTATTTATATATTTTTATGGTTATGAATAATATTTTAAAGAGGTTAAATTATATTAAATAAAATAGATTACAAATGAGATATATTACTTCTTAGAGGTGGCAGTCCGCACAATACACGAATTATGTTTTAATTTTATGGAATGGGAAAGGCAAAATGTGGTTAATGGTTATTCAAGAAAATATAAAAACATTTAGTATAATCTAAATAATGAGTAATTATATAATATTAAAAAAATTAAATTTTAAATGGAATGATATAAAATAAATAACGATAGGGTAAAGTTAGTATTTACATTGGAAACTTTCAATATCCCCTCGAGGATTCTTTTGAAAGGGAGTAAATATGCCAAAATATTATGTCTATAAACTTATGTAGGGTAAATAGGATTATAGGGTAATTAAATAGGGTATTTTTTCAAGATGAAACATAAATTTTAGATTGGTATTGAATAGGTGGTGAGAGGCCCCATTTATAAGTGCTAAAGATGATATTTTAGTAAATATTTCATCTTAATTTAAAGAGAGAACATGTTTCAAATGACATGAATTCTAAAATATTGAAATTAATGTATTTGGGATATTATTTTCTCAATAAAACTTTAACAACTCAATTAAAAAGGTTTTTTACATGTTAATCCTTTGACCCCTTTAATTCACCCCTTTTACCATTTTGGTTTTTATTAAAGTAACTATTTTTACCAAGTAATTAATTTTTCATGACTAAAAATAAAATGGAACCTTTTAAATAATTTGTAACTAATTATTAAAATTTAAAATCTATTTTATTAGATAAAATTTATATTTTTAATAATAATTATTTTTATCATTAGGACATGTATGGTGTAAAAACCTATTTTTAGAAGGTGTATTTATTAACTTAAAATTAATTTATTGGATAAAATTATCAATGTATTAAATTTTCATTATTTCTATTTGGTCTAATATAAATTAAATACATTTTATATAGCTTTAAAAGAAATAAAAATTTATTTTTTAGAAATAATATTTAATTAAAAAGAGACTAAAAATATTTTCTTTTATTTGAAAATTTTACTGAAGTTCATAAAAGGTTAAATATAGCATTTAAAAATTAATAATGGTATTTAAAAATGTATAATTTCACTAAATTTATACATATTTGATCATTAATTATTTTTTATACATTTTTCAAACATACATACTTCTAGATAAAGTCATAAACACTAGGGTTTTAGGAAAAAATGTACTCTTCACTATTCACTAAAAATCAATTTTTTCAAAAAAAATTATAAAAATTCATACAATGATAATTTTTACATTATAAATTCAAAAATTTTATTTCTTATCTAATTAAATATAAAAAAAATATTTAGTTTATTTTTTAAAATAAAATAACAAGTATAAATAAAATGATCTTTTCTGAGAAATGTTTTTTTGAACATTAATTATTCTACATATTATTCAATAAAAATTTATAATTTAAAAAATGTAATGTTATATACTACCCAAATATTCAACTAAATATGGTTGATTTAATTTTTTAGACTTTTAATAGTTACTTGATAATGATTAATCATTTTTAATCATATTCGTTTTATTCCTTCTAAATTGAAGAAATTTTAATAGATTACTATCTTTTTATTAACTTGTGGTTTTATTCTTCTAATAATTTTCTTTAATAATGTTCATTTAAATTTTTTTGATTTGTTTTAGTTTTTTATTGCTGGTAGGGAATGATAGTATCTATTTATGAAAAATAAATATGGAAATCTTGGGTTGTTACACTACAGAATTACGAAGATGAAGTCATAAAAAATCCAAAGGCTTGTGAATATGAAGACATAAGAATCCTGGTATTTTATATATTTTATTATATTTTTAAGGAAATTATTACCATTGAATTATATTGTGAGATGTATATTCCTTCCATTAGTTAAAAGTGGTGATTCTTGATTCTGGAAAGACCGACTAAATTAATGCTCCTTTTTCTATGAAATCATATAGTACTATTGAAGATTGTAGCTACTCCAAACAGATGCCTCAATTTTTACATTATGAAAAGATAAGGTTATATGAAAAAAGGATAGTGGTTTAATTTTTTAGGGTTATATTATATACTATAAACTATTTGAATTCAATACAGGTATTCGAATACAAAAATAAATAATAATTTATAAACATAATATTTTAATGTGTTATATATTTTAAAAAACTATTTTTGATGTTCAATAATAAATAATAAAACCAATGTTTCTTCTATATTATTTAAAGATATTTATATAATAAATATTTTTTTAGATTTTTGGCAGAGATTATTCTTTCATTGATGATTTTTGATCATTTATTATTAATTACAACATGAAACTATATATCAAAACTACCATATTTTTTTTGAAATTTATTTTATATAAAGTGATCCATAATTGTACAAGGTGTTGAAAATTATTTGGATCAATATTTTATAGAGAGGTCTTTATGAAATAGCATGGAACCTTTTTCAAAAGTTTTAATTTCATTCATGAAACTGTTGAGGTCCCTGGGAAAAGGACCTATTATAAAAGCCTCTAAGGCAAACTACTGGTTCTAGTTCTAGAAACATAATATTTACATTTCTAGATTTGTCAACAAAAAACATCATCCAATTTTATCTATCCAAAATAGAAAACATCAAATGGGAATATTGGATCACTTACATACCCAATGACTTTTTATGTTTATACTTTTAGATATTTAGGGTAAAAACATACAAAACAATACCCATGTATTTAAGTGATTAGTTTTCCCAATATACCAAACTTTTCTTACACCACAATAAGTACTTATCTTCACCCACATGAAACCATTATAGACATATCTTACTCAACATCATTCATTATAACATGCCGGAAGTAAACATAATAAGGGTTAGCTCAAATGATCAATAAGGGTAAACATAAGCATTGGAAATTGAATATTTTCATTGAGCACAAGATGAGAATAAAGATATGATAGAATATTCAAAGCGCATGTGAATTTCACAAGATAATTAATACCCATAAAAACCCTATCATTAAACATGTTATATTTAATAAATATTTATCAAAGTAAAGATTCATAAGAATCAATAATCATGATCCATGGGATATCAATACTGCTCAAATGAACTATTAAAAACCCGAAGAAAGAATAGAGAAAATGTATTGGTATCTGGGAACATGATCTTTATCACACTTTTCCACTCATGTCAGAAATAATTGGATACTAGTTAATTCCATTGGATAAACCTACATGGTTAATGCCCTCCTTCGCGACTTTAAGATAAATAACATTAAACCACACATTAGAGAACTATATCAATCACATGTCATATAGGTTATATTAGGCCCACTCATCATCATGACATATACCATTATCACCCATCATCATCAATAATTTCCATATACCATACATGAATATTATATATGGAATATTTCATTTTCATAGTCAATATATTAACAAGAGCTTCAATTCCTTTATAACATTATTAACTATGGGAAAGAACAATCTCTTTAAAATAATAATAAGTCATATAAATAAAGAATTAGCATGGTTTCATTAGAAAGTATCCCCATTATAGTAATGTAAAACAATAATATATATTTCCAACTATTTAAAAAAAATTTAAAATAATATTTAACACATATCTTTGAAAACATGGAAAGATAACCTTTTCTTACAATACCTTTAAAAACTAAAAAATTACGAAATTTTTAAAAAAGAACTTTCATTGAAAATTAATATTGAAACTTTTAAATGAATATTTAAAAAAATTAATATTTTTGAAAGGTATATAATCCATCCTTGTAGTATATGTTAAAACAAATATTTCATTCACACCTTCAGTTAAAAGTACCTCGTTTAGATAACGACATGAAGTTTCCTTTTAATATTTTTTAAATAAATTAATAAAGGGTAAACATGAATTTAATCATTAATTTGAAAATATTAAAAACATTATTCATATAATTTTAAAGTAAATATATATAGAGGATAAATAAACCCAATCAAAAAGAGAAACACTGTTTGTTATCCTTAAAAACAATCTTTTAGATTTTTTGGTATCTAGGGAGTGGAATTTTTAAAAAAACTTATAATTTATAAAAATAACCTTAGAATAAGAAAATATTAATTATTTTTTAGAGTTAGATCTTATCATTTCATTATCAAAATTTAATCATAAATAATCCTAGTAAAAAAGTGATATTGTAATATAAAACCCTTACTATTGTAAATTTTGAGTCGCAAGACCGATGAAAGAAACAACTTCAAATAAAAAATTAAATACCATGAATATATTGATATTAATTATAAAATATGTCAATGTTTTAGTGGATACAAATCATAAAATAATATAGCTGTATCACAAAATATATTTATTAAATAAAACAATTTGAAATAATAAACCCTTGTTACTTTTTTAACATTCTAATCAAAATCCATTAGATGAAATAATTTGAATTGTAACATCAAATACCATTAAATAAGAAGGTAAAATGATATAACATGTAAAAGGGGTATTATATAAACATCATAAACAAAAATTTCTGCATAATATCAAACATGTCTCAGTGAAACAATATTGAGATTAAGAACCCTTACAAAGATTGTATCATTGAATTTAAAATTAATCAATTAACTGAATATGTGCAACAATTAAAAGATATACCCAAAAAAGTGGAAACTAATCTTAATATATTAAAATAAAATTTCAAACATAATCATGGAATAACATTGTTAATAAATTATAAGTATTACATAATATTTGGAAATTAATTTAAGAAACCCAGTACCTTATGTCTTGTCTAGCTTCACATGTTATCTAACCCTCAAGTAATAAATTTATAATAGTTTAATAAATTAATAATTATTTTTATATTATTTAATTATTTTTATTCCTTTTATTTCATTTATTACCATGTCTTATTTATTTACTAAAATCGTTAAGTACACATTGGATGTTTTGGGGTCACTTGGTTTATAACATCAAAACCACATTGGTGTAATGATCGTGGTAAAAGGGGTTGTGTTTAAGATATATATAGAATATTAAAACTTTTATACTTATCATATATTTAAATTAGACAAAATTTTAAAATGAACCATGTAGGTTGATCAGGATGAATGAACTAGATCATTTCATAGAGATGGTAGTCAGTACGTACACATGAATGATGTTTCCCTTTTTCTAACGGGTGTAAAAGAAATAAAGTAGATAATATTTAACATTTTTATAGTCATCAATATATTTTAAATTTAATATTTACTCAATATTTTTATCCTAATGACCATATTTATATGGTGAAAAATGAAAAATTAATCACATTGTTTCGTGGAGGTGGTATTCCACTTTTATTCACAAATGATGATATCTTCTTTCAATACATGTAATGGTAATAAAATAGAAGATATATTATGTTTTGAAAATTATAATTATTATAATAAAGTTATATATATTTAAATTTTCAACCATTTTAACCAACCATATGATCTGGTGATGAAAAGTAAAACACATCGCTTCGTGGAGGGTGAAGTCCACACTTAAACGCAAGTAGTGTTTCTATTTCCCATAAGATAGAAAAGGAGATAAAAAGGGTTATACCATAAACATAATAAAATTTCAGTATACTGGATATAATAATTCAATTATATCTCAATAGTTATTAGAGGTTTAAAGGTGGTAAAATATGAAATAAAAATAAAACACTCAGTTAATAATTATATCTCCTCTACATAGAAACTATTTAGGTTTATACTCAAATCCTTATTAAGAAGGTATTTTTATCAAGAAGAGACATCTATGAAATTGGGAGTGATGTAAGGAAAGTATTTGATTGATTATTTGATGATCTAATAGTATCTTTTGGTGTGGATAATAGATTATATTTGTGTCCTCACTATAAAAAAATTGACTGATAATAGTAGTTTTTTAATTAACGGTAGTTTAAAATGCTGCCATGTTGTTCTAAAATGGTTTCCAAAATCTACCACTAAATCTGGTGTCAGCATATAACTCGCATTGGGTCCATACATTTAGATGCAGTTTCTAGGAACCTTCATAGAATGTTTATTTCATGGACGTTTTTTTGGTTTTATAAGCTTTTTTCCCATAAAAAATGATAATGATATAGCGGTGGTTAAAACTGCTGCTATCCACTCACCATTTCTTAGAGGGGAAACATACTCTAAAACCATAAAATTAATATGAAAAGAAATTTATAACTTATATATATGTGGTTTAATCTGATACTAAACAATAATTTGGCATATATAACTATGATTTAAACCGCCGCTATATATAACTTTTCAAAAAAAACTCGAGAATCTGTATCCCTAGAAAAAAATAAACATAGATATAACAATATATAAAAAATAACCTTAACAATAATAAAAAAATAAGAATATTAATAATTAGAAAAAAATCATTATTCATCTTGAAACAAAATATTTCAATCCCATGTGAATAAAAAATCATTCCACTAAAACCATTAACTAAAAATCACATCTTTAACAACTAAGTGGTGGATCTAATACATTATAAAATTACATAGTAAAAAAATTAAAAGGTGAACATCCATGTTTATGAAAAAAAATCAGACTAATTTTTATCTTTCATAACAATACACAAATTTAATTTTTAAAATAAATTAAAATATAAACAAATCCATAAAATAAAGAATGTAAATAAGAAACAGGAATAATCATGTTAATAAATCAAAATACGAATAAAAAAGACTAAATAATTAATTCCAAAAAGATAAGATGAGTAAAGGGTGATACAAACACATTCCATAATGGGAATCCAAAATATAATATCATAAAAATGAAAAGGAATCATTAGAAAGTCATTAATAAATGATCTACACAATAATACCTACCTCAATCAACCAAAAACCACTCAATGTCAATGGTGGAAGCATAAACTCTTAAGAAAATGACCTCAAAACGACTTAATCAAAAATTTCCCTAAAATAAGATCCTATCATACACTAAATTCAACCATCACAACTATTAGGGTTATAAGGGAACCAAGAATCAATAGGAATGGGAAAGATGAAGAAAAAAGAATACGAAAGATGAATCATAACTTCAAAATCTAATATAGTTCTGAGAAGGAATAAGTTAAGTTGGATCTAGTTTTCTATTTAACCTAGTTGAATTCATATTCTAGAGGAACCATATTGAAAAGAAAAATTTAAAATCTTTAAGGAAGGATAATAGAATGGAGGAAGTGTAAGATTTAATGGTTAGATGAAGGTATTGGTGAGTATTTTTCTATTATTATGAGTAGGGAGACTAGACGACACGTTTTCCCTAAAACCCAAATGTTATCCTTAAATGAGAAAATGTGTTGTCATTCTCCCATTGATATAGTATTAAATCCCCAAAAAATTAATAAATCTGTTTTGTGTTTTCACCTTTTTCTAATGTATTTGTTTATTAGTCTTCTTGTTTACAATTATTCACTATTTGTAAGGAAGTCTATCAGGAGGAATAAAACCATATGTGAAGAGAGTGTATGTACACAATAGTTGTGGAGCCTAGATGACCTAGTTCTTGATTTTAAACTATTAGGTACATTCTATATAATTTTTTTCGGGAATATGTTTCTTTCTGTTGAGATTTATGTCTTGTTCTTCCACTGATTAAACATTATATTTTATCCCTAAAAAGTTGTATCACATGCTGGTTTTTATGATTAGTGTAAGGAAAGAGTATTTAAGTTTCTACTGAGAGGTTAATCAAGGATTAGAGATAAGGTTATCATAATACAATGGTGGTATCAAATTTATGCCCATGATATTGAAATTCCTTATAGAAGGATTATGTTTTGGGATAGGTTTTATTATTTTTGAATGTTAGGACGTGGTTTAATGACTATTCGTTTCTTATTATTATGTAGATTACTATGTTTCCAAATAACTTTCACTTGGAATATGGAAACATTATGAAGTAGTATCCAATTTCTAAAATAATATCCAGGTCCATTATGAATCTAGTAGGTTTTTTATTCATCAACGTATCATTTTGATCTTAGTTGGTAAATTATTTAAAAATTAGAATATAGGATCTTCACTTTTTCATTATTTAGATTTATTTGGAGTTATATTTATAGATGACAATGTTTCATGTGTTAGGCATGACTTGATGTTATAATGGTGAATTTTTTATATCTTGAAGGATTTTAGTGATACTACTCTTAGAGTTATTTGATGTAAAATTAGATGGAATAATGATCCATATATTTGGATTTAAAAATAGAAATACATCATATAATTAATATTTGGATAATTCTATATAGTTTAATGAATTTTATTTATTGATTTCCTTGATGGAGGTTTCATTAATGAAGTTATGTAATGTTTTAGTTTCTCAAATAGTTTTAATTTATTAAGTTCCCCTAATAAATATGGATTGTGATAGAACATCATACGACTTAAAGATCTATTATTTGATGGATCAATTTCCAAATATTATATAAATTCCATGGATGAGTTGGGGATGGTTATCATTTCTGATATGTGTTATGTATCCCACTTTTATTTAGGATAAGCGACATTGGGGTTCTTATCCGTCAACATTTAAAAGGGGGCCATGTGGCATGTTTTTCAAACCTGATTATTATTAGAGTGGTAATTCTATCAAGTTGTGGAATGAAATAATGAGTTTAGGATTGTCCTAAAATATCAACTATGTATTAAAATGAATTTTTTTGAAATGACTTGGGTTACATGGTGGGGGATTTATGGTTGTTGTTGATAGTTTATATGTTTATAGCTCTAGAAGAGACATCTAGATAGAGTAATGGAATTTCAAGCATGTATATCTCAATAATATGGTGTTTATGGCATAGTTTTCATGAGTTTATAAGAATGGGTGGAAGGAAGGATACAAATACATGTTCTCTATATGTTTTTTAGAACGTAATAGTTGTAAGTGTGGTATTAAAAATTAGTGATACACATTCAATCTCTACAATGATTTAAGAAATGGGATAAAAACTTGATAAAATATCATGATATCATAGTATCCCTTATAATTAAGAATACCTTCATCAAGAAGAATTATGATGAATGAATTAGACTATAATATTGGTCTATAATATAATAAATCTCAAATCAAGGTGGAGTAATAAAAATAAATTTTGATGTATTTACCTATAATATGAGGAGACTAACCAAGAACATTAAATGGGAATTATAGAGAAAAATATTTTTTGGGTTAGTATCATCTAAAGATACTCTTGAAGTCCAAAATTTTGGAATTTATTTTTCTAATATAATCAAAGTCATAGAGAAGTTAACCACTACTGGGTTAAAACATCAAATATATATCCCTTATCTATATACCATGTGTCTTTTCAATGATAGTTATAAATATTTTTATTTCTTTAGGGACTATGGATAAAATTACCAGAATATGATCAGAGTAATAGAAAGGTGATGAATGATAAGAGCTCCAGCAATGGAGACCATGGAGAAAAGAATCCTCAATTTCCATCATGCAGGAAATGTGGAAGGAGACACCCAGGAAAGTGTCTCAATGGAACAAATAAATTATTTACGTGTGGGAAAGAAGGACATAATGAGAAGAATTTCCGAGGGAAAATTAAGAGTACTATGGAAGAAAATAAAAATAGTCCCAAGAATCCATTTATAGTCATTTGTCATAAAAGTATGGGACATAGACATTACCTGAGTGAATTCCCTATTCTATAGGATATTTTCTTGGTCAAAGAAGAAGCTATGTGGAAATAAATGGTCTGATAAATATTTAAAAGTATTAGTGCTCCTTGTTGATGGGATTACTTTGGAATAATTTTCTCTTGTATTTTTAACCCTTCATTTTGTCATGTGAAAATGATATTTGAGGAAGAATTATCTTTTCTCTTGTGGATATAGTTATAAATAACCATTTGGTTTTATATGATCATTGGGTTTGGGGCAATTACAAGTTATTATATTTTGGGATGAAAATGAAAGGTATGAGATAACATTTGTGGTTAATTTATGTTATGGTTATTTTTAATATTTTATCTACTTTTGGTAATGTTATAAAGTATAGTGTTTGAAAAAGGACAACATGCAGACTGTGTGACAACCCATCGCGTTGAAAAAAGTTTTGGGAATCAAACCCACAACCAGAGTACGATTGGGATTTGTAGCCTACCACTGGATTACGTGATGTCCCTGGTTAGGATGACTAATTTTTTTTAGTTAAATAATTTTATTGATCAATAATAAGTTGATTTGAGATGTTATGTGTTATCAAAGGAATACCCTTAGTATAGGAAAATGATATGGTGATTAAGTGATAAATATTATTTTGGAAGATGTTCGCTCTATTGGGAACACTATATGCCTAAGGAAAATAGAATACTATGGGTTTTAATTTTAGGAGTAATGGTGTATTTTTATATATGTTTTTATTGTGAATTTATAGTGATTTGGGTTATTTATGGAAATTATTAACCTATAATAGAGAATATGTTATTAGGTTAATTATTTTTAAGTATGTGACTTTAGGAGTAGTCGATGTCATTTGGAGATATAATTTAACGTGGAAGACTACATAACCAAATTATTCTTTTTTTTGGGTTTATATATTAGTTTGGATTATATTTATGGATTTTAAGGAAAATTGTTTATTGAATGGTATTTATTTAACATTGGGGGTATTTTTGGTTTAATTTTCGAAATTAAGATCAGTGTTTCTTTCTCTAAAGTAATATCCTTTTGGAGGATCATCTGATCTTGTACTAACCATTTTGGTTACGATTAATCTCTAAAGACAAGGTAAATACATAGTTTATCCTTTATGGATCATGTGATTCTCTAGAAGATGATTCTAGCTCTTCCGGTGTGACAAAGTCATCTTGAATACTCATCGTTTGAAAAAAATGAGTTAGTGGTAGAAATTTAATAAAGAAAGAAACTCCACTTAAAAAGTAAGTATATATATTTATGTTCTTAGTTAATATCATAAATAAATTTGTCATATTTATGAAATGAAACTTAAAAAAAGCGTTGTCTGTTTACTTTTACTACTGGGAAAATAATGACCATTTGTTCCATCAGAAGTTTGTGGTTTTATTGTAATTAACTTTCTCCTGATCATGTTTTCTATCCCTCTCCATCAGAACTTGACACTGATTTTATCTTCCATATATATGTTTTCTTACATGGAATCCTAGTATGAGTTATCTCGGGTGACCTTTGTACTTATCTGTCTTTCTTTTAAAGTGATAGTTTTATTGAATATTTTTCCGATGTGGGACTTTCAATTATGTTCCCAAGCCCAATTTTAAAAATTTCGAGGATGAAATTTCCAAAATGGGGAATGAATGTAACACCCCAAGCTTCCACAGTACATTACCCTTTGAATAATGTAATTGCTTACATTGTACGCAACTTCGAGATTCTAACACACTGTGACCAATCAATATAGCCGTTATGAATAGTAATACCCACTTATTGAAATTTTATAAATTTTATCTTTCAAAATGGACTTCATTTTTGGATTCGGAATATCAAAATTAGCATAGGGTGAATTTTTAGTATTTTTTCTGAAAACATTCTATTTTTGATGAATAGGTAAAAACACCGAGTTATAGTTTAAAACTGACTTTTTATTTAAATAATTATTAATTTTATTTAAATTTATTTTAGTTCAAAATATATAATTAATACCTATATAAGTTCAATGTAATTCATTGGAGTCAGTTTATAATAATTTTAGAAATATGAAAATTTTATTGAACTTTTTAACCGTCTTTTACCCACCTCCAATGGGCATTTGTAAATTTGAATAAAACTTAATTTTACCACTTCTATGAATTCAATTGAAACAATCTGAGAGAAAGGGTTCATATTAGTAAGTAAATTTTGGTTCAATAAGATGAAAATAATTTTTTGTGAATAATAACTTTTTACTTTTATTTACCACGTTTAAAAGGAAATAGGGTAATTAATGGTAAAAATGATATTATTATTACACTAATTCATGTCTCAATTCTATTGGATAAGTTTAATTCGGCCAAAAAAACCTTAGGAATAAAATATGATCCTTTAGGTCCACTTGGATTATATTAATACATTTATTATTGTTTAATTCAAAGAAGAGTTAAAAGTGTTGAAATCAATGTTTAGTAACTAAACCATTTGTAATATAGAGTTACACATAAGATAAATTAGACTATAAATATTCATTAGAAAGATAAAATTATTTCCTATATATTGTAATTTTATTTTTATTTTTTATACATTATATAATATAATTTATTTATGACACAATGATGATATAGTAATTACCTAATTAATGAAATATAAAAATAATTGATATTATAAATATCCAAATAAATGTAATTTTAGAATTTTTATAAATTAAACTAATTTAATATGTTAATATGAAATTATAGGGTTGTTTAGATGAATTGTTTTCTATGTAATAATTCTCTTATGAATTTAGAAAAAAATTACCAAATTTTGTCAAAATTTACATAAAAGAGTTTTTAAAACTAATATTATATTATTAATTGATATTCTATTTCTAAAAATATAAGGATCAACCAAAAGACTTATATAATGATAGGTGTATCATTAATGAACCACTTAAGGTTATATTAAAAGTATATAGTATGTTTATTAACCATATAATATAAAACTACCAAGAGACATGGTAAATCTCAGACTATTTAACTAAGAGTTAAATCTAAAACATAAGGTTAATATAGTGACCCAAACCTGTAGAAAACCTATTTCTTGAGTGGTTTTCGACCAATATCATCCTTATCCTTTAAATAATACTTTTTGGAGCAATTATGAACCGAAAATTATTTTATTATAAAATAATATTTCTAGCTTTTCCTAAGGTGGCCCACACCCCTCTTATAAAAGGGAACCCCCCTTCTCTCTAATTCACACCATCAAACCCATTTTGAATCGGCAAAACCCAACCAAAATACCCTCTCAACTATCCTACCTTCATCCTAAATTCCTTATTTTAGTCATAAATCCAACCTAAGGAGCCCTTTTGATCAAATCAAAATGAAGAACCTGAAGAAGAGGTAAATATTACATCACCTCTTTCAAGTTCCTTTCTTCTTCCACTTCCTATTTATTTGTGGTTTCCAGTATAAAATAAAAACTTCAATATCTTCTATATAAAATTATGTTATTATAAATATGGTACAACCATATTCATTATTATATCCATCCATTGAATGAAATGTCACCATACGTGCATACGTACGGCTTACCGTCTCCACGTCGTGGTGTAATTGTTATTCAACACATTATTATTTGGATGAGTATAATAATGATGTGTAATAGATGTAAATAATAAATATAACATGATAATGAGTCTGTATATATTATATACCATCCAATTATATATTATTTTAATATCAAAAGAATGATATTACCGCTCGTGCGTACGTATGGATTACCGTCTACATGAACACGATGAGATTCATTCCCCATCATAATCCATACAAGAATAATTTTAATTTTAAGATTAAAAATAATGTTTAAATACTTAATATCATTCTGAATATGAATAATATACAACCTATCCATAACAAACAATAATTACGTAACAAAGCATATGAAGTAAAACGAATCAGGTAACACCCGAAACGACGATAATACTAAGATATTATTAACAAAGAAATGTTAAAAGATCAGATATGATATCATATTAATGTATATTATTCTTTTATAATTTAATAACAATTATTTCACCATTATACAAGAGGTTAACCTACCCTCGACCATGGAAAAGTACAAAGTAAGGAATTTCTTATCTCACTTTTAATTATGTTAAATTTCCATTGTGAGACACTTATTTATTAAATGTGGCGTATTGTGTACTAGAATTTGATATATTTATATATATTATCATGATTCTATTTATGATCATGGTATTTTTTGATTCATTTTTTTTATTAACTTTTGGACATACAACTTGATTGATTACAATGAAGTAAGGGTTTTTATCTCACTTCCTATTTCTGTGAGATTCATGCCATACAACCACTATTTACTTTTGTGTGGTGTATGTTCTGCCCAATGATTGTATTGTTTGTGTAATATACTTTAATTTATTAGTAATTACATCATAATTTTATGATCCAACTTTCATGGGTTGTATGTTTCATAAGTTACCAAATCGCTAAGGGAATTTCAAATTTCAATTTCCACTCAGTGGGCCTTATGCATATTTTTTGATTATTTTACTCCATGATTATGTGTGGAATCACTATTAATTATTTTTTTAGTAATTTAAACTCCCCTTTCTATGGATATACTTTTGATACACATTGTCACTCCATTGATAAATTCTCAAGTCATCGATATGAACTTGATAAGAGTAACTTTAACTCAATCTCTATTTATTGAGTTAAACATACACTTAATTAGTGTTGTTTTTACAAGAATATGTGTGAATGTCCTCTAATTGATTTAAACTGAATATCCAATCATATTGAGTGTATTTATATTTGTCACAGATAATTATGTCGTTCATTTATCTTTAACCTAAGGATACAGTCTTTATAAGAGATTTCATCTACATTTACATTCCATTGATACTTCCTTTTTGTTATACACCAATTCACATTTATAGAGTGTATATAATGTAATTTGACATATTATATCATGAATCCATTTATTCTCATGATATTATAATGTTTTTATTATCTCAATTATTTGTATTCAAGAGTCTCTATTTTGGTTAGTAACTCTAACTAAAATATCAATTTAAAAGGTTTAAATATTTATTATTCTAAATCATTCACATTAATGTACATGTTTTAAAAATGGTTTTAATGATTTATTTATATGGAAATTAATGTTTTAAAATTAAAATTCCTTTTAAAAGTTTCAATTTTTTATGGGAGACTTTGATTCAAAAATCTATTTTTAAACAGATTCTTGACAAATAGTGTGACTTTTAAATGTTTTCAAGAGAAATGGGGACATTTATCTCAAATATTTTTGATGATTATTTTCAACGATGTCAATATCCTTCATTATTCTCAATTGAAGTTAATATATTACAATACAATCTTCCATATTGTATTTAATGAGTTATGTTTGACTATGGATGTGCTATTTTTATACCATTCATGGTTATTGGATAAAGTATTGACATTTCGTATTCTAGTTTTAATACAAATGTTTATATTATGTTTCAAAAATTTCATATGAGGAATGCATTGGACTTAGTAAGTGACGGGTGGAGGCCGCTATAGCTCCTCGATGCATCGGTAGGTCTCATGAGACAAACTAGTGTCTTGGCACAAGGCCCTGACAAAATCTTATTTGTTGTCTTGGAACAAGGCCTTGAATATGTGGTTATGAAGGTCTGGCATTATGCATTCCATCATTATGAAAGTGGCTGTTGATATTTCATGTTATTATTCGACTAGTAGAATATCCATGTGAGTAAGTAAATGACATTATTTTGATTTTATCTTTTCCATATTATGCTGAAGTTCAGGTTTAAAAGGCCATTTTTAGTCTTATACATTGCCTTAAATGTTTATGGTTATTTATGAAAGTTTCCACTATATTGTTATCCTTACTGAGCATCTGAGCTCACCCTTTCTATGTTTTATTTTTCTAGGATGTGAAGAAGTATATTTTGACTGACCTACAGGGATAATCTATGAGATCTCAGTGTTGTATATGGAAACAATGTTGTTGTAGTTTTCCATTTTATAATGTAATGTAAACCTTATGAATGTATCTAGTAATTAAAAGGTCACTAAACTAATCGGTCTTTCGAGACATGATCTTTTGTGATCATGCCAATGATATATAATAATGCACTGAATCTGGGCTTCTGGGGTTGGGGCATTACAGTTGGTATCAGAGGAAGTTCAGTACAAACCTTGGAAACTAGATTTAGGTAAACTCTGATTAGAGAACATAACCCAAAGATAGAAATTGAGGATTCGTATATTAAAACTTCCTAAAATTTTGGTATTTTAGAGATTTTGTGATTTTTCCAAGAAATACTTCCCTGTCAGGATACAAGCAGGGAGAGGTGGCTCTGGCACAGATGTACCTGGGGGTAAAACCTGAAAGCACCACTTTGAGATAGACTCGAATGGGAACTGGTGCATGACAATGGGCCTTGTTTCACTATTGGTTACAACACTCCTGGGGGATATGATTAGGATAATTTACATTTTCTATATAAATCTATTTGATTTATTTTAATATAAGATGATAATAAATGACCTTGGTTAATCCTAAGGTGTTTCAAATTGAAAATACAGTTTCATGATATTCTCCAAATTATTTTATTACTACTCTTACTCACACAATGCTTTCTGGTTTTAGTCTATGGCTGGATTCCAAGGAAGTCATAGTAACTTTGAGAATGATGTACAAGGTTGGAAAGGTGGTGGACATGAGAAACAAAATGGAATGTTGATAGGAATAAAAGATATCATGTTAATTCCAAATCATTTTTCCAAAAATATGATCAACAACATATATATTAACCAACTCCCAGACTCAATAAAGAAGAGAAAGGTGATGAATGATAAGAGCTACAAAAATGGAGACCATGGAGAAAATAATCCTCAATTTTTATCATGCAGGAAATGTGGAAGGAGATACCCAATAAAGTGTCTCAATGGAACAAAGAAATGCTTTATTTGTGTGAAAGAAGGACACAAAGTAAAGAATTTCCAAGGAAAAATGAAGATTAATATGGAAGAAAATAAAAATGGTCCCAAGAATCCATTTACATTCATTTGTCATAAATGTAGGGGACCTAGCCATTACCCAAGTGAATGCCCTATTCTATAGGATATTTTCTTGGTCAAAGAAGAAGCTATGTGGAAGTAAATGGTTAGAGAAATGTTTAAAAGTATTAGTTCTCCTTGTTGATGGGATTACTTTGGAATAATTTTCTCTTGTATTTGTAACTCTGCAGTTTTTCATGTGAAAATGTTATTTGAGGAAGAACTGTCTTTTCTCTTGTGGATATAGTTTTAAATAACCATTTGGTTTTATATGATCATTGGGATTGAGGAAATTACAAGTTATTATATTTTGTGATGAAAATGCATGGTATGAGATAACATTTGTGGTTAAATTATGTTATGGTTATTTTGAGGAATTTATCTCATTTTGGTAATGTTATAAAATATATTTTTTGAAAAAGGACCACATGCAGACCGTGTGACAACCCGTTGTGTCAGAAAAAGTTGTGGGAATCGAACCCACAACTAGAGTGCGATTGGGATTTTTCTCCTACTATTGGACTACATGAAGTCCCTGCTTAGTGTGAATAATTATTTTTAGTTAAATAATTTTATTGATTAATAATAAGTTGATTTGGGATCTTATGTCTTATAAATGAATACCCTTTTTATAGGAAAATGATTTGTTGATTAATTGATAAATTTTATTTTGGAAGACATTCACTCTGTTGGGAACACTATAAGCCTAAGAAAAATAAAATTCTATGGAATTTCTTTTTAGGAGTAATGGTGGATTTTTATCTATGTTATTTATTGTGTATTTATAGTGATTTTGGTTATTTATGGAAATGATTAACCTATAATAGAGAATATGTAATTAGGTTAATTATTTTTAAGTATGTGACTTTAAGAGTTGTCGATGTCATTTGGAGATACAATTTAACGTGGAAGACTACACAACAAAATTCTTATATGTTTTGGGTTTCAATATTAGTTTGGATTATATTGAAGGATTTTAAGGACAACTGTTTATTTAATGGTATTTATTTAACTTTGGGGTATTGTTGGTTTAATTTTAGAAATTAAGATTAGTGTTTCTTTTTATAAAGGAATATCCTTTTAGGGGATCATATGATCTTGTACTAACCATTTTGGTGTAGATTAATCTATAAAGACAAGGTACATATATAGTTTATCCTTTTTTGATCATGCGATTCTCTAGAAGTTGATTATTTCTCTTCTGGTGTGACCAAGTCATCTTGAATACTCATTGTTTGAAAATAAAATGACTTAGTGGTAGAAATTTATTAAAGAATAAAACTCTACTTAAAAAGTAAGTATATCTCCTTATGTTCTTATTCAATGTCATAAATAAATTCCTCATCTTTATGAAATGAAACTTAAAACAAAAAGAAAGTTGTCTGTTTTGTTTTCCTACAGGGAAACTAATGACCATTTGTCCCATCACAAGTTTGTGGTTTTCTTGTTGTTAAATTTTTCATGATAATGTTTTCTATGCCTCTCCATCAGAAGTTGACACTTAGTTTATCTTCCATATCCATGTTTTCCTATATGGAATCCAAGTATGGGTTATCTCGGGTGACCTTTGTACTTCTCTTTCCTTCTTTTAAAGTGATAGTTTTATTGAATATTTTTCAAATGTGGGAATTTCAGTTATGTTCCCAAGCCCAATTTTAAAAATTTAGAGGAAAAAGTCTCCAAAAGGGGGAAATAATGTGACACCCTAAGATTCAATGATACGTTTCCCTTTGAATAATGCAATTTCTTGCATTGTACGCAACTTCGAGATTCTAACACACCGAGACCAATCAAACTAGCCGTTATGAATAGTAATAAATAGTTTTTAAAATTTTATAAATTTTATCTTTCAAAATGGACTTCATTTTTGTATTCGGAATATTGAAATTAGCTTAGGGTGATTTTTTGGTATTTTTCTGAAAACATTCAATTTTTGATGAATAGTGAAAAACACTGAGTTATAGTTTAAACCGAATTTTTATTTAAATAATTATTTATTTTATTTAAATTGATTTTAGGTCAAAATAGATACATAAAACCTATATAAGTTCAATGTAATTCATTGGAGTCAGTTTATAATAATTTTAGATATATAAAAATTTTATTGTACTTTTTAACCCTCTTTTACCCACCTCCTAGGAGCATTTGCAAATTTGAATAAAAATTAATTTTACCACTTCTGTGAATTGAATTTTACAAATCCTAGATACACGGTTGATGTCATTAAGTAAAATTTCATTCAATAAGATGAAAATATTTTTTGGCGAATAGTAACTTTTTACTTTTATTTACCACGGTTAAAATTAAATATTGTAATTAAGGGTAAAAATGATATTATTATTACCCTAACACATGTCCTAATTATATTGGATAAATTAAATTCGACCAAAAACAACATTAGGAATAAAATATGATCCTTTAGGTCCACTTGGATTATATTAGGGCTTTTATTATTATTTAATTCAAAGCAGAGTTAAAAGTGTTAAAATCAATGTTTAATAACTAATCCATTTTTAATATAGGGTTACACATAAGATAATTTCCACTATAAATATTCATTACAAATATAGAAATATTTCTTAAATAATGTTATTTTATTTATATTTTTTATACATTAAATAATTTAATTTATTTGTGACACAATGATGATGCAGTAATTACGTAATTAATGAAATATGAAAATAATTGATACTATAAATATCCAAATAAATGTATTTTGATTCTTATTATAAATTTCACTAATTTTAAAGGTTAATATGACATGTTATAGTTGGTTATATTAATTGTTTTTGAAGTATTAATGTTGTTATGAATTTAGAAAAAAAATACCAAATAGTGTCAAAATTGATATAAAATAGTTTTTAAAACATATATTATATTATTAACTGATATTATATTCCTAAAAATCAAAGGTTCGGACAAAAGACATATATAATTATAGGTGTATCAATAATGAACCACTTGGGATTCTCTTGGAAGTATATAGTAAGTTAATTAACCATATAATATAAATATACAATGAGACATGGTAAATCACAAACTATTTAACTAAGAGTTAAATCTAAAACATAACATTAATATTGTGACCCAAACCTGTATGAAGACTTTTGGTTGAGTTGGTCTTGACCCACACCCACATTATACATTAAATAATCCAATTTTGAGACATTATAAATCGAAAATTACTTTATTTTATAATAATATGTATATCTTTTCCTAAGGTGCCCCTCACCCTTCTTATAAAAGGGCACTCCTCCTTCTCTCTAATTCACACATTCAAAGCCATTTGTCTTGGCAAAACCCTACCCAAAAACCATCTTAACTATACTACCTTAATTTTAGAGGCCTTCCTCTATTCAAAAATCCAACCTAAGGATCCATTTTGATCAAATAAAAATGAAGAACCCGAAGAAGAGGTAAATATTTCATCACCTCTTTCAAGTTCCTTTCTTCTTCCACTTCTTCTTTATTTGTTGTTTCCATTATAAAATAATAAATCTAGTATATTTTATATAATATGATGTTATTATGAATATTTTACAACCATATTCATTATTCTATCCATCCTTTTAATGACATGTCACCATACGTGCGTACGTACGGCTTACCGTCTCCACGTCGTGGTGCAATTGTTATTCAATACATTATTATTTTGATGGGTATAATAATGATATGTAACTGATGTAAATAATAAATATAACATGATAATTATTCGTTATATATTATTTACCATCCAATTATATATTATTTTAATATCAAAATAATGATATTTTCACTCATGCGTACGTACGAATTACCGTCTCCAAGAACACGTTGAGTTTCATTCCCCATCGTGATCCATTCAAGAATAATTTTCATTAGATGATTAAAAATAATGTTTAAAGACCTAATATCATTATGAATATTTATAAGATATATCTTATCCATAACAAACATTTCTTACATTAGAAATCATATGAAGTAAAACGAATTAGTTAACACCCGAAACGATTATAATACGAAGATATTATTAACAAAACAATATTAAAAGATCATATATGATATCATATTAATGTATATAATTCTTGTATAAATTAATAAAAATTATTTCACCATTATACAAGAGTTTAACCTACCCTCGACCAAGGAAAAGTAAAATGTAAGGGATTTGTTATCTCACTTTTAATTCCATGAGATTTCCATTGTTCGCCACTTATTTATTAAATGTGGTGTATTGTGTACTATAATTTGATATATATACTATCATTATTATCTTTATATTCATGGTATTCTATGATTCATTTTGTTTTTATTAACTTTTTTCCATACGACATGATTTATTACAATGAAGTAAGGGTTTTCATCTCACTTCCTATTTCTGTGAGATTCATGCCATACTGCCACTATTTCCATTTGTGTGGTGTATGTACTTCCCAATGATTGTATTATTTTTATAATATAATTTAATTTATGAGTAAATACATCTTAATTTTATGATCTATATTTCATGGGTTGTATGTTTCATAAGTTACCAAATTGGTAAGGGAATTTCCAATTTCAATTTATACTCAGTGGGCTTTATGAATACTTCATTGATTATTCTTCTCCATGATTATGTGTGGAACCAATATTTATTATTTTTGTAGTAATTTACACTCCCCTTTATATGGATATAATTATGATACACATAATAACTCCATTGATAAATTCTCAAGTCATCTATATGAACTTGATAAGAGTAATATTTAACTCAATCTCCATTTATTGAGTTAAACAATCAATTCATTGGTGTTGTTTTTACAAAAATACGTGTGAATTTCATCTAATTGATTTACACTGAATATCCAATAATATTGAGTGTAGTTATATTTTTCACACATAATTATGTCATTGATTTATCCTTAACCTAAGGATACGTTCTTTAGAAGAGATATCATCTCAATTTACATTCCATTGAGACTTCTTTGTTGTTATACACCAATTCACTTTTATATGGTGTATATAATGTACATTGACATAGTATATCATGAATCCCTTTATTCTGATGATATTATAATTTTTTTATTACCTCAATTATTTTTATTCAAGAGTCTCTTTTTTGGTTAGGAACTTTAACTAAAATATCATTTTAAACGTTTTAAAGATTTATTATTCTAAATATTTCTCATTAATGTCAACGTTTTAAAAATGGTTTTAAGGATTTATTTATATGGACATTAATGTTTTAAAATTAAAATTATTTCAAATGATTCAATTTTTTGTGGGACACTTTGATTCAGAAATCTATTTTAAACGGCTTCTTGACAGATAGTGTGGCTTTTAAATGTTTTCATGAAAAAGGGGGATATTTCACTCAAATAGTTTTGATGATTATTTTCATATATGTCAATATCCTTCATTATTCTCAATTGAGGTTAATCTGTTACAATACAATATTCCACATTGTTTTGAATGTGTTATGTTTGACTATGGATGTGCTATTTTTATACCATTCATGGTTTTTGGATAAAGTATTGACATTTTGTATGCTAGTTTTAATATGAATGTTTATGTTATGTTTCAAACTTTTAATATGAAGAATGCATTGGACATAGTAAGTAAAGGGTGGAGCTAGATATCGATCCTCGATGCATTAGTAGGTCTCATGTGACAAAATAGTGTCGTAGCACAAGTCCTTGACAAAATATTATTTTTAGTCTTGGCACAAGGCCTTTACTATGTTGTTAGGAAAGTCTGGCATTATGCATTCCATCATTATGAAAGTGGCTATTGATATTTCATGTGATTATTATACTAGTAGAATATCCATGTGAGTAAGTAAATGGAATTATTTTGATTTTATCTTTTCCATATTATGCTAAAGTTCATGTTTAAAAGCCTTTTTTAGTCTTATACATTGCCTTAAATGTTTAGGCTTATTTATGAAAGTTTCTGCTATATTGTTATCTTTACTAAGCATCTGAGATCACCCCATTCTTTGTTTTATTTTTATAGGATGCGAAGACGTATATTATGACTGACCTAAAAGGATAGTCTATGGGATCTCAGTGTTGTCTATGGAAACAATGTTGTTGTAGTTTTCCATTTTATGATGTAATGTAAACCTTATGAATGTATCTAGTACTTCCAAGGCTACTAAACTAATTAGTCTTTCGAGATGTGATCTTTTGTGATCATTCAAATGATACGTAATAATGCACCGACTCTGGTCTTCTAGGGTCGAGGTGTTACACCCATCATTATGACAATACTTATAAGGTAAAAATGAAAAATTAATCATATATCGCCATGGAGGTGGTATTCTACACTTGCGCAGGAATGACATTATCATTATTCAATGGATTGAAAGATAAGGAAAACGATGATATTTTATCTTTAAAAATGATAATTATATCATGAATATCATATATATTCATTTTTATATCATCTAAACCCCCCTATATTATCCGTTTATGAAAAATGAAACACATCACTTCATAGAGGTGGTAGTTTACACGTATGCAAGAGAACTGTTTCCACTTCCCATAAGATGAAAAGGTCAAAAAAAGGGTTATCCCATAAACATAATAAAATTTTAGTATATTTTAGATACTTATGTTATTATATCATAATTTTTAGTATGGGTTTTAAGGAGGTAAAAGTAGACATAAAAAAGAAAACACCTAGTTATGTACTATACATCCTCTTCAGACAATATCCTCTGGTTTATACTTAAATCCTTCATAGAATTATATTATGGTAAAAATAGGACCTATAATACATGAGGATGGATTTTATAAAGGTATATGAGTAGGTATTGGATGAGTTTAAATTATCGTGATGTTTATAGAAAAGAGAAGAGGGGGAGGTGTGTCTTTTTAAAAGTAAAGAAGACGACACACTTGGTATATTTCAAAAGATGGAAATATATTAATGTGTTACTAAATCAAAATGGTTCCAAAACTAATTATACTATAAGATTATATGAGATTATATATGGTTGAAATATGACCATAAAATAGTGTTTAGATAGTATTTTTGGTCATTTTGACCCTTATCATTTTAATTTTAACCCATTTCACATGTTTTAACTCTTATAGTGGTAAATACCATTTTTTACTAAAGTTATTATTCATAATGACCAAAAAAACAGAAGTATCCTTGTTACAAAATTTTAATATGATGATTCCAAATATGGATTTCATTTTATAAAATTTATTTTTGTAACACCCTTAGAAAAGTGATACTTATAATGCTAAATGTTACTACACATGTCAATATGGTGCACCTTTCATTAAGGGAGCCTAAATAATTAGAAATCCACATATAAGCATGCATGGACTAAAGTAGTGATTAGGATGGGTGATCTTCTAGGAAGTCTCCTAGGGTGTGTGTGGAAGGAGACAAAACACACTGAAAGGACATGTGATGGCCTGTGGGGATAATCATTAGTCTGAGAAGTAACCTAGGTGGGTAATATTTTGTGGTGTGCCCGGAAGGAAACTAATGTATTTTAGGAGAACCATGGGGATATATGACTAGGTTCAAGGCCCAAGGAAGGATGGTTCATGATAATTTCTTATAAGTGGAATAAAATAATTTTAAAATAAACCTAGAAAACATGATGAAAATCAGTTTTCTAGACAAATTCATTTTTAATTATAAATTTTTTTTTCAAAAAAAATTAATAATATTGTTGATTAGAAAGAAATTAATTGGATTATTTTTAATGATAATGAAATAATGAAATGTTAAAACCAAATCGAAAAATTATTTTTCAAATACTTAAAAAAAATATAGTTTTCAATAAAATTTTATATTCTTCGCAATTCACTAAAAATTAATCTTTCTAGAAAAATACATAATTTCATCTTATGATAATTTTAATATAATTATTTATAAAATGATATCATTTTTATAAAATATTTTTTTTAAAATTGGAAGAATTAATTTTATTATTTTCTAATAAAAAAATATGAATCATTTTTAAAAAATGTATATTTATAACCTAAAATGACTTTTAAAAAAATGAAGTAATTATTTATTAAGCATTAATCAACACATTTTTATTGAATATGAACTATATATATTATAATATAGTTAATTTTATTAATATTATCCAATTAAATGACAAGGATATAACTTTCATATTTAAATAATTATATTTCATGGTCATTAAAGTTTGGTGTTATGTATCCTTTATGCTATCGAAAGTAGTCTAATTTTAAAATAACAGGGTATTATTCCATCTTATTTCAAACCACTAAATCTTATTTGTGTTTTGGTCATGTTTATTTAGGGAATTTTATATTTTTGTGAATCATTATAAATATTTTATGTAATATTCAATTTATTTTATTTATTTCAACTATATATCTAATTGAGAAGAGTGGGATGGATTCAAACTAATTTTAAGTGGGATGTATTATTTGGGGTAATAAATTTATGAACTCGATTACCCACCTCTTAATCTATTTTTGAAACTCCACTAGGACAATGTTGAGGACCTAACCAATTTTACAATCTCAGTTTTCTCAATTGTATCCCTAAATTGATCCTTTACTGTTATATAAATCGTATATAGAAAAATAAATCTTCAATAATTCTTACATAACTACTATTTATACTCAACTAATCTGATACAACTGCACTTATAGAACATATCATTCTTACATGGATTTGTGTCTTCTAGAATTAATATATATGTCTCCAATTTATTCATACATACACTATTGTTAGACAATAAATTGCTATAAATACCATTGGTGGTAGCTAACTAAGTTGTACTAAAACCCTACACATCATGTAATTGGTACCATTGTAGATTTCATGGTTGTAGGACTGGATAAGGGAAAATTACTATAGTTGATGGATGAGTTGGGACTTAGTATTGAGAATATATGAGGGGATCAAAAATGATATTGGTAACCATTTAAGAGATTTATAATGTGTATTTAAGTTGGATATATTTTGACACATGATACTATTATGATATGGAATATTTACTATATGGGTTTTTTGACATTTAACTAGTTTTGGTAATTAGTTTTGAGATATGTGGTTACCTATCTATTATTTATTATCAATTCATGTGGTAAATTACTATGATTTTTGTTGTTTTATTACTCTAAAAAATAGGGTATAGTCTCCCAACATTTCTAATTATACCATTGGTATTAGTAGACATCTATAGGAATAAGCGGAGGTGTGTCTGGGGTCATGTAAAAAACCATCACAACAACTGGTTCAAGTGAATTCAAATGAGACTCTAAAGTTTTTCTAAAAATGTTACCCAAACCATAAGTGTTTTTTTTTAAAATATTATTTTAAAATTAATAATTTTTTATAAAGATAACCCATATTGGGAATTTTTATTCATTCAAAAAACCCTCGTCATTTTCCTTTTATTTTCATTTGGTTTTACATGTCCCTAAAATTTTCATTTTCCCTCAACTCATTTTTTACCCACATAATTTCATGTATGTTAAAATGGGCCCATTTATCATTCTAAACCCAGAAGCCTTATTTTTTCATATCTGTGTTCATTAGATACTTTTGAATGTGTATTTATCTATTATTCCATAATTTATTAGGGTCATTTTCAACTAAATGACCTTATTTTGAAATAGTTAAAGAAAATTTAACATTTTCCACATGGTTCGTTTTCATCAGAATTTGAAAAGATTATCTATTTAATATTTGCATGTGGAAATTTCATTCAACTAACTTTGCAATTTTATATGAATAATTATCTATACATTTTCATGGCTACATAAGTAATATTTTTCTCTTTATTTTATAAAATATTTCATTTTAAATGATTTCAAAATATTAATAATATTTTATATTTACAAAGTGGTTTTTTAACTTTTAAAATTGTTTTAATATAAGTCATTTCCCTTCCATGAATTATATGGTTTTAAAGGATATTATTTAAAAAATTTCATTCAACTTATTTATCTTCATGGATAATTAAATTTTCATTTCTATCATGTAAATGAAACATCACCACCTCTAACTTTTTTATGCATCAATGGTTTATAAACAACATTTTTCTCCCAACGCTTTCCCTTTGTGAATACCCTATTTTTGATTCATTTTATTGATGGTTATACACATAGGTTACATGAATTAATTGATCGTGGAAATTATAATCTTAACCATGTACTGTTTATATATATTATGTAAATACTATATGTGTCATTGTCTTGATTGAATAATATTTACCTATAATGTTACTCAATGTCGTTGGAAACCCATTTATTTTCTATGGGTTTATCATGTTATTATTATTGATGATTTTATTATGTGAATACATCTAAAAAGGATATAAAGACCATTTTATTTTAATGGGTTATTTATGATGCGTTTAATGAAACCCATTTTCTTTCCAATGGACCCTTATTCTATTAAAATTGACTAATTTTTATTTTAATGTGTTATAAAGCCCACTTTATTTTCATGGGTTATTTATGATGTGATAAATGAATTATTTTAAAATGGAAAACATAAGTATGGATGAATGATATCTAGGGAAATGTATCACACTCTAATGTATTGGTAAAAAAATTATATCTCATGAGATAAGTATTCACAAGTAAATTTTAGTTTCTTGTAATCCAGGGAATAAGAGGTTTGGCTATTGAAAGTTATATTTCCATATACTAATATTTATTCCATATTTTAATGATGTTTCTTAAATTTATTCTTATTTTAATTCTTATGTTATGATCTAATTGATCATTTCTATTAACTGGTTCGTGTATTGTGTTATTATAAGCCTTATTCCATGAAGTATGATCTATTCATTATTAGCTATAATTTTTTCATATATCTTGATTATACACATATAATCATCTTATGATCACTAATGATATCCGATTATTATCACTTATGTTTACCCTTATTGAGGTTATGTTCTCACCATATATCTTATGTTTCTATTTCCCCAAGTAAGGAACATAGGAAAAGTATGAAATTTATAGAAGAGTTTCTAGAGGGGAGATTTTTTGGGAGATGTTAATGAATCATTATGGATTAAGTAGTTTCATTCATAATATAAAAAATATTCAACCGATAAAAAGAACATGGATTTTTTAGTTAATATTTTTATAAATTTTATAAAATTATAAACTTAAAAGGCCTTAGTAATTTATTATAATTAAATATTTTCTTATAGTGATGTGGATGGGATGGTCACATATGTGGTCCTCTATAGATGGTATCAGAGAAAGGTTTAGAGAAATATGGATAATATGATTATATTAGTTGAGAAT
The DNA here is from genome assembly GCA_963277665.1 of Viscum album. Taxonomy (NCBI): domain Eukaryota; kingdom Viridiplantae; phylum Streptophyta; class Magnoliopsida; order Santalales; family Viscaceae; genus Viscum; species Viscum album. The sequence goes on from OY728122.1 coordinate 47,079,898, forward strand.
AAATTGGGATTTATAAATTTCATCTAATATTGATAATTTATTCTTTTTTTCAAAGGTATAGGTTGGTTGAGGTAATATTATAGGAAATAACATAAGTGAAAATTATTAAAAAACTGGGGATAAGTCTAAGAGATAAGATTAAATATATAATAACATATAATAAATTTGTTAAAGAATAAATTGTGAGGTTCTCTTGGAAATAACATCCATGTATTGATACTATTATTGGCTGATGTTTCTGGAATAGATGTAACTTTGGGTAATAAGCTTGAAATGTGTTTATTACATATTAACTCAATTGTCACTTGGTGCGTGAAAAAGTTTCCTAACCACACATCCGATTTGAATCTCTTGGGGATATGATTCGGTCAATCACATTCTCATTATGAACCATTATAAAGGATTTATTTCTAAATTATATTAATGAATTAGGTTAATAAGTAAAGGGGATCCAAACTCAATGAAAATTAGATTGAAATAAAATTTTAAAATGGTGAAATAAAGGTGTCATTATAGAAGATTGGGTTTTTATTTTAATTTGATCATTTACTCTTATTATATTAGTTATTATCCTAACCATTTTGGATTTAATGTTTGGATAAAATTGGATCTTTAAAATGAAGTTGAGAAAGGTATGTATCTAGAAACCACTTTTTCTTATAACAGAATAACGAAGCATAATTAAACGATTTAGTATATTGGTGTAATTATGTTATGGTATAAAAGGAGATAACACCAATATTACCAAATTTATTGAGTATTTGTCTTATTATAAAGTAATTATTTACACTTTTATATATTTTCACCAATGAGTGATATTTATTGATATTATTCTATTATGTTCTAAAAATTATGAAAATATTGTGAAACTTCTAAGGATTCTTCTTCATTAATTTTGTTTTCATTATTGGATTGGAAACTACTATTAAATTGTATAAATGACCTTTAAAAGTGATTCAATAAAAAGGATATATTTTTGGGATTAATTTTTGAGAACACAAGATTGAGGGATAAATAAATATTAAGTTTAATATATTATTGATTTTGAGATAATAAAGTGTTGATTTATTTTGAAAAAAAATGATATATAGTATTGGAAACCTCGAGATTGATAATTTATTCAAGATATTTTTGGTGAAGTTAATCAAAATTTTGGGATTGTGGTTTATATTGGAAGGTGTGTAGTTTTATACTATTTGATGGTTAAAAATAGTTGTAATTTATAGAAGGATATATGGTTTCCCTCTTGTTCAATATCATGGAGATTCAGTTGTTTTTTGAAAAAATATATTATAGAGAATATATGAGTATGGTATATACATACTTGGATATATGATTGTATGAATGGATAATATTTTTTGAAGAATGAAAAGTAACATATTATTTCCTAAGAGAGTAAATTAGATGATATATTAGTGGTTATAACCCAAATGGTGAATATGTTAAGAATAACATCATCTAATATCTTCAATGAGTAATAATTAAAATTCATATGAAATAATTTATTTAAGGGGGGAGGATGTAATGACCCAAGATTTATATGAACATATTTCTCAAATAAAAAATGTTTTCAACAGATATCTCCACACACAACCCCAACCTAAAAATGATCCTTTATATTTTTATTCCATTATAACATGGTTGTTGAATTAGTAGGTTTGAATATAAGTAACTGAATTATGAAATATATTAATATATATATAATGGTTATTTTATAAAAATTTAATCAATTTACTATTACTCTTAAAAATCTATCTTTTTGTGTGTTTTGTTTCTTTTGAAAACAAAGTATATTATTGTAAAATTTTATTTAAAAAATATAATACTTATTGAATAATTTTAGTTTTATTAGTCGTTTATAGAAATTAATAATAAGAACAATAAGTATTTTAAAATGTTAATTTTCCAATAAAAATTGTTTTTTTATTTTATAATTTTCAATAAAATTTAAAATATTAAATTATAGAAATATAATTATAAAATATTTTTATATATGTATTTAAAATTTAAATATTAGTGTAATATTAATTTCATTTATTTTTTTAAAATATTATTTTTTTGGTGAATAGTGAGAAATATTGTTTTTATAAATAACACGACTTTATGGAATTATTAGTATGTATATATTAATTTAAATTCATAAAATCAATTTCCAAGAACAAATATTTATTTTATAATAGACCTTATACTTTTAAAAATTATGATTTTTCTAAAACACCATGTCTTTTTTTATATTTATTTTTAAAAAGATTTGACCTCTTCGATAACTTGCGAAACATTCAACCTCGAGTGTAAATGAACCATAATATTGTATATTATTATAACCTGGACATTAAATTGGTGGGTATGAAAAGTAATAACTAAATAATGAAAATTATGGTTATCTGTTTTTCCGAAATAAAATCAGAATCATTTAAAAAAATGAATTTTTTTTTAAAAAAAAATTATTTTTCTAAATGCCGGTTTAGTCACACTTTTCCCACATAATTTAAAATTACTTTTTAAAATTTTTAGAAATTATTCGATAACCAAAACTTTATTTTTTTATGGAGACATCCATGGTGTGGTTCTGATTCTCATAAAAAATTCTATGGAATTCGTCTCTGGTTGTGTTAGGGTGACGATGATGATAGGTGGTAATCGAGAAGGACGTGACATGACTTTCTCCATTGTGCTGATTAAGATCTCTTCAGGTTCCGATCTGGATTTGGTGGTTTGAATTTTGATTTTTGAATCTCACCTAAATTCGAATATTTAAAATGTATTTATTTCTATGTTGAATTTTAATTTTGGGTTTGGGAAGGGTTTTCTTTGTTTGAATTTTTTGTGTGCAGTTCCCACTAACCCAAAAAGTGGATTATTTTGAAAACAAACAAAAGGGATTGGGAGTAAAGTACTGCTTTTTATTAAAAACATCATTTTCATTTAAATAATTTACAAAGTCAAATTATATCTTGAATTGTTTTTAATGTAAAATTAGTTAAATTTAATTAAAATATAACTAATTTACATCATTATAATCACTTTCATATTAAATTCTATTATACCATATTTTTAATCCTTTTAAAGTTTCATTTGGAAAAAAATTATTTTGTCGACACATCTGTGGGTTTAATTTTAATTTGAATTATTCTACTTCAATGAATTTTAGTTATAAAAATAGATTCAATATTTTGAATAATAATAATTTATTTTATATAAACATTTTAACTTAATTTATTACAATTAAAAATAGTAAAATTACTAAACCTTAATTACCATAGTTGAGGTCAATACTGGTTTATCAGAGAGTTAAAAAAACGATAAGCGTTAAAATAACCAAAAAAACATGTCGAAAAACAATTTTATGGACATATTTATACCGTATCACCTATAAGGGTCTATAATTACCCATTTTAGTCTTTTTTCCTGATAAAAATGATGGTGTTATTGATTCTTTTTAATAATTCCATGTGTGTACTCTCCCCCACTTATAAAGGACACCCCTCTACTATACTCTTCATGATTAAAAAGACATTTTATTGAGCCAATACATACCAAAATAAATTCCAAGGTCCCATACAAAATAATATATCCCATGGTTTGATCATAAATTCATCCAAGGTAGTCTTTTTTGGAAAACCTAAAGAGGTTCTCTAAAGAAGATGTAATTTTCTGAAATGATCATTTTTATTTTATTTCTTCCTCCACCTCATTAAAATAATATTAAATAATTATAGTATAATAAAAATAATATCTACTATATTCTGATATTTTATTATGTTAATTTAAAAACCTATTTCCTTCTCCACTTCCGTCAAATGTGAAACGAAATCATTGATTGTGTGTACATATGACTACTGCCACACGAATCGATGTAACTATTCTTCCATCAACACATTTCATGATTACATATAATGCTGGATATAATATTTATGTATAATATAAATGATATTATTATAATTATTTAATTATAATATCACATATACCTTTTTAATTTCTATTTTGTTTAAAATACAATAATTATACTTGTGTGTACGTCAGACTATCACCTCGTGAATGAATGTGATTTTTTTTAGAATACGCATTACTAGGATGGTAATAAGGATAAATAAAATGAATATATATGATATATATGACATGATAATGATTTTTTATAATTAATATGTCACTTGAATCATTACTCTCTCACTCATTAAGGAAGTATATCGTCTCTTGTGCATACAAAAATCCGACCACCTCCACAAAATGATGCGACTCATTTTCCTTATCCATCATTCGATAATGGTTATAATAATTATTATAATGAGTTAATATGATATTTTGTACATTATTATAATTATGGATATGATTGTTTTATATCATATATAAAAAATATGGAACTTTCATGAGCAAACACACATGAGAAAACAAGGAAATTAACACCCGAAATAAAGAAAATAACAAAATCTTATTATCTAATGGGTGGTAAAATGTTATAAGAACATCATATATGATATTATAAATATAAATATGGTTATTTTATTAATTAATAAAATTATTAAAAACATTATATATTAGGTTAAATCATGTTCAACCAAAAGTAAGTACGCGGTAATGGACTTCATCTCAATTTCAATTCATTACGGCATATTGTAATGTTATTCCCATTATATCTTTTATATGGTGTATATAATTACCATTTTTCATGTTATATCATGTATAATTAAATGTTATTGGTATTTTATGTTTTAATTTTAATTATTTAATCTAATTGAATTTTAATTGAAAATTACCATGTGGTAAATAATTTCATAACTCAATTTCTTTTTAGTGAGTTATATTACTTCTTCATTGCCTTTGATATACTAAGTTAATGTTTTTCATGAATTTTGAATATATATTGATTTATTCACACTTGTTTTATGTGTAGTTATTATTTATGTTCATAATCAATTCGTGGATTAATTTTCACTTCAATATTATGATCTTTGTAAGATATTTATGTTTCAATCTCATTTTAATCAGGATTTTTTATACTTGAATTCTCATTAAAGGAATCTATTTGATAATTATATAATAAACCCATTTAATTTTATTCACCTTTTTTTATTCTTGTTGTTTCAAGGTAATTGTAACATACTCCTATATTTGGAACTTAAAAATATTGAGAAAATTATTTTAAAAAAATTGTCTCCCTTCAGTCGAATATATTTTTTTCTTCCAAAACCATGTTTTCTAAAAAATATTATCAAAAATGTTTTTAAGATTCTCCAAATTATTTATTGAAGAAAATATTACCCAATTTTTACATTTAAAAATAAATAAATAAATATTTAGGTAATTTTCTAAACAAGGTGTGTTAGTATTTTACCGAAAAACAGAAAGGAATATTTGTTTTAACCCATACGTTATGAATGAAATTTCTTCATCTTATAGACACTCAATGATTTAGTGATTAAATTATATGTTTAAATTGATATTTTTGAGGAAAATTATTTTCTAATTATCTTTTAAACAAAAAGTTTTTAAAATATTTTCAAATTGAAAATGTTTTTTTCTTCAAGAATGTTTTAAATAACATTTTTAGGGTATATTTGTTCATAAATAACACCAACCCTTTATTATACTCATGATACTATGGGGATATGTCATATTGAAACTATCCAAATTATTTATATAGATGGTTTATTTTCCTTTTGACTAGGGTAGGTGTTGGAATCCTATTTTATGATTAATTTTTGCAATCATTAACTTTCCTTTGAACTGTTCACTTTATTGTCATCATTGTACATTATATTTCCACAAAATAACTATATTATTTATCACATATATATTTATTACTTAAAATATATATCAATTCTACATATGGTAATTTACATTGAAAGTTATATGATTGACTGGTAAAATTATTATTAATTTGTATTCCTTACTCAATACAGAAATTTATTGAGTAATAATATTGTTCATAAATTAAATAGATTGTTTGATATTTGATGAATGACTTTTTACATGTAGATATGGGTGTGACTTGATATTATATATCCCCTCAATGTTTTAGTAGTCTCATGAGATGATCAATTATATATCCTTATTTAATTTGGTTTATGGTGTATAAATACCAATTAATTTTAAACTATATTGTGAAAGGTCGTCACAATAGAGGTATCATAATACCTAAGATCATGAAGTCCAATAAAAAATATTTTCTTTTAGTGATAATTCAATTATTAATATCCATGAGATTGTCACAATGATATTATGTCAAGATTCATTTTCATTCTCAATTTATTGATTAAATGAATGTGTTTTTAGTTACTTGCCTAGTCATATTGATTATGCCATATTTATTCACGATAGTAAAGTTATTGATTAAATTGAAGGTGTCTTTAGTTATTTACCTTGAGTTATTTATTATTACTTATATAATCATGATATTCAAATTATTTATTAATTTGAGGTTGTGTAATGTTATTTACATTTCTATGTTGATTATGATTATTGATTTATGATAGCATACATTATACATAACTCTTACTAATAATTTGAGTTCACTCTTACTTTTTCCCTTCATAGGAGTCCTTGAAGTGTACTATGAATGATAATCAAGAATGTGAAAAAGTGAAAAAATATACTTTCAAAACAAAATTTTGATTTAATTTGTGTATTCAAATGTAATATAGGAATCATGTATATATGTAGTTTATAAATACTACTAAACTATTTAGTCTCTTGGGATGTGATCTCATGTATCTTATGACAATGTAATATTGTAGACATCAACTTTGAGTTATTGGTGTCTGGGTATCTATAGGTGATATCAAAGTAAGTTTAGTATAATCATTGGGAACTATATTTAGGAAAAAATTTATTAGGTAACATAAACCTATAATATACTTTGAGGATATGTATATAAGAACATCCTAAAGTTTTAAAAAGATTGAGATTATGTAGTTTTTCCCAGAAATACATCCCTATCTGAATACTATAAGTGGTTGTGGTTCTAGAACAATTTTCCCTAGTGGTAATAAATCAAAAAATGGAATATTATGCTTGAACTAATTGTCATTTAGTGCATGAAAATGGGCCTTATTGTGCACCTAGTTTCACACTTTTTGGGGATATAATTTTTATTTTATTTACAAACAAATATGGGTTATTTGAATATATGATGATAATGAATAACCTAGGATAAACATAAGGTGTATTATATTGAAATTAATGTGTCATGATTTAGACATCCTATAAATTATTATATGTTTTTCCCACTATGATTATAGTTTCTTACACTATGTTTTGTGGTTTTATTAAATGGCTGGAACCTAAAGGAATAAAGTTAGAATTTAAAATGAAAGATAATGTGGTGATTATGAGAAACAAGATTGGATAATGATAGTATTAATATATATTATGATAATTCCTAAACAGATATCCCAAAATATGATTAAAAAATTATACCTTAACTAACTCCTGGACACACCAAAGAAGAGAAAGATGGAGTTTTCCAAGAGCTTGAGTGGTGGAGACCATAGAGGAAAGAAGCCTCAATTTATTTAATTTTAGAAATATAGAAAGAAAACCCTAGTAAAATTCCCTAAAGGAATAATAAAATGATTGATGTATGGAAAAGAAGGTCATAATGTAATTAATTTACGAGGAAAAATCAAGAGTATGATGGAAGGAAATAAAATTCATCCTAGGTATCCATTTATAGTTCACTCTCTTAAATATGGGGATCTTATGAATTATCTGAATAAATTACCCCTCTGAAAGGTTAACCCCTAGGCCAAGGAATCACCTATTTTGAAATAAAATGTTTGTAGTATTTAAGTATTGGTATTCAAGTATTAAATTGTAGAATTATTTTTACCAATGATATTTTTCTTATAAGAATCATGAAACATATAAAGATAGTTTTAAATATTCTAGACATATATGTCATCATTAAATAAAGAGTTATGGATACCGACATAGGTTTATGAGTTTAATGTTATTCATAAGATTAATGTCTTAATAAACTCTTTTGATAATTTGTGTTTTAGGAATGCAACATGATTAAGGATATTTTTGAAAAATATTTATGGTAATCAAACCTAATGGTTTAATATATAAAAGTGAAATTTGAGTAAGAATGCATTTAATTTTTTGAACATCAGATCAAAGGTATTTTTAACCATTAAGGATGATCATAACTTTTATATTGTAGTTTTTATGGGTCATTATAGTTTGGGAGTGTTATTGTATTTATATTAATAAAGTTTTGAAAAAAAGGACAACCTATATTATGGGTGAAAAATCATTTCGTTTGATTAAGGTCATGAGGTGTAAACCCACAAATAAAGGAGTATGAGGGTTTAGAACCAACCACTAGCCTATATGATGTTATGGTTAATATTTTGTTGGTTTTACTTAAACTATTTGATTAAAAAATATTAATGATGAACCAATGGTGTTACTATTTAGGTTTAGAGATTACAAACTTATAATAAATATTTTAGTTTTGGAAAATAATTACAAATAGGAGGAAAGAATTTTCACTCTTTTATAGATCTTATGAACTATTAAAATTTAATTTTAGTGGTTCATGCATAAAAATTAATTTTGGATATTCATTTCATAGAGTTAGAAATGAAGTGGAAATTGACCAATGAACAATTTAAGGAAGAAATTATGAATATGAAATAGAATGATATAAATTATGTATATTTTCTTATATTCTTAGATGGTAAAAAAACTTCTCAACTCTTAGAAAAAGGATCTTGAAATAATTTTTTTCATATTTCATTCATATCCATTGAATAATATGGTCATTTAAATAATCATATATTTATGGTTTTCTATCCCTTAAATTTCTATTGATCATTAAATATCTTGTGATCAATGATCTCCATCACTCTTTATAATTATTTATGTTTTTCTTCCATATTTATATCTTGACCCCCACAAATGTTCTTCTACATGGAAACCTAGATTTGTGTTATTCCTGATTGCCTTTGTATTTAGATTTCTCTTTTTTCAAGAGAATGTTTTATCATCCCTTTTTTGATGTGGTTTTTTCAGTAATGGTATTTACTAATGTAAAACCCTTGATTACTGAGATCAAGTTTAAATTGTGTGAATTCAATTTCTTAATGGTGGGGAGAATGTAACATCCCAAAATATTATGACATATTTATTTATAAATAAATTTTATCACTTTGTTTTATTAAAAAATATTTAACCATGAGTCTAAATTAATTATAATATTGTTTACCATTATAACCTACTGGCTAAATTGAGGAGTATGAATTGTATAAAATAAAATTTGAAAATTATGGTAATCTATTTATTCAAAATAATATAATATTTTTTTAAAATAAAAATAAATTATTTCTAAAAAAATTATTTTTCAAAAATATGGTTCATTCATGTTTTTTTCACATAATTTTAGATTAATTTTTACAAATTTTATAAAAATCTGAAATGTTTCACTTCATAATGAATTATGTAAAATATTGATTTTTATTGAAAACTTCCATTTCGTTTAAATAATTTACAAGGTTAAATTATTTTTTAAATCTGTCTTAATGTAAAATTAGTAAATTTATATTAAAATATAAGTAATTTTGTTCATTAGAATCAATTTCAAATTGAACTATGTTATAATATTTTTAAACATTTGATTGTTTTCTCTGGAAAAAATATTTTTTCGATAGGTCTATTAGTTTAAGTTTAAATTAAATTATTAAAATTATATTAATTAAATTATGATGGATTCCATATTTTGAATAATCATAAATTTTTTTAAAAGGAAAAATTATTTATTTCACAATTACAAATAGTAAAAGATGTAAAAAATTATTCACCACAGTTAATGTTAAAATGGGTTTACTAGAGGGTTAAACTAAAACTATAAAGGTTAAAACGACCTAATAACTTGTAAAAAACCCATTTTATAAAATTATTTTGTCCTTATATCATCTAAGTGAACATAATACCCATTTTAATGATTTTTTCAAGAAAAAATTTTGGTTATAATTGATACCTTTCAAAAATTCTATATTTGTCCTCTCCCCCACTTATAAAAGAAAACCCCCTCTGCTCTGCTCTTAACACTTTCAAATACATTTGTTTAGACTAATAAATGACCAATTAAATTAATTATTCATCAGAAAACATATTATATCAATTTTTTTGATCAAAAATTAATTATAGGGAGTCTTTTGGTGTAAACCTAAATATGTGGTCTAAAGAAGAGATAACATTCTTAAACGATCGTTTTTATTTAATTTCAACCTCCACCTCATTAAAATCTAACTAAATCATGATAGTATAATAACATTAGTATATAACATATATAAATATGTAATTATGTTAATATCATAACCAATTTCAATCTATTCCTCCATAATATTGGAAATGGAATCGTCGTTCATGATTACAACGGACTGCCGCATCGCAAACCGATGTAACTCGTTTTCCATAAACCCGTGAAAAAATTATATATAATGATAGATTTAATATATATATATATATAATATTTATGATTTTTTATAATTATTTAATTATAATATCACATATACTTTCTTACTTTCCATCCTATTTAAAATATGACAACATCGGTCGTGTGTACATCAAACTGTCACCTTGCAAAGTGATGTAATTCGTTTTTCACTAATGATTTACAAAAAAGGTAGTAAGGAAAAATTTAATGAGTATATGTTATATATATGACATGATATATATTCTTTAAAAAATATTATATCACCCACTTCCTTACACATTCACTTGTTAAGTGAATGATATCGTCGCTCGTGCGTATATACGACCTACTGTCTCCATGAAGCAATGTGAATCATTTCCATGCCCATCATTAATAAATGGTTATAAAAATGTATATGATGATTAAATTTTATTTTATAACATTGTTATAATTATGTATATTATGTATTTATATTGTATTTACAAGAACTGGAAAATTCATGATAATATACCCATGAGAAAACAAGGAAACTAACACCAGAAACAATGAAAATCATGAAATATTATTAACAATATCGTGAAAAAATATGATAAAAAGATCATATATAATATAATAAATATTAATATGGATATTTCATAAATTAATAAAATTATTAATACCATTATATAGTATGTTAAATGATGGTTAACCAAAAGGAAGAATGAGGTAAGGGACTTCATCTTAATTTCCCTTCATTGAGGCATATTGTAATGCTATACACCTAATTTATTTTATATGTTTCAAATACTCACTCTTTTTCAGTTAATATAATTAATAATACATAATTAAAATTATTTTAGGTTTTAATTTGTATTATTTCATCTAAAGGGTATTTGACATGAAAATTACCTAGTGGTAAAGAATTTCATAACTCGATTTCTTTTCATTGGAATATATTAATTTATAATTATCTTTGATATTCTAATATTATTTTTGTAATTATTTTTTACTATCTATTTTTGTTATTTCAAAAAAAATTATGGGGATTTATACTTGATACATATAATCAATTGATTGGTTAATTATCACTCCAAAGTTATGATCATTATAAGACAATTATGTTTCAATATCATTTTAATCCGGAATGTTTATACTTGCTTTTATATTAAAAAACAATTTGATAATTATCTAATAAACCACTTTAATTTTATTCTTATCTATTTATTCATGATTTTTTAAATTAATAGAACTATATTTCTCTCTTTGGTACCAAAAATGATTGATAAAATGTATTTAATAATATCCTGGTTCATTTGTCTCTTTGGTTCAAAATCCTTTTTCTTCAAAAACCAGGCTTTCTAAAAAAATTATTATTTTTAACATTATCAAAATAATTTATTAGGTAGATTCTTTCCATCATTTAATTTTAAAAAACAAATTTAAATGAATCTTTACGTCATTTTTGAAATAAGGTCCATTAGGATTTTAGAGAAAAGGTGAAAGGACTCTTTATTTTAATATGTACAACATGAATAGATTTTCTAGACTTCATGACTGTTGAATGTTTTAATGATTACATAAATAGTTTAAAAGGTTATTTTTAAATAAAATAATTTACAAAATATGGTGTGAAATATAGTTTCAAAATTATTTTCAAAGTGAAAAGTTTATTTTCCTAAAGAATATTTTTATTGAATTTTCTATGGTATTTTTATTCATCAACAACACCAACGCTTTATTTTAATCATTTTATTTTTTAGATATATCATTTTTATACCATATATATTATTTCTATGGATTTTTAGGATCCGTTTTACTTGGGAATGTATTGAAATTATCTTTATTGATTAATTTTTGTAATCATTAACTTTCCATTGAAATATTTACTTAATTATCATCATTGGATATTAAATTTCCCCTAAATATAGACATAATTTATCATGTATATATTTATTACGGAAATGTATAACATTTCTAGATACAATATTTTACTTCTAGAGATATATGATTGAATGGTAAAATTATATTTAATACTTATTCCTTACTCAACAAGAAATGTTTTTGGTTATAAATATTATTCACGAATTAGATCAATTATTAGATATATGAAGAATGATTTAGACATGAAGATATAGGTGGGTGTTGGTTATAAATATCCCCTCTATGTATTGGTAGTTTCATTAGACAAATCAGTTGGCTAGATTTAGTTAAATGGGTTTCTTGCTCCTACCCATCAATTTTAAAATTCCTTATGAAAGTTCTTAAATGTAGAGGTATCATTATTTGTAAGATCATGAAATCCAATAATTAATAATTTCATTCATTAATAATTAAATTATTATCATCCTTGATATTTTTCACAATTATTTATGTTTGGATGCATTTTCATTCTATATTTATCGATTAAATGTAATATTTTTTCAATTACATACCATTCCATGATGATTATGCCTTATTTGTGAGTAGTCTTTTTCAAAAACAATATAAATAAAATTCTAAAAAATTTAAAAAAAATAATGAACATAATAAAAAATAACCTTAATAATCAATGATCATATAAACCCAAATGGTTATCAATAACTTTAAACTTATGTCCATAAAATTTAAATGAATTGTTTTCAAATAAATTTCCCACAAGTTAAACTTAAGGGTTACATATTCCCCCAACATCAACAAAAACTCAATAAATGTTTGAAAATGTATTCCCATCATATAAAACCTCAAAATGGATATCTATGGCATTAAAATTGTGATCTAACTTAAACATAAAAACCCCTAATGGTGTCCATAAATCTTATGTAAACCTCACTTAAAACATCCTAACCTCCAAAAATATCTAAAAATTTCCTATGATTCCAACTATAAGAACTTGAGCTTAAATAATCTATAGAACTAATTCTTTATAAAACAATTCATATTCTTTCATTCCCAAAAATATTTTATGTATATAGTTTTTAATCTTATGGAAATAACTCTTACAAATAATACACATACATTATAAAGAGTTCACTTTAACTCCGTATACATTTTTTACACAATACAAAACATTAAAGATATAACATGTTTTCTTTTCATGCCATATCTTCAAAATTTTCATGTTGATATCATTATTATCCATACAAATATTTAAAATCCAATGAAATTTTTTTTAAAATGTGGGATGAGAACAAAATCCTCAATAATTTACTTATAAAAATAATGAAATAAATAGGTTATTCCATGAGTACTCATAATTTTTTGGCGTTTCAAAATAAACTTTTGGCTCAAAATAAAAATTTTCTTACTCAAGAAATCAACATCACTGCCAATGGATTTTCATAAAAAATAGTATAATATATCTTAAAGTTAAAATAAATGTCATAATGTTTTCTTTAAAATCATGAAAAAATTATGAATTTTTTTTATAAAGTTATACATTTCACCATTAATAAGTAGAATGTACTTACCTTTAAACATTTTATCAATAGTTTACCTTGTGAAATTATAAAATTTAAGTAAAAAATCATAAAAAAGAATAGATAAATCATGTGGGTATCTTTGGAAAGAATCTACATAGAACTTTTATAAGAACAATTATAATTGAAATATCATATATGATAAACTTCTATCGTATTTCATGATTGAACTTAATTATTACCCAATGCGTTGAAGAGATGTATCAGGCTTACCCATCACCTCGATCTATATTAGGCTCACTGATCATCATGATCTATTTCAAGATCACCCATAATCATAAATAATGTAAAAGGAACATAACATGGATGAAAAAAATAATCTTTCACCTATTCATCATTAATCACTAAAAAAACTCTTTTGAACCCTTATGAAAAGAACATTAAAATATAAAAATAGCCTTCCCTATTTAAAATCCATTTCAAAACTAAAATACCCAGAAAAAGGGAAGGATATATTATCTTTGAATAAAAAAATGGATGATTATAAAGGAATAAAAGTATCAAATAATGGTTTCGTCTAATATAAATTTCATTTAATTCGTATATGTTAAAATAGAACATTTCTTTTTTCCTTTTGGTAAAGAAAGTGAAAATATTCTATATAAAATAAAAAAAATTATTCTTTTGAAAAAATTTAAAGGAAATCCAAAACAGAACCTAATATTTCATTAATAATTAATTTATGTCCATATATATATATATCAATTAATCTTTTTTGAGAATATGGACATGGAAAAAAATATTTAGAAACTAAATTTTTAAAATATTAAAAAACAACGTTTAAAGTTGAATTATCTACTACCTTGAGTTTGTATTATCAAGTAAATTATTTATCTGCTTGCATAATAAACATATGTTAATTATTTAATTTATTAAGGTCATTTTTCATGTTTTTTATTCCTTTTATTTTTTCACCATGTTATAATCAATTACATAATCAATTAATTTCATGTTAGTCAATTGGATGATATTTAGCTCAAATATTAAAAATGACTTCAATAGGTTAACTATGGTAAAAGTGCTAATTTTTACAACATATATAGAATAATAATAATTAAATTATTATAATTTTATAAATCAATTATAATTTTAAAACAAAACGTGATATATGGTTATGAAAAATTATCTATGTCATAATCATGGATATGGTACATCATTCGTACGAATTAGTATCATTTCCATTTTTTGAATGAATATAATGGAAAGTAGGTAAGTATTAATTTAACTTTAAATAAAAATGATTGAATCATAAATATCAAATTAATTATTTAAATAAATTTATATATTTAAACTATGTAATGTGTTCAAGAAAAATTAATTGCATTTCTTTGTAGAGGTGATAATCTACATGTACGCATGAATGGTGTTATCATTCTTCGATGGATGAAAATGAAAGAAAGTAGATGATATCGTATATTTCCAAAATTATAAATATTTGAGTAATATTATATATATATATATATATATATATTAAATTCATAATTATTACCAACTATGAGAAATAGTGATGGAAAATGAATTATATTAGTTCATAAGGTTGTACTCTACTATACACAGGAACAATTGATTTGTTTCCCATTTAATGGACGAGGAGACTGATATTGGTTATTAAATTAAAATAAAAAATATCCCATTATATGTAATATACTATTTTTACTATTTTATTATGGATGAAAAATATTTTATTAAGAAAAAATAAAAAATAAATTCAAAATGCTCGGTTAGGAACTATACCTATTTTTTTGGAAACCTCTTAAGGTTTATGCCTAAAGCTTTACTAGGATGGATTTATGATCAAACTTGGCCCTCTAGTAAGTGATAAGTGATATAATGAAGTGTTTTGTGAATAATTTTCTGAGATAGAGTGCTCAAAAAATGTGAGGAAGAGAGATGATGAGGTTTCCTTTTATAAGTGGGTGGAGGGAACTCTTGGAATTTCTTAAACTATTAAATTAATATAAATTAGTTTTATATAAAATTGATATAATCATATGATAAAATAATTATGGGTCAAAATACACTCATATAATAAAATTTATATTTGTTTATATTTTGATTTTATCTTTATCTTTTTATTTTAACCCCCATTAACCTTTTTGTAAATTATCCTGATGTTAATGTTTTTTTACTTTTCAAGGGTAATGAAAGTTACATAAAAGTATAAGTGAACCATAAATGGACCATGTTTATTTTAAATTATTTTAAATCATTTAATAAATGATAATTTATTATAAAATATCACTAATTTCATTTTTGGAAATACATGAAATATTATAATATAATACATGTCTAAATAATGAAAATGTTTTCGGAATAAAATTTATTTGAATATAAGTATTATATTTTCTTAATATAATAACCCAAATTTTTTTTGACACGTTTAGAAATCATTTTAAACCTTAACTTTTGGATTAACAACTTAGTAAACCAATTTTAACTTTAACCATTATAATAACCTTTTCAATATTGAAGGGTAATAATTTTACTTATAAGTTGAAATTTGGATCATAAATGGAAAATGGATGAAATTATGAACCATTAATAATCCTAATTATCTTCATTCAATATTTTAGTTATTTTTATATGATTTAACAAAATTTATTTAGCATAAAATACTATAAATATCATTCTAAGAATTATTTTTATAATTTGAATTTGAAAACAATATTAGATAAATGTAATTTAAAAATAAATATTTTTTAAAATTATATTATTTAATATTTATCAAAAAAAAATTACACTATAACACACACAAAAAATCTATATAATTTTTTTAAAACGATTTTATTGTTTTTCAACCATTTTCTACAAACACTATATCGACATTGTGTACGAATTTAATATAATTATATTTTCACTAGAAATTAAATAAAATTATAAACTAAATGTAAATTAATTAATTTTGACTTAAACTTTTATATACATGGAATATTTATATCTACTCACATCTATGTCAAGAAATTTAATTTAATATGTTAGTTTTACTTTTTTGACCTTGTAAAAGCATTACAGAAGAATTTTGGTATGACAGATGTTATATAACTCAAATATTTGTATATATCCATAAGTATTACAAATAATAATTCATATTTTTTAAAAAATTATTTCAATGACTCATTAATTATCAAATATTATCTTTGTAACAACAAATTATACTGTTTTAGTGTTGTGTAAGCAATACATCGACATTGGGAATTACTTTCATAATTATCTTATAGTAAATTCTAATTTATATATTATTGAATTATTTTTATATTATATTTTTATTATATTATGATATATGAGTCTTAAAAAAAATTAACATAATTTTATATCATATTTATTTCATGAAGATATCATAAAGGATACTGTATTTCATAAAAACTACATTTTTTTATTATTCACCAAAAATATTACTTATTCAGAAAAATATAAAAAATTATTCATATAATATATTTGAAATATGAATCCAAAAATTAATTTAATTCAATAAAATTAAATTTATATAAATTATATAAATTAATTTTGATATAAAAAATGTATTGAATAATGATTTTTAAGAAAATGTGTTTTTTAGCACATAAATGAGTTTATAGAAAAATCCCTGATAACGTAAATTTATATGTAATTAATTATATTATTTATAAATAGAGGATATATATTTGAATTTAAAATAAAATTAATAAAATAATGGGGATTTTAAATGGAAATAAATGAAATCTTTTAAAAAAAACATACAAAAAACTGTATTTAACTATTCACTCAAAAAATAAATATTTTTAGAAAAATTCAGAAATTCTATCCTAAATTAACTTTCATATGTTGATTTTATAAATTAATTAAATTGTATTAAATAAATTTTATAAAATTTCATATAATTAATGATAATATTTTCTCATAAAAAGTAACAAAAGGTATTTTTTAAGAATAATATGAATTTAGAAAAAATGAATGTGTATTTCCTAAACATTAATCATTAAATTTGTATTGAGTACAAATTTTATATATATTCCATAATTCAGTTAATAATTTTTACACAAGCTATTTCAACAACTATGTTATAACTATAACATTTAAATAATAATATTTCATGGTTTATTTAAGATTGATATTACTTGTTTTATTTGATATCGAACATAGTTTGCTTTTAAAATCTTGAGATATTACAGCTACCCACATCACTTATAAAATATAAGCACATATCCTTTATTATTCCCACCAATTAATATATTTGTCTAGACCAATATCTACTTAATTCTCTCCCCAATATTCATACTCATATTTTAGAGGTTCTAGTATAACCGAAAGACCAACCTAGAAGGCCTAAGGTGTATTCCAAAGGAGATTTTCTAAAAAAGTGTTGTAACTCTTATTGTGGTTTTTTCATGTTTATTTACTCTTAAAACTCCTTAAAATATTCTATAAATGAACTCTTATGACAATATAAGTATATTCCATATACTATAATGTTGTTATGTTTATGTCATAACAATTTATCATATTCTTTTCAACACATTGGGAAATGAAAATATCACTCATAGGTACTTGTAGAATACACCTCCATGAAGAAATATTTTATTTATCC
Source organism: Viscum album (assembly GCA_963277665.1). Lineage (NCBI taxonomy): Eukaryota > Viridiplantae > Streptophyta > Magnoliopsida > Santalales > Viscaceae > Viscum > Viscum album. The sequence continues at coordinate 47,098,316 of OY728122.1, forward strand.
CCAAATCACAAGGCTATTTATTATGATGTATTTAATGAAAAAATATATAATATTTATGAAAAAAATAATATTATATAAAGATATGAAATTATTTACCTTCTGACCCTTATATCCATTGAATAATGATAACATCGCTCATGTGTGTGAATGGACTACCACATCCATGATGTGGTTTGATTTCTTTTCATGAAATTAATTAATAAAAAGATATAAAATTATATTTAATATATAAATTTTATAATAATATCATTATTTACATTTTTGTGATGATGGAACCGTAACCCCTTTTACCATGGCCAACCGATCGAAGTTGTTTTAGGATTATGAAATGAACATCCTCAAAACATTCGACTTGAACTTAATCAATTTAGTAACTACATAAGACATTAGAATAGATGAAATAAAAAGGTTTATGGTAAGTTAATAAACCTGAAAAATTTATCAATCAAGTATAAAATTGATATAAGTTTATTATATTGGATTTAAGAAACATAGATGGAAATTAGGACTTAAGTTAAGAGATTTCTCATCTCAATTTAATTTATTTGATATTTATCTCATTTTACCCATATATTTTCTTTTTTTCGTGTATAAACTACCAAATAGATTTCTATTACCACTCATATACTAAAATTAACGTGTTTTATAAATCCATTTCTGGTTCTATCTTTTTAATTTCTTTTTATTCAAAAGTTACTAAAGTTATAAGGGGGTTTTGTTTGAAATATTTAAATTATCCATCTTCCATGACAATGTTCTTTTATACCCTGGATATATTTGGAATAATTTCATTTTTTACTAAACAATATACAAATTATTATATATAGTATGAATAAATAGTATCTTATTATGATTTTTATTTCATTTACTGGTGAAATATTTATGTTTCTTGTTTTTCATTCAATAAGGATATTATTTTACTAATATGGTGTGTTGATTTTGATTTATAGTGTAGTTTCACAAAGTGGGGAATTCATTGGAAATATGTATCTAATGGGTGGGGCTCTGTTATAGATAGACCCATAAAATACTAATAGGTCGCATGATATAAAATAAAATGGTAATTTCCTATTGTATGTAGGCACATATAATTACAATGTCTTCACACAATGCCTTAATGTTATATAAAATATCTTTGAAGAAGGACTTGATATTATTTAAAATGTCTTGGTATAAGACCTAGATGATAAGTTTTGTGATGTATCATCCTTATGCTTTAATATAAAGATCATTAAATCCAGAATTATGCATTCCATCATTAAGAAATTAGTTATTATTATCCATGTTATTAATTATATTTTTTTTCATTGGATATATTTCATGATTTTTTATGGTTTTTATGGGAATCGTTTATTTAATATAATAATAAAATGACATTATGATTTAAAAAATTAAAGGCTGAAAGGTTTATTATATTTTTTTTTGTTCTTCAAGGAACACATATAAATTATTAACTTTCCATTATTCTTGTTTATAAAACATTTTATGAAAAAAACTAACAAAGAAGTTTATTTCATGAGTAATTAAGTGATTATTTTGAGCTCAAATATTATTATAAGAAAATGAAAATTATTTTAAGGGTTTTTAGTTGAATGTAATAATGGTTTTAATTTATTTTTATATCACATACTGAGATATTTATACTCATCCAAAATTTTCAATTATTTTTCATAGGGCTTAAGGATGGGAAATAACTATACACCTGTATATCTTTATACTATGGGGGTCCATCGAAAGATGAAGTGAAAATGTTTTAAATGAAACATGAGTTTAAATTTAGGAATCCTATTTTTTGTGGAAAAAAATAACATTGAGTAGAAACGAACACTTGGTATTACATTGATTTTATATTCAAGGTTTTTTCCTAATTCTCTCTAAATCTAAATTGAAAAGATCCTAGAAATGTAATAAAGTGGAACCCTTATTATAAATCTTGTAAGTATGGTTTTTTACATTGATGGTGATTATGAGTACTCTCAAATGAAAGTTTTATATAACTTTATAAGTTATAAATCTATCAGATGATTATAATTTGGGAGTTAAGGAAACCATTATGGGTTGATAAGTTTTATTATGATCATAAGTTTAAATTCATAGACACAGTTTTTTGGTTTTTTGTTATGGGATTTTAAGGTGACTAATGAAATTTTAGGTTATGTTTATTGTTTTTTAACATATCATTATTGTATATATAACCCTTAGTCAAAACATGTGATTTAGTGTAAAGTTAATGCGTAAAGATGTTATTGGACACATAATTTGAAATAAACACATAACCTTTAAGATTAATATATTCATTGATGACAAGGTATTTATGGTTAATATAAATATAATGATTATAATATTTCAGAAATACATGTTTATATAACCATGATATTGAAATGTGATTCATTGAAAAAGTGATTAAAGTTATTTTTGAGGTTGTACACTATATTGGGAACTTTATGTAAATAAGGTAAACATAATAATATTTTCTAGGATGGAATTTTATTTAAGGAATAAATATTTCTTTTACTTGTGGAAGCATATATGTTTTTTTGGTTTTATGGTGATTTGTATTATTCTAGTAAATTATTAATATATTTTAGAGAATATATGATTAGGGTATATACATGTTTTGTATGTTAATTTTTAGTGATTAATTTTTTTGGAATATAAATTTTAAATATATCTTGAAAAAATATGTGATCAAGTCATTTTGATTTTTGGTTTTTGAACTTGGTTAAGAATATTTTGAAGAGTTTTAATGTTAGTTATTTATTGAATGTTTTAAGTTGAACGTTGGGTGATATTTCTAAGGCTTTTTTGATTAATGTTGTATTTCTTAATTCATATTGAATATTATAATAACTTGTGATAACTTTTTTTTGATTAATTAATAAAAAAATTATAAGTAACTTTTCATGCTTTTATGGATCTTTTGATCCATTAGAAGTTGATCTGAATGTTTTAGGTGTGAAAAAATCATCTTGAATAGTCATTTATTGGAGTAAGATATGTGATAGAAGTAGAAACTGATTGAATAAAAATGAAACAATCAAATTCCACTTATGTAGTGGAATGAAATAAAGTACATAAATTTTCATAAAATCTCTATATCTATGGGAAAATAATTTCCCAAATCTATAGTCTTATGTGGAAAGTAACACTCAACTATCTAGGTATGATTTTTGAAACTTAACTGCTATTATTATTCTTATATAGGTATATTATTTTATGAAATAATAAGTTTTCTAATATTTACACATAAATTAATGTTCATGATAAAATTTATATTTGATTTTATTACCTTATTATCAAAAAAGTTATTTTGTGAGAATAAAATTAAAATTGAGATGATGTAATTTCATTAAGGTGATTAGAATAAGAAATATTGATATTTTAGTTTAAAAATAATATTATCTTTTATTGAATTTATAACTCACAATACTGATATTAAAATAAATAGAGATATTTTATTAAAATGTTGTTATTAAAATATGAATGTTATAACATAGCTAATGAATTGGAAGTTATAAAAATATTACCCAAATTATGAAATAAATTCATAATATGTTTCTATAATAAAAGTGTAAAAATTAATTCTTAGTAAATTAGAACAACAATTTAAATAAGTTCATATAATATTAAAGGAGATATTTTATAGAAAACTGATTTATATGAAAACAAATTTCAAAAGAAAATAAGTTAACCACTATAGATGAATAACTTTAATTAAATACATATTTATATAATTCATTTAATAAAATAAATTAACATTAATCTAATTGTGGTTAATAAATAAGTAATGAGTATAAATTCATTTTATACATCAAAAATACATTTTCATCAAAAATTGTATTTTTTATTCATATATTTCATGATTAATTTTTGATACATTTATAAAATTTATAAGAAAATTTTAAAAAATTTAATGTTATTAAAATAATATTAGATAAACTTTTTATATTTTTCTAGAAGATATTGATTTCGGATAAATTGTGAAAAATATGGATTTGGAAAAAATAATCATTTAATCACATTTGATTAAAGTAGTTTCATTGTTATATTTGGTTTTTGATTTTTCTTAAGTTGACATAAGATTTATTTTATTAAACATAATACAATTATAGTAATGGGAATCAACATTATTTATGAATTTGGTATGAAATCATGTTTATGCTAAAAGCATATATATTTTCAAATCTATTTTTCATTGCATTTTGAAAAATTATATTAAAATTAATTAAAACCAAATCTATAAATTCAATAAAATTAAATGGATTCCATGTTTATAATTATAATATTAAAATTATTTAAAATTTTCAATTTCATGTTTAGTCATAATATATAGTAATCATGGAAAAATTATATTGCCAGAGTAAAAGGTGAAATGGGTTAATTGAGGATGAAATTATAGGATAAGGGTTAAAATCTATAAAAAACATGAACTAATCTCATTTTATGTCTTTATTTAATTCATAATCATAAAAAATTCAAAAATATGGCATGTTTTACACCTATTTGTGATTATGATATTTATATTTTTTTAATGTAAAGAGTTATTATAAAATTTCACTCTCTCTCACTTATTTTGTTTTCCTATTATGGATATAGATAATATGTTATATAAACAAATATATATGATTATATTGATGAGTAATAAACTATATTTATGATATTAATTTATTTTCAAATTTAAGTGATGGTATAATTATCGAGAACATTTACACAACACCGATGAAACACTTGTGCAAGCAATAGAAAAGTTATGTAAATGATTTTAAAAACATTAAAAGTAATACCCTAAATGTGAATTAAAAATACCCTAAAAACGTCACTAATTATAAAGGGTAATCATTTTATAAATTCTTTATAGTATAATTATAGTTTTATATTGGTGTCATTAAAATTAATATTTTTAATAGTCTAGAAAATGTATTTAAATGGTATTTAATGTTTAAAAATTGTTTATAAATCATTATAAAATCATAAAAATAATATGAAACTAAATTTTAAGTGGAAATTTATATTAATAATTAATTTTACATTTATGTTTGTCTTGTAATTTTTAAAATTATTTTCACGATATTTAAAGATTGAAAAAATTGTTATCATAGTTAAGGTTAAATGGGGTGATGATGGGGTTAAACTAAGATATAAGGTTAAAAGTGTTACTGAAACTTGTATAATTTTTTTATTGAATTTGTTTAAAAATTGGACTAATTATATTGATATTTAGTATTCTTAGTTTTCAATTTAAATTAGTTAGATACATAATATATACTATTATTTCATGTTTTTACAGGATTGACATCCACCACACTTATGAAAGAGAAGATTATATCGCCTATTACTCACACTAATTAAGAAATTTTTATTTACCAATATCTACCCAAATCACTTCCCATGATTAATCCCCATTTTCTAGAGGTTCTAATCAAACCAAAAGATCAATATATAAGGATTTATGTTTATTACACATAATGATTTCTAGAGAAGAGGTATAACTCTTAACCAAGTGTTATTAGGATTATTTCCTCTTCAAAATACTTGAAATATTCTATAAACATGAAGATTTGATAAAATAACTATCTTATATATACATAAATTTTTTTATGTTGATTCCACATACGTTTATCATCTCTTTTTCCATCCCATGGGAAATTAAAATAGTACTTGTGAGTACGTGTGGACAACCTCCACCGAGAGGTGATGCGTTTCATTTTTATTCACCACTTCAAGAGGATAGTTATTAAGATGGATTTAATTAATATATAATATATTTTTTAAATAAATATGATTATTTAATTATGATATATTACGTACCTTCTAACCCTTCTATCCGTTGAAAAATGATAAAGTCGTTCGTGCCTACATGTGGAGTACCACCCCTATGAAGCGATGCGATTTGTTTTTAATGTATGAATTTAATGGATAGTTTTAAAATTATATTTAATATATTAATATTATAATTTTTTTATTTTTAATACTCTATGTATTATTTAATCATAACCTCTTTGACCATGTTCAATCAATCGAAGTTGTTTTGGGAATATGAACCGATTGTCCTCAAAATTCTTGACATGAATTTAATTGATTTTGTAACAATAAAATAACAAGTAGTTAATGAAATAAAATTAATTATGATAAGGTAATGAACATGAAAAATTTTATTAATCATTTAAATATTTAATATAATTTTATAATATAATACCTAAAGAACATGCATGGTGAGTCAGACTTGAGGTAAGTTATTTTTCATCTCAATTTCCTTTCTTTGATACTTATGACATTTTCACCACATGGATTCTATTTTATAGTGTATAAAATAACTTATGGATGTCTATAATCATTAATTTAGTAAAATTAATGTTTTTATAACTCTAATTCATGTTCCCTTATTCAATGTTCTTTTGATTCAAAAGTTACTAAAGTCACATGGAAAATTTCATTAAAAATTATTTTAAATGTTTTAGTCTATTTCTCTTCCATGTCTATGTTATTTTATAATAATTTTATATTTTTAATAATTTTATTTTTTAAGAAACAATATATTCATTATTATATAATTTTTTAATTAAAGTAATTTAAGAGCTCATATACGTATAGTCCATCCCTTTTTCATGTCTCTGAAGCTTGTGGTGCTCTGTGGAGACATGGAGTGTGTTTTGAGGGGGTTTAAATTAAAAAAGCTAGAAATAGGGAGAATACATAGCATGTAAAATTTTAACATCATTAATTCTAAGTTCATAGATTTTTAAGGATGGTTGACGGTGTGTTACACATCATGTATTTTTACAGGGTTAAAAGGGTCAAGGTGATGCATTTTTTGATGAGATATGAAACCTAACATTTACATGATGTGTAAATAACTACAATCCATGTAAATTCTTAGTGAAACATGCCTATAACGGATACAGTTCTAAGGTTTTCCTCAAACTCTATAGCTAGTGGCCCTCCCTCTTGATTTATAAGTGACAAGAATACCTCCTTTCTCGGGTTTCAGAATACCTTCAATGGGATGGATCCTTGGCACCCATCTTTGATCTGTGGTCATTCAAGGTGTGTTCTTCCTTTTTTTCTAGAGGGTTATCCTTTAAAATTATCTGTCATCCTATTTTTTCAACCATGATATCTATTGTTTTTAATTAGGATTCTCTATTTTTTACAGTGTGTTTGTGTCGTGATGTCTTTAGGATATCATGATTTCTTATGGGAGAGGTGATCAGGATCCATAACGTTGGTTCATTCTTATGTGAATAATGTTGACACCTTTGAAGTTGGAGATTAATTTCTTATATATTTATTTACATGTAATTATAAATTGAGCATGGTTTATCCCTTTTATGGAAAGAAAATTAACCTAATAATGATTTAAATTGGATTAATAAATAATTTGTTATCAATCGCATATTGATGTGTTATGTACCATGATAGTGGGTTGCCTTTTGATTTTCTAGATAGTGTGATATTTGTGCTTTGATTTGTTAGCATGTTCTTATTCATGGAGTATCATGTTGAAATTGGTAATGAATGTAATGCTATAATTAATAGATAATTAAATGGATTAAGAATTAAAGAAGAAGAATGTTTGAATCTAGTGTTTCTTGTACTTTGATAATAATCAAATTGATGCAATGTGAATGTGTAATTGAAAATGATATTCAATGTGATTAATAGAATTGATAAATAATGGGAAGCATGATAATATTGTTTATGATGATAAATAAAGGTAATTTTAAATGAGAATAGTACTTCCTATAGTTTTATTAAACTAGCTTAAATGTTAGAGGGCATGTTTTATCTTTTAAATATTTTTATATCTTGTTGAATTAGGTTGTTTGTAGTTGGAAACAATGATAAATTAATGGGTTAATTAAATATGGAATAAGAATTAGTTGTTTGATAAGATACTTTCTAGGTCCTGATTTGACCATATTCTTGAGAAGCATGAGTGCCTTGATTTTGGAGTCGTGAGAGCTCATTTATTTTTAAAGGATAGATACCTTGTTTTAAGGCCTAGAATGTCCTCTTGGATATTCATTCTTGTTACCCACTTATTTGGTGATTTGGTATAGATATGAGATTTTTTATGAGATTTGATATGGGGTAGGGATTCTTTAATGTGATATGTTCCTGGGATGGATGATTTAATGTGGTCGGGGACGCCTGAATGATGTGGTAGCAGTTGACGCATGTGATGGTGAGATATTTCAGGATATGCATGTGGTTGTCAGAGATGGAACCACAGAAGATGGAATGGGTTAAATATTTTATTACTTGTTGATTTAATGCTAAGATATGGGATTCTTGTTTATGAATCATTTTAATAGTTTATGGTAGTTTTTTTTGTTTTATCTACATTCCTTTCCCCACTACTTGAGGCAGTTGGGAGTGCTTGGTTATTTGTTTCCCTTAGTGGTGTCTTAGAATGGTTTTCCTTGAGTACCTATATTTTGGGATGATTCTAATAATAAATAAATAATTCTTAACCCATAATGTTAGTTTATGTTGGAATGCAATGAGATATTACTCTTGAGAAACCATGGAATCATATCAGATTATTCATAGAGGGAATGGACTTTACTCTGATAATTAATTTAATGTAAGATGAATTACTATTAATGGTTAATTAATGATTAGTGAATTAATTAATTGAAGTAAATGATAAAAAGGAAATAATTAAATAATTTAGATCTCTAAATTCTTGTGTGCATATAGGATATCTGGTCATAACAGTGGCTGCCAGGAGTTTGAGTGACGTTAGATGTAGTTGCGTCTAAGACTAGGATACGACTATATTGTGGTTGTGATCTATATTATATATTACACATTCTATTATTTCATATACTAACCCACCAATTTTGGTTAGGGAAACTTACACACAGTTGACTATGGGAGGGTTTCCATCAACATCCCAGTTGAAATATGGATAGATGACCACCCTGCCTGGAACTTTTCTCTTCTCTTTGTAGTTACATATACTGGTATGAATGGAATTTAGTTTTATTATATATGTGTATAGAGGTTTCAAAAGGATTTTAATTATTTAATACTAATTTATTTCTATATTTTTTAACCAAATGATTATTATAGGTATGATATATATATGTTGTGATGGCTTGTGGTACCATAATCGGTGTATGGGATATAATTCCTTGATGTATAATACCCGATGTATGATACATGTCCTATGGGATGTGGTGTCTCCCCAAAACTATTGGTTTCTATATCTATTTATGTGATATGGCATGATGTGATGATGTGATGAACAAAATGAATGTTTTGATGCCTTGACATGGTGTCTTTGGGATGGCTTATTTTGGAAACAAATGGCTTAGGAGGTGTGTGGATGGGTCTTAGAGACAAAAAATTGTGGAATTGGGAGAGAGGTACCCTTGATTTTTCATTAATATATTATATGAACTATTTTATGTGATACTTGGATATAGTTAACCATTGTGAGTTTGGAATCATAGTATGCATGTTTAAGTGATGAGTTTGTTTCACTATTTTTCACTATTCTTTAACTTTATTAATTTATTTTTTTCATGAGAGGCTTTGAAGTGGATCCTACTGAGTATAATGTTATTCTCACTAAATATATATATAAAATATAATTTAGGTTAACTATAGTGGGTTGGATATCAGGTTGGATATTACTAGATCTTGGTTTTAAAGGTGATTTTTGGGCATCACAGTCACTGTCGTCTTTTCCTTTTTTGTATTTTTTTTCCTTTCAGTTATTATAGTACTATATGGAATTTTATGTTTCTACTTGGTATTTATTTATAAATATTTATGAGTAGCTTTAGGATTAGTGTATACTTATTCTCTCTAACTTCTATGTGATTCTCTTTGAGGGTAATACCTCCCATATGCATGTTTATTATACCCTCGATGCTAGTTGCCAACCTAGGGCCTACTAGATCTAGGAATAGGGTAGTCAGTATCTCCCTTCCCTAATTTCCAACCCAATAGGGGTTCACTTTTGGGGGGAGGTGGTTATGACAGAGTGGTGTTATATGTTTAGGTTGAGGGATAGTATGGAGTTTAGAGTTAGGAACATGGCAGATGGTTGTGCCCAAATTTACCCAAGTTATATGGTATATGCAGTCATTTTTAGTACAACTTGGTTATCAAATCCATGAGTATCGAAGAAGAAACCTATAGACCCTATGATTTGATGAAAAAAATGGCTATGAAGTGGCCAAATTGGGTGTTGATTTTATTTTGTTATTAAAAGATATATTAAGATACGTAAGTGAATTCAATTTTAAAATAATGATTTGATCTTTAGGTATCACATGGGGCAGATTGGATGAATTTATTTTCTTTGAAAATTTCATATCATTTATTCAAGATGTTTTCAAACATTGAGATAATTCTCAAAAATCGTTCACCAATTTAATCAATACAAAATTCCAAGGATAATCACCAATTCACTTAGAGGATCACATTTATGATCACTCTAAGTAAACGGATCATATTGCACTCAGAATGTGTCATCATTAAAGTGGATGAAGACGAAGAAGAATATAACTCATCAAATGGAAATCATAAAATAATGAATAGATTTAAATATTAAGTAAATGAAATAACATTAAATCCATAACCATTATAATCCCTTGGATCAACCCATAAGATATTATCCCTTCATTAATTCTATTCTACCATTGGAATTGTGAATTAGTCTTATGGGGGTATAATTGAAGAAGAATAAAAATATTGAAATAAATGAAAAGTCCAACGTTGTGTGCTTGAATTCACAAGTGATGGTGTAAATAAATTCAATGTATGATTCAATGGTATCAATGTATTAAAAAAGTAAAAATAATAAGTGGATAGTAAGACCAAATATTATTATGAAACTAAAATTATTGAAAAAATTACATGGAAAAAATAAATATGTGATTACAAAATGAAAGTAGAAAATTACAATTAAAATAAATACTTCAATTGAAAGGAAAAACATAGTTTATAATTTCCTTCCACAAAATCTCCTTATATTTTCATATTTATAGCCTTATGTTGACTCAATATAAATAAATTCCTTCCCTATTAATTTATAGAGTCAAAAGGAGGGTCAGAAAATCTCGGGAAATTTGATGTTTTGAAGTTGTCTCGAAAAATTGTCCATATTCATACCCCTTGTTGACAAGTGTATTTGTAATATAATATATCCTAATAGTAGGAATTCATAAAATTTAAATATATTCTTCCATATATCATCTAATAGTTGTAAAACTATCAGGATAATTGGACCAGTCTTTTGGAAGTTATGGTCAATCCTGTGGGATAACTTTATCGGCGTTCAAATCCATCCCACCTTTTAAATGTAAACTTCAGATCCCATTATCTCTATAAAAAATTCATAATTTTCTCCAAAAATAGTCTAATAAAATGATCCCCATATTTTTCTATTTCTATAGTAAAAATGTGAGCTTAATTGGGCTTAGATTGTGGGGCCAACTTCTATTTGATGGGGCCTTAGGCCCATTATGTTTTTTCTAGGAAATGTATGTATTAATGCCCAAAAATCATCATTTTTCCTTTGGATTAATCCATTGATCCTAAAATATAAATTTTTCCAAAAAAGATATTAATCATATAAAAATTATCAAATTTAAAAAATTAATGAAATGAATTCTACAAATTGATTATTGATTAGTACCAAATTTTCACATTAAACATGAATTTCACTTGTGATGAGAAATGAATTCCAATTTATAAAATTCATTAAAATTTCTATTTATATACTTTTAAACATATGAATATTAAAATATAATCAATGAATATTTTCCCATTTTAGTGGCTTATCACACCCCTCAACTTGATTTTTTCTTGTCCCAAGCATAAAGTACCTCAGAAATATGAAATTTAATTAAATTTTTCAAAAAACATTTAACATACATTTTCTCACGAAAATACATCATGACAAAAAATCATGAAACCTTTCAAAATAATTTCACACAAGATAGTTACAAAATCATATACTAAGGTAAATTTCATTAATTTGTTAAAATTCATCATCACATTTCATCCAATTTAAATTAATCACGAAGATGTGTTTTTCATCATAAAAGACATAGGGCTATTTTCTTGTTCATGGGGGAAAAATGGAAGCACTCGGTGGAAATTACATTAAATCTTTAGTTGAGTATCCATTTTTTTGATATTTTTTGATTTTTTTTATCTTTGAACCATAATAGATAAAAAAAGACTAAGTATGGGAATGAAAACTGTAAAGTTATGATCCCCAAGTGTTGGATGACACACATATTGTCAATTCCATGCTCTGAAATATATATATAAATCTTAACTCTGATCAAGAAAACAATGTAGTCATGATCTCCAAGTGTTAGATGCCACACATTTGGACCAAAAATTGCTCTATATAGTTATTTTTTTATTTTTTTATACTCAAATTAAACTAATAGTGACCCAAAACCATGTGTTATGATGAAAGGGACTCAAGAACAAAAATTTACATCCATGATCCAATGAAATTTCATTGTGGAATTTTGATTAAGAGTATGAAAATGTAATCCTTGAAAAATATCATTGGATAACCACACTCTTAAAATACTATGCTCATGAACATAAATGCATATTCAAATCATAATCAAGGAATTCAAAATAATTTGAAATAATGTTTTCCTATTTCACTGTTTATATTAATGCGTCTTAGGATAATGAATTTATTTTTTTATTTGAATTTATTTGTTATCATAAAATCTCATTTTTTTTCAAAATTCGAGATGTTCAATCCCGCCAACATAGAATGAAACAGCCCTTAGTTTTGAAAGATAAGAGAAGAGGGGGTCATAATTGGGATGAAATAGGGGGATATGTGATTGGAAATGAAATCATGGAATGAAACTACCTAGTTTTAATTTTTTGAACCATCAATAATAAATTTATCACTTTTGTCTTCACATCACTTATAGACTCCTTAGGTAAAATTGATGGCTGGGTTTGAACTTTATAAAGTTATGGTTTCATTTTGAAATTCTAAAATGCATCAACACCAAAATCTCACACCCAAGAGAAATTATATCACATTGGAAAGCCCAAGGTGTTCTCTTCAAGAAAACACAAAAAAATAAAATTAAATTAAAAAATTAAGAATTCTGGTTTCCTCCTAGAAAGAACAAGTTTAAAGTCATTATCTCGACTAGGAACCCCCAACTTATACAATAAAAAATTTCAAAATCCTAATGATCTCATTTTTCATCACTTAAACTAGATTTATATTGATTATTTTTTTAGAAATTTTTCATGTGAAATCCCATTTTCAACAATGAGTGTGAAATTCTAATGAATTTTTGAAATAATTGATCTTTTTTCTTCTGTTGTATTGCCTAAGACATCAAGGACCATTTCATGTTTATTAGTTTCAAGAGAGAATGAAATTATGAAAAAATTTATTTCATTATCCCCTATGATGGAAGAGTTGTGATAGAATGTATGGACATTCAATTCAAGCATGTATTGTTTAACACATTAAAAAATATGTGGGGAATTTGAATTGAAATAAATTTCATTTTAAAAAATTTGTTAACATAATGGGTTTATTTTGAATAGACGATTCAACCAAAAATTTGGACAAATCAGTTTTAGGAATGGGTATGGAGTTTAAATTTGTGCTTTTTTCCAATGGTTTAGTGTTTGGTAGTCCTAGAAAATCATCCCTGGTGCCATATTCAGAATATTAAATCCATGATGACAAGTTTCCCTCTTTGTAATCCAAGAAATTAATTTCCTCTTAATTTAAAGACCCTTCAACAATTACTTGTTTGTCCCCAAATATCCTAAATCCTATGGTTGGTTCTTCAGTAAATGTATGAGATTTTTTTGGAAACTAGAAACATCAAATAAGGTTATTTAAGGGATATTTATTATATGGATGGGTTCCTCAGAAGTTTTAATGTTTTGTAGTTCAAACCTCAAAGATGAAACCTCATAATTCATTATCTATATTTTATTAATCAAATTTTCAAGAATTTGTTGGGGATTATGTTGGAGTGGAGATTTTACATCGTGGGATTTGTTAATTTTTATCACATTAACCATCCTTTAGAGGGATGCAATTTTTTTTGTTAAATTTTCATCATCAAAAATGTTTTAAATGTCATCAGGTGTGGGGTAATCATTCAATGATTGATCAATATAATTTCCTATTTGAGGTGATTCCCAATATTTATTTTCAATTTTATTACATATTTGGTTTATGATTGCGAAATTATGTTGATATACTATTGGGGTATAATGAAATTTCAATTTGAGATTCTTTGGACGGATTCAAATAGAATAGTAAGAGAGAAGATAAATTAATGTGATAAAATAGAATTTGGGGTGAGAAAAGTAAGTGAGTAACTAAGATAAATTACTTGGGACCCTGAAAATGGCGCCATAATTTTGTTTTACCCAAATTTACCCAAGTTATATGGTGTATACATTCATTTGTAGTATATCTTGGGTTATAAAATCCACCAGGACTGAAGAAGAAACCTATAGACACTATGATTTGATGGAAAAATTGGATATGAATTGGCCAACATGGGTGTTGATTTTATTAGATTATTAAATGATATTTTGAGATAATTAAGTTAATTAAATTTAAAAACAATTATCTAATCCATAGTTATCGTATGGGTGGATTGGATGAATTTATTTTCTTATAAAATTTCATATCATTTATTCAAGATGTATCCAAATGTTAAGATAATTATCAAAAATCATTCACCAATTTAATCCATACACAATTCCAAGGATAATGAAAAACACACATAGAGTATCACATTCATGATCACTCTAATGAAATGGATCATACACTCAGAATGTTTCATCGTTAAAATGGGTGAAGATGAAGAAGAATATAACTCATCTAATGGAAATCTTAAAATAATGAATAGATTTAAATATTAAGTACCTGAAATAACTTTCAATCCATAACCTTGATACTCCCTCGAATCAACCCATAAGAGTTTATCCATCCATTTATGCTATTATACCAATGGAAGGGGGAAATATTCTTATGGGGTGGAATTGAAGATGAATTTTTTTGAAATAACGAACACTCAACCATTGTGGGATTGAATTCACAAGTGATTGTGTGAATAATTTCACACCTTGATTCAATGGTATCAACATATTAAGAAATTTTAAATAATAAGTGATGAATAAGAAAAATATTTATTATAAAAATAAAATTATTGAAAAAATTACATGGAAAAAATGAAGATTCGATTAAAAAATGAAAGCGGGAAATTAAAATTGAAACAAAGACTTTGATAGAAAGGAAAAACATGGATCCTCATTCCCTTCCCCAAAATCTCCTTATATATGAATATTTAGAGCCTTAGGTCTAATGACCATCAACACATTCCTTCCCCATTAGTTGGGAGTGTAAAAAGGAGGTTGAGAAAAATAATGGAAATTTAATGTTTTGAAGTTGACACAGAAAATTTTCCTAATTCATCTCCCATGTTTACATGTGAATTTTTAACTGAAAATGATAGAATCCAAAGGTTCCATAGAAGTAAAATATCCTCATACATATATTCTCTAACATCTGAAAACATTTCAAGAAATTTGAACCATCATTTTGGATGTTATGGTCGATCTTATGTGATGACTTTTGGGCGTTCAAATCTGGCCCACCATTTAAATTTTAACGTCAACTCCCTTTATCTCTATGAAAAATTCAGAATATTCTCTGGACATAGTTGAATGAAATTATCCCCATGTTTTTATATTTCTATATTTAAAATTTCATCTTCATTGGGCTTGTATTGTGGGGCCCAATTTTGTTTGATGGGCCTTAGACCCATTATGCTTTATCTAGAAAATTTCTGCATTCATGCCCAAAAATCATTGTCTTACCTTGGGATTCATCCTTTGATACTAAAAGATAAAATGTTCAAAATAAAGTTACTAATGATTTCCCAAATTATCAAATTCAAAAAATTAAACAAATTAATTCCACGAATAGATGATTAATTGGGCCCAAATTTTCATTTTAAACTTGAATTTCTATGATGATAAATGAAGTTCAACTTATAAAATGAGATAAAATTGATGTTTATGAACTTTGAAAAAAATTAATAATAAAATATAATCAACCAATATTATCCCATTTCAATGGATAATCATGATACTTCATGGGTTTTTAGGGAAATTATTTCAACTAAGTTTATATAGAAATGTAAATGTGGGAAACTTGACGAGACACGTATATTTAGGGTCTCATGTGATCTGATGCATGGATGTTTATTTTAACTGAGCCTCCTAAATGATGTGATACCGGTTTTAGGGTTGATACTTAGAAAAGGATTATGCATCATTATTCTCTATGCCGAAGCTTCAAATGGGTAGACCTTGGGATATGTTAAAAACTAAACTGTATAATGAAATAATCATTAATTAATGTTAAATATTCCATATTCGAGTTTTAGGAATCTAATTGTTTTTTCTTTTTATAAGAATGGATCCAAGTTGGTTTATTCATTAGGTAATCACCCGGGATGTTCTTATTGATGAACCAAAATATTTTCATAGAGTAGAGGTCATCAACGATAGCATTTGGAGGAGGAAACTCTAATAGTTTTTGTGGCAGAGTTTTAAAAGGTACAAGGGAATGATTTTAGATTTGGTAACATATTACTGGTTGGAGGAGGTTGATATAACTTTCAATATGATCTGTACATGGAGGGAGAACTTGGATTTTGTTGTTGTTGTGATGATGATGTATGGAGTTTTGATACAGTAGTGGTTCATTTTCCTTGGGGATTAGGAGGAGTCAGAAAACTCATGGGAGATGTTTCATTAATAGTTTTGAGTAGTGTTCCTTTCTTCGTTTGTGAAGGTGACCACTCTCCAAGATTATCTTACCCTTCGTTAGGGGAACTCCAGTGTTTGAGAT
The DNA here is from genome assembly GCA_963277665.1 of Viscum album. Lineage (NCBI taxonomy): Eukaryota > Viridiplantae > Streptophyta > Magnoliopsida > Santalales > Viscaceae > Viscum > Viscum album. The sequence continues at coordinate 47,115,225 of OY728122.1, forward strand.
TTTGGGATCCATTATGGGACCCTTCTATGATATGCATCATACCCATTCCTTGATTAGGAGGATTGGGAAAGGCACTTTGAGGAGGATTTCCATCCATATATCCAATTCCAGTTCACCCTATTTACTCTGAATATGTATCTCAAGGTGTTGGAAAGAGAAGAGTTTATTAATAGGATGCTTCTTAGAAATGGATCATTGCAAGAGGGTAGTTTTCTGGATTCCTCTTGAAGTAAATCTATGGTTTGGGTTTCTTAGTTTTTAGGATAGAAGATTTTTCAGTTAGCTAGGGGTATGTCTCAGCCCTCATTATCTTTCTTCTTTTTGGAAGTGGCTATCAAATTCATGCCAAGGTATTAGATATCTATTTTTGTTTTGGAGGTTGGGGTTAATTTTTTAAGGAGTGTCTAGCCTCTCTATGAATTCTGCATGCTCTAGGTTTTTTGCATCTTTTTCCTCCATTGAGATAGTTTCCACTAAGGCATATACATGAGGGTGTTCGAGTATAAGATCAACAATGACGATATGGGGCATGTAAATTATATCCCCAAGTCACTCATTATCCCCATAGAATAGAGTTTGACCATGGAGTCGTTCTTCAATAGGAACAATGAGATTGTGGAGAAGTTCATGGTCATCCTTATGATTTAGCATTACCAGCTCTAGGTGAGATATAAATTGTTTGAGGTACCTTTTTATTGTTTTATATATGTTTTCTTGTTTTTTTATTCAGAATAAACACACTCGTTTATATCACCTACCCTTTTCCATGCTTCCGGGATTGAGGTAGAGAGGCTTCCATTTCACTTGGTTTTTACTACCCCAGCAAGAGGTTGAGCTAAATTTTTTTAAGTATGTAGAGACTGTGATCTAGTGTTGGGGAAGTATCACTCTTGGGGAGAATTCGTATGTTTATGGATATAAACATATGAAATCATCCTCATCGTAGTTTTTTTTGTTTTCATTTTTGGCTATCATGGATTTATTCAAGATTATGGTTGTGTTCTATAATGATGATGGAGATCCAATAGTTTGTTTTGGTGAGTGAGATCATCATATAGGTTAGTGGAATGTTTTTTCCCATCCTTCTTTGATGGATGAGTTGATGTTGAGAAAATCAGAGGTTCAATAGTCAATATTTTCCATGTTTGAGGAAGAGTACTCTAATTTCTTTCTAGATGTGGTTTTTTTGTTACCCCTTGATTGTTAATGGAGTTTGGGATCAAGTGGTAGTTAGGAATGTCTTATATTTTTATGTCTTCATATAGGCTGATACCTTCTATGTTGTGATAACTATGAGTAAAAATCAATGATCTAGTGCACTGAGGGTTTTTTCGACTAAGTGTGTTACCTTAGGGTGAACCAGTTTTGTTTGAGAGGAAGGAAAATGATTATTTATATCTTTTTATCGATTATCTCCACTTGAACCAAGTGAAAATGAATAACTGTTGTCCTCTTATCCAAATTGATGATTTATTCAATCAGCTTAATGGAGCAAGTTGATTCTAAATGATCAACTTGAGGTCATGATATAATTAAATGCATGTAAAGGATGAATACATTCAAAAATAAGATTTCTATTTTTTATGGGAATTATGAATTCATTGTGTTATAATTTTATGTAAAAAATGTGCCATTTATTTTCATGGGGTTGATGAACATAATGTTCGGAGAGTTCTTGAATAATTTCATGATAGTTCTCAATGATATAATCCTTGTGTAATCTACATATGAGGAGGATTATTCTGAGAATATGCGTGTCATTTTGGGGGTTCATCATCATGGGAAGTTGTTTGTAATGTTTTATAAGTGTGTGTTTTGGTATTATATGGTCTGTTTCTTAGATCATGTTGTGTCCCAACATGGAGTAGCTATGAATCCTTCAATGATTGTGGAAAATGTATTTTTGGAATCTCTAAAGATAGCGAATGAGGTGTAGAGTTCCCTTGGTATTTTAGGCTATTAAAAAGGGTTCATAGTCGATTTATCCTAGTATTTGAGTCTCTAATATCCTTGACATAGAATGATTAGGCATTCTTATAGACTGACCATTGTTAGACAGATTTTGAGTACCTGAAGAGAAGTTGTTTGGCACTCCATTTCTTTGATTTCCAATAGAAGGAGTTCAGTTTAAGGTTTTTTATGATGCTTCACATCTTGGAATGTGATTCATTCAGTCATAGAAGAGATTGGATGTGTCTTATGGTATTAGTAGTTACATTACCATGAGTGTAAATATTCTACCCATGATCTTGAGTTGGAATAAGTTGTGTTTTCTTGGAATTTATGGTGACATTACCTCATCAACAAATATTTTGTGGTTTTTACTAACTGTAATATCCTAATGTATGTCTTTTCCCAACACGAATTGTACTTGAATCATTATCAGGGGATTTAATTATTTAAGGATTACGACACTGAGATTTCAAATATCCTAGGAAAGGCAAATTTTGTAGCCAATGTGATAAGCATGAAGTCACTTAGTGATTTTGTGTTTTAATATATATATTCTTGTAGAGTTATGGAAGAACACTCAGTGATCCACCTAGATATGGGTGAGGATGGAGGTAGTGGTTGTGTGTTCCATGTGAGAGTGCATTCTTCATCAGTGAAGTAGGTAGAGGAGTCGTAGCTAGGGTATTATGAGGTAGAGATCTGGAGGGAGTGATTTGTTTTTTCTAATGTACTAGATGGTTGTTCTAAGGAGGGACAACACCAGATGTTGTTCTAGGGAAGGATTTTAATTCCTTAAATGATGCATGATATGGTTATCCATGAGTTCGATAGTTCTCTTTTGGTTGTATATCCCGGTGTGAAAATTATGTACCCAAATTTAAGAGGCCATTTTCAGTGTCTTGGGTTCAAGAATGTATTTGTAGAGTTTTTTTCCTGATGTTTGGTCTTCCATATGGCGAAGTTCTAGCATCGTGTTCCTAGTGGGTTTCTTCAGTCGTTAGATGTTCCCCAATGGATGTGGGAGGACACCTCGATGGAATTAATTACTATTTTACTATTATCTCTTGGTGGTTATGATTCTATATGGGTGATAGCATATTGTTTGATAAAATAATCCCACTTTAAAGAGATCAGGGAGTGGATCTTAATGGATGTTTTGTCAAGGTAGTATTTAAGGAGGTGGTGCAACTCAACAGTGTCCCGAGGATGATCATCTTTGATAAGGATCCTCATTTTACCTCCTACATTTGGAGAGGTCCCCAACACAATTTTCACTCTCAGTTATGCATTAACACTAATTTTCATTCACAGATGTATGATAAGACAGAGTGGAGTATCCAAAACCATGATGACATGTTTCACTTTTATGTTATGGATTTTGCAGGTTCATGGATATGGATCATAACCTTAGTCTAGTTTATTTATAATAATATTTTCCACTCTAACATTGATAGGGAAGAATTTGAAGATTTTTATGGAAGACCGTGTCATTCAATTTTGTGACGGACTGAGGTCAGACTGGTAGTAATTCTTAGGCCAAAAAATGTTATATAAAATGAAAGAGATGGTTTAGGTAATTATTTAGGGGATAAAGGTAGTAAATTATTTGCAGAAGTCATATTCTAATCATAGTTGGATGCCATTGAAGTTTGAATTTGGTGATCATGTGTTCCTAAAGGTTACTCCACTTCATCAATAGTGAAGTTTTGTTAATGGGAGTAAGTTTTCTCCCACTATTTGTTGGGCCTCTCAAGGTATGAGATCGTGTTAGAGGCATTGCATATCAAATAGAACATTCCCCATTTATAACATTGATACATGTTTTTTTTTCATATGTTTTATCTCTATTGTTAGTTTTATGATGACTCTCGTGTTATCGATTGGGGATATATTAATGGTGATGATGGTGTGACCTTTGCGGAGTGACCTGTGGAGATCCAAGACCACCAAGAGAAGGTGTCATTTGGAAGTGTTATTCCATTGTTTCATGTCTTATGGTGGAATGGTGTCTGGGAGTAGAGTACCTAGGAACATCATTCTTGTATTCATACTCACGAAATCAAGTTATTTCATGTTTATATCTTCTATTGTAATTTTTTTCATTTGTATATGTTGAAATTTAGAGTTTATAAGACGATTCCATTTTTTCATTGAGTATTTACTTTCATTTGAGAGGTATCACCCATGGGTGACTATTTAGGAGATGGTAGTTATTGTTGCACATTTTTCTGCTTATTTCTTCTGATGAGGTGGTTGATCTCTTGAGATAGTGAGATCTTTGAGAGGCATCTCGAAGGGTTCCTATTTGGATGACCCATTTTTTGCTTTATCATTGGTCTGGTTTTTAATTCTTGAGGATGAGAATTTTCTGAGAGGTATCTACTATAAGGGTCCGCATCTATGTATTTTGGATGTTTTTTATGTTTCCAAATATCATGTTTTTCAAAGGAGGATTAGAGTGAGTCTAGAGGTTTTTGGATGTAAAAAGATGGAAATAGGAAAACTACATGATGTATAAGTGTTTCACATCATGTATTCGAAGTTAATGACTTGTTAAGGGTGGTTCATGGGTTGCTACATGATGTTTATTTATTAAAGGTTAAAAGGATTAAGGATACACATTTTTTATTGATATATGAAACCTGAAATTTACACGATGTGTAAATGGTTACATGCTATGTAAATTCTTTATGCAACATTCCTATAAAGGCTAAAATGATAGTGTTTTCCTTAAACCCTATAGCTGGTGATGGTCCCTCTCCATTTACTAGAAACTTGTGGACCTAATTTCTAGAATTTTTGAATCCCTTCTATAAGGATTGATTCTTGGATTTTTTTTCATTGGTTCATGGTTATCTACGGTGCATTCTTCATTCATTTTCAATTAGGTTCTCCCTGATTAGTCTCATTTCCTCATATTTTATCTCTCCATGCTATGGATCTTGATATCTATTTTTTAAAATAAGGTTTATATGCTTTTTTGGTTCATTTTTGGAACAACATATTTAGAAGATCATATTTACTTGTGATATAGGTGATTGAGATCCGCAACATTGGTCAGTACTTGTGGGAAGAACGTTGATACGTTTGAGGTAGGAGATTCATTACTTCTCTATTTATTTATGTATAATTGTAAATGGAGAATAGTTAATCTTTTTTTATTGAAATTAAATTAAATTAATATTAATTTATACCATATTAATAACGAATTGTTTATCGATCACATGTTGATGTGCATTGTACAGTGATAGTCATTTTCCTATTGATTTGATAGATAGTGTGATATATATTCTATGATTTTTTAGCATGTTCTTATGCATGGAATATCATGTAGAAATTAGTATTGAATTTAAAGATGGTATTAATTTATAATTAATTGGATTAATAATTAAATAAGAGGAATGTTTGAATCTAGTGTTTCTTATAATTTGAAAATAATCAAATTGTTACAATTTTCATGTGTAATAGAGAATTATCTTCCTTATGATTAATGAAATTGATAGTAAATATAAAGAATGATAATTATTTTTGACGATAATAAATAAAATTCGGGTCAAATGAGAATGGAACTTCCCACAATTTGATGAAACTGCTTCAAATTCTAGAGAGAATGTTTGATCTTTGATAGATTGTTATACCTTGATGCCTTAGGTTTCCCGTAGTTGGAACCTATGCTTAATTAATTGGTTAGTTAAATATGTAATAATAACAAGTTGGGTGATAAGATTATTTCTAGGGAAGAAGTTTCCTATCTACTTTACAAGGCTGTGTTCCTTGAGTTTGGAACCATGAGAGCTCATTTTTATGTGAAGTATGGATACCTTGTTTTTGTGGACTAGATTTTCCTTTTGGATATGCTTGATTATTTCCTACTTTGTGATGCGATCCACATATGATATTCTCTATGCGATGTGATATGGGGTGGGGAGGAATTTATTTTATATGAGTCTCATATTAATAATGTGATGTGGACGGGGAGGCCCAGATGATGATGAAGCAATTGACCTACATGATGGAAAGATACATCAGGATATGCATATGGGTGTCAGTTATGGAATATGATATGATGAAATTGGTTGAATATGAGCTTACCCATTGAAGGGGTGATTAGATTTTGGATGCCCATTTATGAATCTATTTAATATTTGATGGATGGGTTTCTTAGTTTCTCTACATTACTTCCCCCACTACTTCAGGCAGTTGGGTGTGCTTGGTTTCATCATTCTCTTGGTAGTAGATTAGAATGTTTTTCCTAGTGTAAATGGATTATGGAATGATGATAATAGTTAATAAACAATTCTTAACCCATGGGGTTTGTTGATGCTGAAATGCAATGTGATTTTACACTAGAGAAATTGTGGGATTGGTTTTGATTAAGCATGGGGCCATAGACATAAATCTAATAATTAATGTAATTTAAGCTAGATTAGTGTTAATGGATAATTAATGATTAGTGAATTAATTACCTTAATTAAATGATAAAAAGGAAAAAAGTAAATAATTTATCTCTTTAAATGATTGTCTACTTATAGGATAATTAGTATTAGTAGTGGCATTCATAAATCTGAGTGAAGTTATCCATAATTGAGTCTAAGACTAGGTTATTCCCATAGTGTGGTAGTGAGATATATTATATCATATATATTCTAGGATTTCAAATGATTCACCACTGATATCAAGTTAGGATGACTGATACCCAATGAAATATTGGAGGGTGTTTTCCCAAACATCCCAGTGGGGGGATGGATGGCTGACTACCCCCTCTAACCCCATTCTCTTCTCTTTATATTTACTTGTGTTGGTATGCATGATGGTTATTTTTCCCATATGTGTGTGTAGATGGATATAGTGACTTGTAGTTATTTCACACAAATGTATTACCAGATATAGTGTCCCTGGAATTACTATAGCTATGATTTGTATAGGTTGGGAGGGATTGTGGTACTTTACAAGGTGTATGGGCTATAATAGGATGAAGTATATTACCGAATTTATTATACATGTCATACCAGCAATGGTGCCTCCTAATAATTACATGGTTACTATATATGGTGATGTGATATGGGACGACGTGATGATTTGATCCACATGATGCATGCTGTTATGCCTTTCCCTAGTGTCTTCAGGTAGGCCTATTTTTAAGAGAGATGGCTTAGGATGTGCGATGTTTGGGAAGAGGGGAAAATTAGCGGGAAGGAGTGGGGTTCCATTAATATTTCATTACTATACTATATTATCTATTGTATGCGATACTTGGTGGGAGTTATCCATGGTGAGGGTGATAAATTAGTATACCTATTTTGGTGAAAAGTTAGTTTCATTGTCATTTACTATGCATTAATATGCTTTCTTTATCTTTTGTATGAGGGGATTTAAGAAGGATCCTATTGAGTATACTATTATTCTCACACAACATCTATATATATATTTTTAGGTAAACATAAGTAGGTTGTATATTAGGTTGTATATTACTAGCATTTTATTTTTCAGAATATGTCTTAGATACATGGTCGCTACAACATTTATTGTTTTCGTACATGTAGTTTTCCTTTCAATTGTTATAGTACAATATGAAATTTCATGTTTTCACTTGGGATTTCTTTATATATTTTCGTATTAGGTGTTTATTAGTGTATCCTTCTTATCCCTCTTTTATACATGTTTCCCTCATAGGGTAATTCCTCCCATATGTATGTTTATTATACCATCGATGCAAGTCACCAACCTATGGTCTTCTAGAGGTAGGACTTGGGTAGTCATTGTCTTTCTTCCCTCATTACTGAAATAGGAGTGGTACACTTTGGGGTGAGGGAGTCATGACACTAAATATTATAAAAAAAATTATTTCATTTATAGGGTATGTATTGATGTTCCATAATTTTAATTCAATATAGGTATTTATTTATTGATAAGGTGTATTGATTATGTTTTATATTGTTGATTAAATATATGAGGAATGTAATGGAAATATATAAGTGGTGGGTGAGATCTAGTTATAGATACCCTCACAATGCCTTGGTAGGTCTCATATGAAAAAATAGAATGGGTATTTCTCAGTGTATATCAGTTCGTAAAATGAAAATGTTTTGGAACAAGGATTTGATGGCATATAAAAGTTCTTGTCACAATTCCATACTAATATGTAAAATATTAGGGCATAAGGACATTAAAATAATGTTCATGATATCCCTTCATGAGGCCTTTATGCTAATATCATGACATCAAGAATTATAAATTCCATCATTATGAAATTAGTTATAATTATCCATGTGATTATATATATTTTTATAATTGGATATGTTTTATGTTCATGTTTTTAGGAGTTTTTATGGAAATATATGATTTCATATGATAATAAAATGATCTTATAATATTTTTATCTTATTATATTTGAATTATAATTTTTCCATTATTCTTTTTTATGTTTTTTTCTGAAAAAACATTAGGAACAGAAGTTCATTTCAAGAGTAATTGATTATTTTGAGTTCAAATATTAATAAATGAAAAGTAAAACTTCCTTATGTATTTTTTTTAAAAGTTCAATTGTTTTTGCTTTATTTTTGTGTCCCTTACTGAGTTTTTTTCTCATTCACATTTTTAAATGCTTTTAACATGGCTCAAGGATGTGTAGGTGATATAAAAAGGTTTCTCGTTCTAGTATGGGGTTCTATCTTAAAATAAGTGGGAATGTTTTGAATGAAACTGAATTTTATATTTAAGAATCCTATTTTTGTGGGAAAATGAACATTAAAAATATGTGTCTACTTTTTATTATATGGGTTTGATATATAAGTGTCTTTTTAAATTCATTAAAACTCTAAACTAAAAATATCCTCAAAATATAAAAAAGTGCATCACTTATTATAAGACATGTTATTATGGGATGTTTATGTTTCAATTTTTTATACTGTATAAGTCATATTATATGACAAGCTACCTAATAAGGCATTATATAAGAAACCATGGAAATATATTCAAATCTTTTAGAAGATAAACATTAAGTGATAACATTTCAGTGATCTTCTATGTTGGGTATCATTAAATTAATCATTTAATTAGTTAAAACGAATGGGGTTTCTATATATTACTAAAAAAATTGAACAAGCCACGTGGAATTTAATCTTTCATTATAACTGATCAGTAAATTCATGCTCACAAGATTTGATTCTTCAAGGTCGCCTATAAAAAAAGTAGATAAGTTGTGGTTATTTAAAGAAAGTTACGCACAACCTCCTATGAATTCATTTTCTATATATATTAAAGGGGGTTATGTATAATCCTCACAAATCATATAATTTATAGGGGTTTAGTTTCTTAAATTAAAAGGGTCTTTGATTCCCCTCTTACTTTTTTGTCATTATTTTTGTAATTTTTTGCTGGATTTTAGATATTGTTATTCCAGAATCACAACTAATTTAACAATCAATGATGCTATATATTCATTTGGATTTTAGAGCCATAATATATATATATATGGTTGTGTTTTTGAGGTTATATATATATATATATATATAATATTTCAAATTAGTTTTTTTTTAAATTGTGAGGGTTCAAAACCACCTCCACTCTCTTAAGTTAGAGGTGGTTTTTAACCCCCACTATTTTCTTAAAAAAATTAAAATATATATATATAATTAAAACACAAACTATAAATGTATTTAAATATATTACATGAACAAATTATATAAAAATATTTATCTAAATAATTTATAGCATTTTATTTAATTATATTTATATGTATACGTAAATATAATTGTATAATATATACCATTAATATATATTTATTTATATGAAATTTTATTTTATATAATATCAATTGAAATATCAACAAATAAATATATTATATAAATATATAGATAAAAATAATTTACTTAAAAAATTTATAATACAAAACCCTTTTATTTTTTGTTATTTATATAATAATAATAATAATAATAATAATAATGGATTATAAAGATACACAAACACACACAATTATATAATTAGAGGAGGTTTATAACTGCTTTTATTTTCTAAGATTATAGGGGGTTTAAACCCCCTCTAATATTTTTTTTTGTTACTTTTAAAATACATCATATTATATAATATGTGTGTTTATGGCTTATAAAGAAATTATATAAATGTATTAAAATAAATTATAAACAAGTTATATAAATACATTCAATAAATAACAATATATATAAAAACAGAAATGTATGTATATCTGAATAATTATGTATATATATATACATATAATAAAAAGGTCAATCCAGAAGCCAAAGATCATGACCATTTATTAAAGGATAAAGAAATAGAAAACATGCAAGCACGTGAGTGGATGAGGTCACGCAATGAGACATACCATCATCCAGAAAATATGATTACAAATAAAAAAAGTAGGATCATTAACATAATCGTATTCATATTCATTAATGTCATCATCATTTTCTCACAATGATGGTGGATTATATTGATTAAGGATCCTAAGTATCACATCCTTAGACCATTACTCCCTTGGAGTGAGCTTGATCGTTGATTCCATGGAACTTATGTTGGATCAATTCATTGGAAGATTAGAATAATCCTTCAATTGCCTTATTTTTGGAGAAGCTAGAGTGAACCCTTCATTGTTGACCATCTTCCGCTTTCCATTTAAAATAGCATCCTTAATAGGAACAAGGTCATGACTGCTAGTAGATCAAAGATGAGTGGTATCTAATAAAACCATCAACTACTGTTTATCACATCCATCTTTCAAGACATTACTCAATTTACCAGGAAGTTTGGAGCACCTCAATACATTCTGAACCGCTTGATAGTAATGCATGCTCTATAGACTGAGAATTATATTTTTCATTTTCAAATGAGTTGCTTTAAGGGAATGAGGTATCCAAAAAATACAAGAGGAAGTAAAATACAAGACTCATACTAAATTTGAAAATCAAAAAAGGGTAACCCAACCCAAGGAGGCCTCAAGCCATGAGCCACTTGCGACAGCTGGTCTTGTCTCTTGCAATAAGTAATGATCCTATTGAATCATTGTCATCTTCATCGCCAGCAATAACCGTAGGCATCGGTGACCAGAGAAAACTCAAACGAAACTACATATTTGTACAAACTAATTGAAAAACATGAAAAATACCCACTGATATAAACACATTTCAACAACATCGTCATCACCACGATGAAAACACCACACAATAGAGGTAATTAAAGAACATCAAATGCTTAAACTCGAACAGAACCCAACCAAAAACAGAACCATTTCCGACCAAGAAAAAAAACCATTCAAAGATGAAATAAATCCCAAAAAAACAAACCATATCTAAATTTGACATTACAGAAACCGATAGAAAATCCTTCAGACTACTAGAACAGAACCATCCACTTTGAAGATCAATGAAGACAACCGATCATGGATTGAGGCTTGGACTAGCCTCTTGAAACACCATGACCAAACAAGATCACATCTCATAGCTTCTTTGAAACCATAACAGCAGTCCGAATTGGAGAGCGATGAAAGCACATGAAGCCAAAGCAACGATTCAGACATGGCCTCAACAACAAAGTATCCTCTCTAGGACCTCCAACCTAAACCATTGAAGTCATCAGTAGCCAAAAAGAACACCATACAATAAAAATATGAAACATGAATCCTAAGGTGAGAACCAAAATAGACTGAATGGGAATGGATGACAGTCACACCTCCTGAAGAACCACCTACTGAATAATTAGCACCTGCCAAAGCCTCCAAACACCACTAATACAGACCGACATGGAGGTGGATGGAAGAATTGAAATACAGAGCAGATATTAAAGGGAAAAGGTCTCCACAAAAAATCACAATGATGCTCAGGAACCAATCCAGGTTGTGAAACCCCCAACGGAAAAGAGCACACTAGAAAGAGACTGTGGAGCGAAGAGAAAAAGAAGAAATTGGGGAGGGAAGATGAAAGAAATAGAGGAAGGGAGAGACAAGCATGAGGCTGCAGGCCTCCCCACTCTAGAACGCTGCTCAAGGAAACCCTAAAGGGAGAGAGGATAAAGAGAGGCTGCTCAGAGGCCTACTAAATCCACACTCTACTGAACATTATACCTAAAATCATCTTCTAGTTGAATATGTTCTACGAATTCCGCGACCTGTGGCTGCATAATACACGCTTTCTCATCAGGCTTTAATATTTCATATATATATTTATATTATAATTATATTATGCATATATTTTATTATATATATTTATATACTATTATTAATTATATAAATACATTATATATATATATATATATATCAATTTTCAAAAATAAATAAATTTATATTCATATACCAATTAGTAGTCAAATTAATATATTAAATATATATGTACATATATAATATTACTATACATATATGTATAGATATTTTTATGTATAAAATATATATATATACATAGATATTCAGAAAATTTCATCTATATCTAAATATGATATTTTATGATATTTTATATATAATTTATATATTGGTATACATGTAAATGTATTTTTAAAATATATATTATATATTTGTATTCTAGTAGAATTTTAATATATATATATATTTTTTAATTTAAAAAAAATTAACATAGAAATATAATATATATATATATATATATTTATAATATATTTTGGTAATATATAAATAATATATATGTGTGTGTGTTTGTGTGTGTATGTATACATTTGTAAAATGTAAAAAATATATATTTAAATATAAAATATATATAATATATAAATTTCTATTTTTAAATTGTATATATAAAAATATATAATATATATATATATGCAAAATATGTAATATAAATTCATTTATTTGTATACATAACTATATAATATATTGTATACATACAAATATGTATAATATTAATGTATTGAAATACATTATATAAATATATTTTTAAAGGGATTATATAAATATATTTTTAAAGTAATTATATAAATATATTAAATAAATACTTCTATATTATATAAATAACTTAATTTTCATATAAAAAATATAAAATTACTTTGGTTGAGTGATAGGGGGTGCATGGCATCTTTTTGGGAAACCTAGGATCAAACCCTAGTTGGGGTGTTTTTAATGAGGGGTGTTATGAGAAAGGGACATAGGGAACGTGCTACGGGAGAGGGGGGTAGGAGTTTGGGACATTGTGGGATAGGGGGTGTAGGTCGGTTTGAAAACACCCCTAATTTATAGTTTCTATAAATTTATTAATGAAATTAGAAGGGGTTAAAACGCCCTCTAAAAACCACCATTAAATTTGACTTTACTTTACTAACGGTTCATAAAAACCCCCACTAACATGATAAGGTGGCCAGATTAGTAATGAGTCCTCATAATCATTGTTAATGTATTTAGAGGGGGTTATAACTCCCTTTAATGGAAAAAATAACCCCCTTCTAATGATCGTATTTTTTTGGTAGTTATTCCTATATAAATGAGTCTACTACAATGCAATGGTTGTGTGATCTATTTTAAATTTCTAAGGAAAACATTATTACTCTCATAATTATTTTTCAATTCACACATTGTCTTCATGAGGAACTAGAATAGCATGGGTTATTAGAAGATCCCATTAAGAATTAAGTGATTTATCCCCACCCTTGGATACCTCTAAAGGAAGGATGTTTTTTGGCTACTTCTTATGGGATATTCATCAATCACACAATATAAATATTATTTTTGTTGGAATCTATGGTGTAACTCATACAGTCATAGTTTCTATATTTATAGTATGCATGATTTCATTTATCTTACATGGTTTATATTAGGTTTCAGTTTCTTATATTTCTTCTTTTGTTTTTAATAATAGTTGTTAGTTACATTGAACTCATCCCTAACTATTGTTTTCATCCTCATGAGTGGATGATATAAATATATATTTTTTTGTTTTAAATCTAGAGGTTCAATAGTGATTGTTCAGACACCATGTGATGAAATGAGTTAGTTGTTGGAATAATTTTTTGTTCCCTATAAATTTTTAAGAACATGGACGTGCTGATATTGGAAAAGTTTGTTGAAAAAGTACATTTTTATATGGGATAAATTTTAATGTGTTGTGAAGTTAAATGGGAATATGAGAGTATTAAATGAATCTTTTAATTCAATTAAATCTTCTTTAAGTTTGTTTTTATTTTCAGCTATGAAAAATATTTAAGGTGGGGATGATATAGTGTCTTGGGTTTTATTTTGAGAATTGATTACCTTGTGTTTGAAATTTTTATTCTCCTTTAATTCCATTAGATTAATTAGTACTTGTATTTTAAAAAATTTTATTTGGTATGATTTAATTTTTTTACCTGACATTTTTTCCATGAAGACAAAAAAATATTAGTTTTACAAAAACAATGCCCCCGATCAAAATATCATTCTAGTAAGATATTGGATTTAAATTCCAATACTTTAGTATTAATCACAGCATGATATACCATTTAATGATGATGTTAGTTATGTACCTAATCTATACCCATCACTAGATTGTTTTTTCTATGATTATATAATCTCATTTCTTAATCCTCATTTTTTATGCCCTTTAATGAGAGTGACAGGAATAGATTGTGTATTCTATGAATAATGTGGTTGGCCGAACATGATCGGATTGTTGAGACTCAAAAAATAGTTTATTTTAGGTTTTATTAGTCATCTTTGATTCATAAATAATGATTATTATTATTAATTAAGAAGGGGGTTGTAGTTCTTGGGAGAAAATTTGATTAGAGACACATGAATGATGATCTTTCTTGACAATAGATCAAAAAAAGAAAGGGTAGTTTTCATTTCATAAGGAAATAATTTTTAAGGTGGCTTTAAGAAATCATTTAATTGAGGATATTAGAACCTCCATATAAAATATTAATGAATCTAGCATTTACATATCTAAGGATGATTGTTTCTTTTTTATTGATAATCAAGAGGCTGATAAAGAAGGACTTGAATATTATAATTACTCCTGGATTTGGTGAATCATCCTTATAAAGGATTAAAAACTATTGAATGCAGAGGATTTAAATCTTGAATATTCACAAATTTAGAATTTCAAACATTGGACGATCATATATATTTGTGGATGATACTTTAATTTTTTTCTTTCAATAAATTAATTCTATTAACATTAAAAAGATTTCATGATTTTATAATGTATATCCATGGGTTTTTCAAAATTATTATTTGGATTCCAATTTTAACCAGTACACTGACAAGTATTATAAATCTCAAATTTTGGTGAGACTATATGGTGTTAGTTATGTTTCTTGTAATCCTTAGATATTGAGTTATATTAAATCTATTATTGGAGACCACTAAATCTAGATGAGTAAAATATGGATGGTAAAATCATCTATTATACTAGGGGTTCTTTTGGATCCTAACATTCTATGCCACCTACCTAATAGTACCACTATAGTTGTAAATCGTAAAAAAATGTTGTGGATTTTGAGAATGAATTTATTATTACTTTTTATAACTATATTGTACTAGTGATTCATTATGTGACTAGATATAGAATTGTTTGGAATATTCATATTAAGTAGAATGGGAATTCTTATTTGAAGTTAGAAAAAAATGTCATCTCAATAACCAAGTAAAATCCTTAAGGTGGACCCTCTAATCCTCAATAGCGTACTCGAATGAATCAAGACAATGAAATTAAAAAACAATATGTGAGAAGGTTAAGGATGGATGGAAAGATATCAATTTTAAACACTGTTTATCCATGGAAAATAAAGTTGTTGTGAATCAAATCAATCATGATGGCCTCAGTGGTAAAACATGGATTGTTTTAGTGGAGGATGAAGATGCTCCCACTAAGAAGGAGGCCCAACTTCCTCCTTGTGTTATTAAAAATTATGAACACACCACCATAAAGGATATGGCTTCAAATGGTAGGTATCAGATAAAAAAAATGCTTCTTAAGTGTTAATAAAATAGGAGAGGCGGTTTCCTATTATGAATGAGGGGAGGGGCACTCTTGAAATTTCATAAAGTATTAAATTATTATAAATTAATTTTTATATTAAAAATGACCAAAATTAAAAATATTTTATTATAATATTAGTATGAGTCTAAATAATCACAGAAAATTAAATTTAGACAATTTTAGGTGATGTTTTCAACCTTATCTTTTTTTAACCCATGTTAACCATTTTTTACAATTACTGTGGTAGTAATATATTTACACTTTAGGGGTAAATGTAGTTAATATAAAGAAAAATAGGTCCAAAAATTGATCATATCCAATATTTTTTTCAAAAATATTAATCCCTTGACCAAATATAGTATTTTTCTTTATTTTTAATCATTTAATAAAAATATTATTTATTATATAATATCACTAATGTAAATATTGGAAATATTCATTTATTTGAATTAGAAAAAAACTTGTTAGTTAGGGAATTAGAAAATATTCCATGTAAATATATATAATAAGATATTTTATCTATTTTTTATAATAAAATAATTCATTCATATTATATTACTTTTAATATTTTTAGAATAATTTATTTTATTTTTTTATTAATTAAATAAATATTATTTGAGTGTCATGTAAGAATTTAAGGAAATTCTTTCATTAATAAAAAATAAGAAATAAATAACCATGATAAAAAATAATTTATATTTAAAAATACCTTTTGTAATTGAACAATCCATTTTTTTATCACTATGACTAAAAATTAAAGATTAAAAGTTAAGAAAATGACATTTTTTACTTTCATTTACATAATGTATTATAAAGGTCACAATCATGAACATATAGAAAAAATGTCATATATTGGAATTTTAGAAGATTATTGATGTAATATTCTCATCCTATAATGTTAATACTATTTTTAGGGGTACTTTTTAGTCCATATAAAATTATTTTCACCCTTAATTAACTCATTTTATCGTTACCAACATAATAAATATTAACTATTGTTACTATTCATAATGGTGAAAAATAAAAGGTAACTATTTAATAAATTTAAAACTCTAAACTAAAAATACACAATCCATTTTTCATGATTCAAAATACAAAAGTGAAAGAATTTAATTTAAAACTAAATTGAAAAAATGTGATGAAAATAATTTTTCAGAAAAATAACTTTTTAAGAATAAAAATATTTTTCTACCAAATTTAAGTATAAAACTTAATTAAAAGAGTATATTTTTATTTTTATTAACAAAATTTATCATTTTAAAATTTAAAACAAATCCAAAATATAATTTTACTTGGTAAATAATTTAAAATAAAACATAGTTTTCAATAAATATTAGTATTTTCACTATTTATTCAAAAATCCAACTTTTCAAAAAAGTAACATAATTTCAGAATTAGCTAATTATGATATCCTAATTTCAAAAATTATAAATTTTTTATCAATTAGAATTTCTAAATGTTACAAAAATGGTTCATAATATTTTTCTTACAAAATAAATAAGAACATTTTTTTATAAAATTGTATTTTTGAAGAATAAAATGACTTTACTAAAATTTGAGTGATTATTTACTATGAATTTATTAATAAATTTTTATTTGGTAGGATATTTAATATATTTCATAAATTATATAATAATATTCATACCCTCTACTTTAATTTATATGCTATAATGATCATATTTATATAATAATATTTTTAGGGTATATCCCAATCCATTTAAAGCTCGATGTTGCGTGTTAAAAAATATATCGAGTATAGAATTCTTTTAATAAATTATGGTGTTATATTATACCACCATTAAGAAATTATATCCATCCAATTTTAACTTGATCTTGGTAACATGTTTTTGAAAATTTAATACACATTTTTGAATTATCACATGATAAAAAGTGATAATAATACATCCTCTTTAAAAGAGGGAAATAAACTACAATGGTTATCTGGAATGCCACACAACTAGATTCCCAAATAGTAGAACATTTGTGTGAAGTGAAAATGATGACATGAAATAAAAATTTAACTTCAAAATAATGATAGTGGGTTATATAGATAACTGATCATAAGAAATTTATTGATCATGATAAAGTTAAAAACCATAAACCCATATACCAATTAGGTGTGAAAATGATCATCGATTCATCAGAAATGAATGTAATGGGAAACAATTGTTTCAAGATACTTTTTCAAGAGTTGAGGAATAATTTTACCATCTAGATTAATAACATAGGGAAATACACTTATTTTATATGTAAAATTTCATCCTTAAATCAATTTCCACCACAATATCAACTTTTCTTCAAACGATGCGTAATTTAGAATATTTTTACACCTGAAGCACTAAAATAAACTTTTAATGGATCAAATAATCCATAAAATAATTACAAGATATTCCTTATACCTTTATATATTACATAAAAATTAAGTGGTTATAATAATGTAAGATAACTCCTAAAATGAATAAAGTTTTATACAAAAAAAATAATACATTAATATAAAAAATTCAACAATATTACCAAACGTTCAAAATAAATCATTCTATAAATAACTATCCTTGAAATTCATTAAAATATTCCTAACTAAGATTAAAACCCAATGATTTAACTGATTTCATCACTTTTTATTCAATGGAAAATTTAACATTTATCTCCAAAAAACAATAGTCACTCACAAAGTAATATACCCAAAAATGTATATATCAAAATTATATAATATCCACGATATGATAATTATTTCGGTAAATAACCCGAATCTCCATAAAGAATTATTAAAATCATATGTACATCCAAATCATATTTCAACCATTAATCCTAAAATAATATACCATAATATTATATTTCCATTAACAATATAATGTTCTACAAAATATATTGATATTCATCCAAAAGGACATTAATCATCACTTAATAAAAAATAACTTTTCATCCTCTCGTTAATCTATATATAAACACTACTACAAAAAACAGGCAAGGGAAGAGCTACGAATTTATCATCACTATAAAAAAACGCCAATAAAGGGGGGCCTTTATCAGTGCTAAAAAAGCATTGATAAATGGGCACTTTTAACATCGCTAAAAAAGTGATGTTCAAAGTTACCCTTTATGAGTGCAATTTTTTAGCGCTGATAAAGGGACCCCTTTATCAGTGCTTCTTTTAGTTGAGCTGATAAAGGGGGGATTTATCAGCACATTTTCCTACTTCTGATAAATTTTCTGTTTCAAAAAAAAATCATGAAAAATAAAATATTGTTACATAAGTATATTTATATTGATATAAATATAATATATATTGTTTAAATATGTTTTAGATAACTATAAATAGACTTTTAAACTTAATATATAAGATATTTATTGGAAATGGCTTTAAAATATTTTAAAAAATATTATTCATTTAAGAATTTCTAATTATTATTTTTAAAAAATCATTTAATAATAATTTGAAGACATAAAAAATCAAAAAATAATAAAAAAATATCTAAAATAAGTTAAAAATTTAACTAAAACATAAAATGGCCATAAATTCTGATCTGGGTGTCCGTTTCAGCTCTACAACATATCGAATCAAAGCCTATAATCAGATATACACGCTAATCACTTAAGAAAAGCTTCCGTCACAATTTTCAAGGCCAAAAAACGCCCATAAGGCCACCAAAACTGAGTTTTTAGTCGGGTACCCTGATTTTTTAACATTCAAATAGGTATGACTTCTGATCCGGGAATCCGTTAGGCCTGTACCACATATCATATCGAATATTGTTTCATTTTCTTCGATTTTACTAGTTTTTGAGTTAAAACGGGCTTCTTGTATTATAAGTTATGGTTATTTTAACATTTTATTTCTTTTCTAATATATATATATGTATGTATTAATTCGTAAATATATATGTGTCTGTGTGTGTGTGTTGTATATATATATATGTTTGTATGTATTTATTTATTTATTTATAAACACACATAAAAACATTTTTCATAAATGTATTTAAAATTAATCTTATAAGTATATATTAGTATACAAATAAATATACGGATAAAAAATTATAACTAAATATATATATATATTTATATATATATTTATATGGGATAAATTTTAAAGTGTTATGATGTTAAATGGGAATATGAGAGTATTAAATGAATCTTTTAATTCAATTAAATCTTCTTTAAGTTTGTTTTTATTTTCAGGTATGAAAAATATATAAGGTGGGGATGATATAGTGTCTTTGGTTTTATTTTGAGAATTGATTACCTTGTGTTTGAAATTTTTATTCTCCTTTAATTCCATTAGATTAATTAGTACTTGTATTTTACAAAATTTTATTTGGTATGATTTAATTTTTTTACCTGACATTTTTTCCATGAAGACAAAAAAAATATTAGTTTTACAAAAACAATTCCCCTGATCAAAATATCATTCTAGTAAGATATTGGATTGAAATTCCAATACTTTAGTATTAATCATAGCATGATATATCATTTAATGATGATGTTAGTTATGTACCTAATCTATATCCATCACTAGATTGTTTTTTCTATGATTAGATAATCTCATTTCTTAATCCTCATTTTTTATGCACTTTAATGAGAGTGACAGGAAGATATTGTGTATTCTATGAATAATGTGGTTGGTCGAACATGATCGGATTGTTGAGACTCAAAAAATAGTTTATTTTAGGTTTTATTAGTCATCTTTGATTCATAAATAATGATTATTATTATTAATTAAGAAGGGGGGATGGAGTTCTTGGGAGAAAATTTGATTAGAGACACATGAACGATGATCTTTCTTGACAATAGATCACAAAAATAAAGGGTAGTTTTCATTTCATAAGGAAATAATTATTGAGGTGGCTTTAAGAAATCATTTAATTGAGGATATTAGAACCTCCATATAAAATATTAATGAATCTACCATTTACATATCTAAGGATGAGTGTTTCTTTTTTATTGATAATCAAGAGGCTGACAAAGAAGGACTTGAATAATATAATTACTCCTGGATTTGGGGAATCATCCTTATAAAGGATGAAAAACTATTGAATGCAGAGGATTAAAATCTTGAATATTCACAAATTTAGAATTTCAAAAACTGGATGATCATATATATTTGTGGATGATACTTTAATTTTTTTCTTTCAATAAATTAATTCTATTAACATTAAAAAGATTTCAGGATTTTATAATGTAAATCCATGGGTTTTTCAAATTTATTATTTGGATGCCAATTTTAACCAGTACACTGACAAGTATTATAAATCTCAAATTTTCGTGAGACTATATGGTGTTAGTTATGTTTCTTGTAATCCTTAGATATTGAGTTATATTAAATCTATCATTGGAGACCACTAAATCTAGATGAGTAAAATATGGATGGTAAAATCATCTATTATACTAGGGGTGCTTTTGGATCCTAACATTCTATGCCACCTACCTAATAGTGCCACTATAGTTGTAAATAGTAAAAAAATGTTGTGGATTTTGAGAATGAATTTATTATTAATTTATATAACTATATTGAACTAGTGATTCATTATGTGACTAGATATAGAATTTTTCGGAATATTCATATTAAGTATAATGGGAATTCTTATTTGAAGTTAGAAAAAAAAGTCATCTCAATAACCAAGTAAAATCCTTAAGGTGGACCCTCTAATCCTCAATAGCCTACTCGAATGAATCAAGATAATGAAATTAAAATACAATATGTGAGAAGGTTAAGGATGGATGGAAAGATATCAATTTTAAATATTGTTTATCCATGGAAAATAAAGTTGTTGTGAATCAAATCAATCATGATGGCCTCAGTGGTAAAACATGTATTGTTTTAGTGGAGGATGAAGATTATCCCACTAAGAAGGATGCACAACTTCCTCCTTGTGTTATTAAAAATCATGAACACACCACCATAAAGGATATGGCTTGAAATGGTAGGTATCAGATAAAAAAATTCTTCTTAAGTGTTAATAAAATAGGAGAGGCGGTTTCCTATTATGAATGAGGGGAGGTGCACTCTTGCAATTTCATAAAGTATTAAATTATTATAAATTAATTTTTATATTAAAAATGACCAAAATTGAAAATATTTTATTATAATATGAGTATGAGTCTAAATAATCACATAAAATTAAATTTAGACAATTTTAGGTGATGTTTTCAACCTTATATTTTTTTAACCCATGTTAACCATTTTTTACAATTAATGTGGTAGTAAATTATTTACACTTTAGGGGTAAATGTAGTTAATATAAAGGAAAATACTTCCAAAAATTGATCATATCCAATATTGTTTTCAAAAATATTAATCCCTTGACCAAATATAGTATTTTTCTTTATTTTTAATCATTTAATAAAAATATTATTTATTATATAATATCACTAATGTAAATATTGGAAATATTCATTTATTTGAATTAGAAAAAAAAATTGTTAGTAAGGGAATTAGAAAATATTCCATGTAAATATATATAATAAGATATTTTATCTATTTTTTATAATAAAATAATTCATTCATATTATATTACTTTTAATATTTTTAGAATATTTTTTTTATTAATTAAATAAATATTATTTGAGTGTCATGTAAGAATTTAAGGAAAGTCTTTCATTAATAAAAAATAAGAAATAAATAACCATGATAAAAAATAATTTATATTTAAAAATACCTTTTGTAATTGAACATTCCATTTTTTTATCACTATGACTAAAAATTAAAGATAAAAAGTTAAGAAAATGACATTTTTTACTTTCATTTACATAATGTATTATAAAGGTCATAATCATGAACATATAGACAAAATGTCATATATTGGAATTTTAGAAGATTATTGATGTAATATTCTCATCCTATAATGTTAATACTATTTTAGGGGTACTTTTTAGTCCTTATAAAATTATTTTCACCCTTAATTAACTCATTTTATCGTTACCAACATAATGAATATTAACTATTGTTACTATTCATAATGGTGAAAAAGAAAAGGTAACTATTTAATAAATTTAAAACTCTAAACTAAAAATACACAATCCATTTTTCATGATTCAAAATACAAAAGTGAAATAATTTAATTTAAAACTAAATTGAAAAAATGTGATGAAAATAATTTTTCAGAAAAATAACTTTTTAAGAATAAAAATATTTTTCTACCAAATTTAAGTATAAAAATTAATTAAAAGAGTATATTTTTATTTTTATTAATAAAATTTATCATTTTAAAATTCAAAACAAATCCAAAATATAATTTTACTTGGTAAATAATTTAAAAGAAAACATAGTTTTCAATAAAAATTAGTATTTTCACTATTTATTCAAAAAACGAACTTTTCAAAAAAGTAACATAATTTCAGAATTAGCTGATTATGATATCCTAATTTCAAAAATTATAAATTTTTTATCAATTAGAATTTCTAAATGTTACAAAAATGGTTCATAATATTTTTCATACAAAATAAATAAAAACCATTTTTTATAAAATTGTATTTTTGAAGAATAAAATGACTTTACTAAAATTTGAGCGATTATTTACTATGAATTTATTAATAAATTTTTATTTGGTATGATATTTAATATATTTCATAAATTATATAATAATATTCATACCCTATTCTTTAATTTATATGATATAATGATCATATTTATATAATAATATTTTTAGGGTATATCCCAATCCATTTAAATCTCGATGTTGTGTGTTAAAAAATATATCGAGTATAGTATTCTTTTAATAAATTATGGTGTTATATTATACCACCATTAAAAAATTATATCGATAAAATTTTAACTTGATCTTGGTAACATTTTTTTGAAAATTGAATACACCTTTTTGAATTGTCACATGATAAAAAGGGTTAATAATACATCCTCTTGAAAAGAGGGAAATAAACTACAAAGGTTATCTGGAATGCCACACATCTTGATTCCCAAATAGTAGAACATTTGTGTGAAGTGAAAATGATGACATGAAATAAAAATTTAACTTCAAAATAATGATAGCGGGTTATATAGATAACTGATCATAAGAAATTTATTGATCATGAGACAGTTAAAAACCATAAACCCATATACCAATTAGGTGTGAAAATGATCATCGATTCATCATAAATGAATGTAATGGGAAACAATTGTTTCAAGATCCTTTTTCAAGAGTTGAGGAATAATTTTACCATCTAGATTAATAGCATAGGGAAATACACTAATTTTATATGTAAAATTTCATCCTTAAATCAATTTCCACCACAATATCAACTTTTCTTCAAACGATGCGTAATTTAGAATATTTTTACACCTGAAGCACTAAAATAAACTTTTAATGAATCAAATAATCCATAAAATAATTACAAGATATTCCTTCTACCTTTATATATTGTATAAAAATTAAGTGGTTATAATAAGGTATAATAACTCCCAAAATGAATAATGTTTTATACAAAAAAAATAATACATTAATATAAAAAATTCAACAATATTACCAAAATTTCAAAATAAATCATTCTATAAATAACTATCCTTAAAATTTATTAAAATATTCCTAACTAAGATTAAAACCCAATGATTTTACTGATTTCATCCCTTATTATTCAATGGAAAATTTAACATTTATCTCCAAAAAACAATAGTCACTCACAAAGTAATATACCCAAAAATGTATATGTCAAAATTATATAATATCCATGATATGATAATTATTTCGGTAAATAACCCGAATCTCCATAAAGAATTATTAAAATCATATGTACATCCAAATCATATTTCAACCATTAATCCTAAAATAATATACCATAATATTATATTTCCATTAACAATATAATGTTCTACAAAATATATTGATATTCTTCCAAAAGGACATTAATCATCACTTAATAAAAAATAACTTTTCATCCTCTGGTTAATCTATATGATAAACACTACTACAAAAAACAGGCAAGGGAAGAGCTACGAATTTATTATCACTATAAAAAGCGCCAATAAAGGGGGGCCTTTATCAGTGCTAAAAAAGCATTGATAAAGGGGCACTTTTAACATTGCTAAAAAAGTGATGATCAAAGTGACCCTTTATTAGTGCAATTTTTTAGCACTGATAAAGGGACCCCTTTATTAGCGCTTCTTTTAGTTGAGCTGATAAAGGGGGGATTTATCAGCACTTTTTCCTACTTCTGATAAATTTTCTGTTTCAAAAAAAATCATGAAAAATAAAATATTGTTACATAAGTATATTTATATTGATATAAATATAATATATATTTTTTAAATATGTTTTAGATAAGTATAAATAGACTATTACACTTAATATATAAGATATTTATTGGAAATGGCTTTAAAATATTTTAAAAAATTTTATTCATTTAAAATTTTCTAATTATTATTTATTAAAAATCATTTAATAATAATTTGAAGACACAAAAAATCAAAAAATAATAATAAAAGATCCAAAATAAGTTAAAAATGTAACAGAACTTAAAATGGCCATAAATTCAGATCTGGGTGTCCGTTTCAGCTCTACAACATATCGAATCGAAGCCTATAATGAGATCTACACGCTAATCGCTTAAGAAAAGCTTCCGTCAAAATTTTCAAGGCCAAAAAACGCCCATAAGGCCACCAAAACTGAGTTTTTAGTCGGGTACCCCGATTTGTTAACATTCAAATAGGTATGACTTCTGATCCGGGTGTCCGTTAGGCATGTACCACATATCATATCGAATATTGTTTCATTTTCTTCGATTTTACTAGTTTTTGAGTTAAAACGGGCTTCTTGTATTATAAGTTATGGTCATTTTAACATTCTATGGCTTTTCTAATATATATATATGTATGTATTAATTCGTAAATATATATGTGTCTGTGTGTGTGCGTTGTATATATGTATGTATGTATGTATTTATTTATTTATTTATAAACACACATAAAAACATTTTTCATAAATGTATTTAAAACTAATCTTATAAGTATATATTAGTATACAAATAAATATACGGATAAAAAATTATAACTAAATATATATATATTAATATATATAAATATATATTAATATACAAATTAACATATATATACTAATATATGAATAAATATATTTATATTAATATGAATCTATATTAATATATAAATAAATATAACTAGATATATATAAATAGATATATCATTAAATAGAGAAAAAACAAAATGGCTTAGTGGTAAAGGTGCAGCAGCAAAAGGGGGGAGGTCACGGGTTCGAGTTTGGGTGGAAGCAAAGGGGTGCACACGTGTGGGGATGCGTGGGAAGGGCAGCGTGTGGGAGAGTGTAAGGGGGGTCCACCTAGCATTGTTAAAGGGGAAGTCAAGCACTGTTAAAATCCCCCCCCACATTATATAATTCATTTTTTTATTTTTTTTGACTTTTATAAATGATTTTTAATAGCGCTGATAAAAGGGGCCTTTATCAATGCTTTTTGAGGCGCTAATAAAAGGGACCCCCCTCTATCTTATCCTTGATTAAGAGAACTTTTGTTAGCGCTGTTAATTGACTTTTCTAGCACTGATAATGGCCATATTTGTAGTAGTGAAATATTATGTTCCCAATATTAATATAATCTTTATCTGTCAAGTCATTAAAATAATTTCATACTAACTAGGAAATCATATAGCCTTGTGGAATGAAATTCACTCTTGTCTCCCTTTGGTTGTGGGTTCAAGCACCATGTACATTGTGGATTCAACGACAAGTCTTTTTCAACTAAAACATTATCAATATAATTTTTATAATATTCTAAAAAATATGATGAAAATCCTAAAAATTAACATTAATTACCAAATAAAATTTTAACGTATATGTTTTTCTAAAGTGATCATTTTTTCACAAAATAAATTAATATTAATTGAAAATCATTTCCTTAACATAAAACATGTATTAACTCAAATGTTTATTTATATTTTTATCATATATCTTTAAATGAGTGTCTCAAAAAATTGTCACAATTTCTTTAAGAAAATTTTCAAAGTTATCAATTCTATTTGACATATATTTCTAACTTTTGAGAAAAATAAATAAAAGAATAATCCTTACATGATTCATGATTCCCAAAAAATTTATAATATACCATAAAATCATTAATAAAATACCACTACAACATAATTATTAAAACATGATTCATAAACACATCCTTTATTCAACTTCCTTCTTAAACCATTAACCATGCATTCTCATCTTATTCAATGATGTTAAATATTTCATTACAATTCATCAATATTAACTCAACCATATTTCATACATAGAACATAAGAAAATAATTTATAC
This sequence comes from Viscum album, assembly GCA_963277665.1. Lineage (NCBI taxonomy): Eukaryota > Viridiplantae > Streptophyta > Magnoliopsida > Santalales > Viscaceae > Viscum > Viscum album. Next base: position 47,142,343 of record OY728122.1, read on the forward strand.
ATTATATCTTGACAGAGGGGACTTCTTTTAAGCTGTTTATATCCCCTTTATCTCCCAACATGAAGTCCATATATCCAGAAAATAAATAGTGATACACATTGTGGTATTTTTGTTTCTAAATGATATTGATTAGTTGAGATTTTGAAATAAAATAAAATAAAAAACCTGATATATAAAAAAAATTAGAATTTAAAAGATTTTTTATAGATCAAATAATTCCTTACAGGTGATTTCGATGTTCAATTTTTTTTTAAAATAATTTGAATAGGATTTTCCATGATAGTGATTATACCATCATTAAGAAGGGATATAGAGATTATGTGTGGTAATTTTACTTTAATCTTTATAATAAATATTTAATCTATATAAATAAATCATCATTAAAACATGAAATTATTTATTACATATTAAAATGGAAATAATCCTTGTAAATACAATACCCATAGAAATTATTTAATAATTTAACCTTCAAATTCTCAAATAAATTAATAACTTTATAATTAAAGAATGTTTTAATCTCAAAGGTTATCTCATACCATTACTCATATATACCCAAAAATTTAATATCAATCTTCAAAAATAATCCATTACTTTAAACAAATGGGTTAAAAATACCTCAACCCAATAAAACATCTCCCAAAATACCATTAATCACTCAAAAATCCAATCACTTAAACCCATAAAAAAGGTTTATTTTCTTTTGAAATTATGATAAACCTTAAACTTATTAACCAAATATAGAATCCATAACTCTTAAGTTAATATCACATAAAAACATCCTAATATCAAAATTTATCTAAACCCTACTCTAATACAAACTATAAGGACTCGTACATAAACAAAACATATTATACTATCTTTAGATAAGAATTCAATTTCTAAAATTCCCAAATATATTTTATGTTTGTAGTTTTAGATAATTAGGACATAAATTTTATATAAGAAACCTATAAATTAAAAATTGGACACTTCTACTTAGTATCCATTTTTCCACAATATAAAACTTTTAAATTAAAATATGTTGTATTTGTATAACTAAGCTTCATGAATTTCAATTTTAATTATTCTTTATTGTTACCCATCATTAAAAACTATGTAATTTTATTTAAAAACTTGGAATAAGAACAAATATCTCAATAATGGATAGGAAACAAAGAATATTTAAACCAATAAGTTCATGAATACTGATAAAAAATTTACTTTTAAAAAATAATATTAGGGGAAAAATAAAGATTTTGTTACATATAAAATCATCTTTCCTACCAAAAAAATATCGAAAAATAATTCATAAGAAATATTTGATGAAAAATAAATTATAAAGGTTTATTTAAAGTGATGAGAAACACATGATAGACTTTTCACAAATTTAAACTTTCCACCCCTAAGAAGTACATTTTACTTTACATTAAACATAAGATCAATAGATTACTATGAGAAATCATATGAATTATATAAATTACTATATAAATTATAAATAAATCATTTAGGTAAATTGGGACATCTTTTTCTATATCACACATACCAATGGAAAAACCAATGTGGCTGAATTCCATACCCAGTGCATTTGTGGGCTATCATGGACTCACATGTCCTTGTTTTATAACGACACCACCCATACTTGGTTTATAAAATAACCATCCATCATTGGTTTATAACAGAACCACCTATCATCATAAAAATTTTCAATAACCATAATATAATCATAATAAGTAAAAGCTTTCAATTTTCATCATTAAACTCATAAAAGTATTCCTTGAACCCATATGAGAACATTTCTAGATAAAAAAATATACATTCAATTTATTGGATTTTAAAAAAAAACCATAACATTTGTAAGGTTGATTTTTTTGAATAAAAATAAAAACTTATAAATGAATTCAAATATCAAATAAAAATTATGATCTTGAGAAAAATTAGTTGTCTCTGTATACCTTAAATTGAACATTTATTTAATAGATTGTAAAGAAATTCTAAATTTTTGATATAAAATATATAAAATTGTTCATTTTCAATACCATTAAAAGAACACAAAATTTCATTTATAATTCATTTTTTTTTAAAAAATCTTTAAAATAGATAATACACGGTTTTCAAAGTAAAATGTCCCTTATGTGAAAAAATAAAATGATTTTTTAACTGAAAAGAAAATTAAATATGGTAAATAATGATCATTAGTGTACATTTAATCATAAATAATAATTTTTTTGAACATTTAGAAGAACATTGATAGGGAAGAAAAAAAATTTTAAGGGAATATTTAAAAGAGGATTTTTTAAACAAAGTCTCTTACCTTGAGTCTAAATCATCATGTAATTTATTTATCATTATATATAGAAATATTATGTTAAATATTTAACTTTTTAATAACAATTTTAGAGTTTATTATTTATTTTACCAAGTTATAATCAATTACTCAATAAATTAAGTTCACGTCAGATGTTTTGATGGTATTTGGATCATATGTTAAAAATGACTTGGTAGGTTGATAGTTTTCAAAGAGGTAATTATTCCATCATCTAAAAATTAATAATCATGACATAATTATCATTTTTATACATAAATTTTTATTTTAAACACAAAAATTATAAATTTTATAAAAAATAAACTATGTTATAATCATGGAGACAATAGGTCAGATATACGCTTGACTAACATTTATATTTTTCAATGATCATTATGGAAATTAGTTAAGTATTATTTAATATATATAAAATTATCATAATATAATAAATTACATATTATTTCGTTAAATATACATATATACATCATACATGTTATTCAGTGATTAAAAAAGAATCACATCACTTAATAGAGGTTGTAGTCCATAGGTACGCACAAATGTTGTTATCATTCCTCTGTGTCTGGAAAGATAAGAAAGTAAATGACATATTATATTTTAAAAATTATAATTTTTTAATTAAAAACATATATATACATTGAATACATCATTAAAATCATCTATAATAGGAGGTGATGGAAAACAAATTACATCGGTTCATGAGGCGGTAGTCTTTCGCACACACGAACGATGGTTTCATTTCCTCTTTGATGGTGGAGGAGATTGATATAGATTATTACATTAACATAATACATATATATATATATATATAATATTATGGTTTTATTACTATATTATTGTTCAATAAGTTTTTATGGAGGTTGAAGAAGATATAAAATGAAAAATATTGATTAAGAACTATACCTCTTCTTTGGGAAACTTTTTATGGTTTACACCAAAATAATTTTGAGGTTGATTTATTGATAAAACCAAAGCCTATAAGATATGTAAAGGTACGTAAGTAAGGATTTTTTTCATAAAATTTTACAAACGAAATTTTTTTATGTGTTAATAAAAGAGGATATGAGGTTCCCTTTTATTAGATAGGGTAGGGGAACTCTTGGAATTTCATAAAGTATTAAATTAATATAAATTAACTTTCATGTTAAAATAGATCCAAATTAATATCATTATTTTCTTCGATGATTATTAGCCACAATAACATCATCCTATAAAAAATTTACAAGTTTAGGTGATGTTTTCACCCTTATCTTTTTGTTTTTACCCATGTTAAGCCTTTTTGACAGTTAATGTGGTAACCTAGTTTTTACAATTTAGTGATGAATATTATTACTATAAAACGAAAATTATTATATAAATGGAGTATATATTACATTTTTAAACAAATAACAATCAATTTTCATGAGATCATTATTTTATGATTTTTTGTTCATTTAATAAAATATTAATTATTAAAAAATATCACTAATGTCAATTTTGAAAGTAATCATTTAATTGACTTTTAAAAAAACATTTCATTAATTGAATTCAAATAAATTCCATTAAAACCTCTTTAATATGATATTTTTATATAATTTATTTTGAAAACAGTAATTAATTCATATCATAGTAATTTAAATATTTTTAGGATCATTTATTTTATTTTTTATTAATTAAATAAATATAATGTCCGTATTGCTCAAGCATTTAAGGTAATTACATTATTACTAAAAACAAGAAATAAATTTCCATGAAAAAAATAATAATTTATCTTTAAAATAACAATTTATCTTTAAAATAAAAATTTTATAACCAAACATGCCTTCTTTCTATCACTATTTCAAAAATATAAAGACAATAAAAAATAATATGTCATTTTTTATTTTTATTTACATAAAGTAATATAAAAATATCATTCATGAAAATTTAGAAAAAGGTAATATATTTTAATTTTGGATGATTATGGTTGAAATATACTCATCTAATAAAATTATGGTTTTTTTTAGGGTCAGTTTTTAGTCTTTATCAAATTATTTTTACCCTTAATTAACTTATTTTATCTTTACTGTTGTAAAAAATATTTATTATGATTAATATTAATAATGAAAAATAATAAAATGGTTGTATTTTTAAAATATATACCTCATAGTTTTAAATTAATAATTCAATTTTCAAGAATCAAAATACAGAATTAGAAGGATTTAATTTATAATTAAAACAATAATGTGATGAAAAACAATTTTTCAAAAAAAACATTTTTTAGAATAAAAATGGTTTATATCGAATTAAAGTATAAAATTCATTAAAAATACCATAATTGTATTTTTATTAATAAAAGGAATCTATTTATGTTTTGAAAATAATCCAAAATATACTTTTACGATATAAATTCTTGAAAAGAAAATACAGTTTGAAATAAAAAGGTGTTTTCACTATTCATTGAAAAATCAAACCTTTAAAAAAAATCTAAAAATTTAAACATAGGATAATTTTGATATTATGATTTTAATAATGTTTCCATTTTTAGAAAAATATATTTTCGTAAATTTCCAAAAACTAAATATAATATTTTCTTAGAAAAGAAATAAAAACCATTTTTAAAAAAAATGATAGTTTGAAAAATAAAATGACTTTACAAAAATTTGAGTGATTGTTTAGTAAGAATTTATCAATAAATTTATATTGAGTTGGAAATATATATATATCAAAAATTAGTTAATCATATTCATACCTGCTAATTTAATGGCTGTGTAATAATGGTAATATTTAAATAATAATATTTTTATAGTATATCCGAAGTCACTTAAAGCTCGGTATTGCATGTTAATTAAGCTATAAATCATATTATTATTTTAAAAAAGGGGGATTAATGCTATTTCCACCCATAAGTGGTATATTTTAGTGAATAAAGTCTTCTTTTCAGATTGAATTTCTATAAGCACATAGAATAACATATATGATATAGAAATAATAGTTTATTTATATAATATTAATATTAGAAGGAAATAATTTTTATTTCCATAAAAAATGGAGTATGTGAATCTTATCATGGTATTTTGAACATAATATAGTGACTAAGAGGTATGTGGATTATTATTTAAGTAAAATAAGTTCAAAGTTAACAAATAAATGATTATATAAGTTCAAAACTAATTTTATTTTAACTTAATAGCATAAATAGTTTTGAATATGTGATCATAAAGATAAATTGAAAGAGTTCTGTGTAGTTACTGTGAGAAATTAAATATCACTATTTCCTAAAGGATTATTCTATTCAAAATTATATGTGAATAATACTTTATACTGATGGATTTTAGGATGAGCTAATAAGTACTACTGTAAATAGTGTCATTAATTACATGAACATTTTAAAGAAATATTTAGTAGAATGGGTTCCAATAAAGATGATGATTTACTTATAATGTGTTCTAGGTATATAATATAAGTTGACCTTATAACATTTAATGTTGGGAAAATAAGGATTTTGAATATGTTCAGGCAGTTGAACATTAAGGATATGATTTCTAAATATCACAATTGTTAAAGATTTATTACTTAATAGTTGTACTCATTAATAATTTAGTGTGTGGGTTTTATAATGTGTTCACATAGAGATGTAGTAGAAATTATATATAGATAAATTTGTTAAAACACCCTAAAATTGAAGAAAACATTAGGATATCCTAATAGTCTATCGTACATGAAATATTAGAAAGATGATTATTTTGGTTTTTGTTATGTATTCTTAAAATAGTTCAAGAATATAATAATTATTATATTAAATTAAATATCTACATTATCAGACATTCAAATTGTATTCATATAATTATATATTGATATGTATTTCATGAAGTGAAATTCTAATTGACCTATCAAATCATGACTTTGGGTTATCCTAAAATGGTGATTGTAATGAAGTATTATGGGATATGAAAAAAATAAAGGTTTTATAGAGTATGATTATTGTATTAAGATAATAATTATGGTCATGTGCACAAAACATGTTTCTATGTGTAGAATGACCTATGAATTATACCATGTTAAGTGTCATATACTATGCTTATGGTATAATAGAGGTCTATGGATCATATATAGAGTCCCCATTTCCCATAGTTTTTGAGATACCTAATGTGAGAACCTTAAAGCTTTAATACCTTTATTTATAAATACTTGAGTCTTATCTAACGTGGGGTGGATGGGTATGAGTTTCATAATGTCATCTATTGGAGCTCAACTAACATGGTATTTTTTCTATTGTGTGTTGAGTATGAAATATAGGCCATTGATTATGATATATTTGGGAGTATAAAATTATATCTATATCGTATATATTATGTTCTAATCTATTTGAGTGAGGGATATTTTATGTTATATCAAGAATCAGCCCAGTTTGACTTGATCCATCACCTAACTTGATTCAGAACATATCCCAAAAGGTACTTGGAGTATATGAATCAGAAAAATATAAGAAACTGATGAAATTAATTATCCACTACATGGAAATAACAAAATAAAAAACATATCATATACAAAATAAAAAAATATATAAATATAGGCTGATAAGGACAACACACAATCATCCCAAAAGAGAAACCAAAAATATATATCTATAACCAATCTCAATCTAACCTAGGTTCATTCACCACATCCAATTCCCTTTCAAACCAGCTTACTAGAACATAAGACTAGAAGGATGAATAAGAATATAACAATAATGAGAACTCGAAAAAGAAACATGATAATTTCATACACTAATTGATATGTATATGGTGTTAGAAAAGAGAGTCCAATAATATCTCACCATGCATTTTGTGTAATTAATTTCAACGGAAAATTTCATTATTCTAGTTTGATTTACATATATAAAATTTGTTTAAATGGATAAAAAATAAAACAAATAAAATTCCATCTTCTTTGAAAAAATCACACTTTTCTCTTTAATAAAATAAGTTATTTTTAAAAAATGGAAAATTTAATAATATTTACAGAAATTTTATACATTTTAATGAAACCTTTTATTTAATATAAAAATAACACATTAAATTCCATTTATGAACAACCCATTTCAAAAGAGTTGAACCACATCACATTAAATTTAACATACACACACTCTTAATGCCACCTATCTATAATGAAAGAAAAATATAACACAAAATATGGTACCACATGATTCATTTGAGCTTGGGGATGGAAAGGAAATAAAATATTGAAGTACACTATCTACTATCAACTAATATAATGGGTGACACAATAGTTCCTAAGGTGATAAGGTCCTATAATTTACCAAAACCATTGTACCAAATACCAAAAAATATTTTTTCTTAAACCACACAGCACCCAACTAGCCAACACCAACCTCTTTAGAAATTCACCGCTCCCCAATATCCCTGGAACATGGAACTAGGGGTCCCAAGATGCATGTGTACTATCTATTGTAGTAAAAATAAATGTTTATCTATAAACTTGGGGTTCATATAAATATAATCATAAATAGGTGAGAAATAATTGAATCATATGATTATAAAATTTATCAGCAATAAATATATATCTCATTTCATCTTTGGCACCCTTGAAAGAAACAACACATTTTTTACACCATGAAGGTAAAAAAACTGAACCATATCAGTCATAATATATAAATAGGGTCATGTGAGGGAATCATACAAAAACAAAATATTTAATCCATTTAATGTTCCAAAAAAGACCTCTTTAAAATATAACATAGAATGCTAATCCTTTTCCTCTCATTGAAATCCCATTTTAGAAACAAAAATTGATGAAACACCTATAAAACCATTCTTAAGCTCTTTTAAATAATGCATTTATTTTTTAATTAAATTCATTTAAAAAATACACCACAACATCTTATTCTCTAAAAACAAAATATCATTCATTATATGAACAAAAAGGGTCAAATTCCCTTTATTTTCACAATTTAATCAAATAAAACCATATAAAAATTTTCCCAATAACATGGAACACAAATATCATTATAGAATTTGGAGAAAAATTTTATTTTTATTTGAATATTATAAAATTTATTGAATTTCCTTTATTCCAACTGATAAATCACATTAGATGTCATGACCCGCCCTCAGGGTCCGTGCTGTGACTACCCCAAGCCCGCCTTCCATAGGCCAGGGGCTGGAGACTAGCACCAAGGCGTAAATCCCGGTAAAAAGGGAAGGCATTGCCTTTGTAAAGTAAACAAACACCACAGAGTAAGAAAGCGGAAAGTAAACACTAAACAAAAGCAGAGTACAACTGAAAGTGCGGAAAAGTAAATGGGCCAGATTACAAACCCAAAATGAAAGTAAAGTACAACTCGAAAGGGAAAACAACAACTGATAAGTAAAAGCTGCTACTCCGTGCTGTCCACTGGAAATCCCACCTGAAGGGTGGGTACAGATAGCTCCTCTGCTCCACGGGTCCCGCCGTCCGCTCCGTGCACGTCCCGCCCAGTGGTCCACCTCCGGGTACCGTCCCGCTCTGCAAGCCTCAGCTAAGGTCAACGCTGTCCGTCGTCTGCATCCAACACAACGTAGTGCGGGAAAAGCCCGTGAAGGGGTGAGTATAAACTACTCAGTAGGGACCCCGAGACCCCTGAAGGTCTCTCAAATCCACAAAGGATAAACCACGAAGAAAGGTACAATCACGAAGTAACAACCGACTCTGCTTAGGTATATGCCCATACATATACCTAAGTCATCAAATTCAAATACGCTCCAACCTCCGAGCCCAAGTACAACTCAGTCCACATAGGAATGTAAACGTATTCCACACAGGAAAGCAAAACATAATCCACACAAGATTGCACAACACAATCCACACAGGAAAGCAACAGATTCAGCTCACACAGGTATACTTCTTCAAAGGACGATAAAGATGATCTCTGATCCATCTAAGTCGTCGGACCCACGAAGGATCGATAGGTAACTAACCAAAGGACGATAAAGATGATCTCTGATCCATCTAAGTCGTCAGACCCATGAAGGATCGATAGGTAACTAACCCCCGCAAAGACCCACACAGGATCGGGCCCACACAGGACCTGTAGGCGCTGGCTCACACAGAACCGCTGAGCGCGGACCCACACAGGATCGGACCCACACAGGATCGGGCCCACACAGGACCTGTAGCACTGATCCACGTAGGATCGCTGAGTGCTGAAGTCGTCGTCGTCGAATGCACACAGGATCTCTGTACTGTCGTCGTCGCAGTCACAGTAGCAGTAGTAGCAGTAGTAGTCACAGTAACAGTCGCAACCAGCACTAGGGTTCCCGCACACAGCAAGCTCGTTCGGAGGATCCGCTCCACGAGCCGAGAGGCTGATACATCAACTGTCACAAAGTCCAGAGTAGATGTATCCAAAAGTTCCGTATCGTCAACAGGAACTCAACGCAACAGACGGCGCGTCGATCAGACACCCGGTCTGAGAGTTATTGGCATTTTTGTCCCCGGGGCCCGGTTGGTTTTTAAGGCAAAACCAACCCGACCGTACTCCACCTGCGTCCAAACCTCGGGCGAAGTATGCCAAAAGATCCGTCTCACTAAGAGGAACACAACAAAGCTGACGGCACGTCAATCAGACGTCCGTAGCTCAAGATATGAGCGTTTCCGCTCCGAAGGCCCGGTTGGTTTCGTGAACGAACCGACCCGTCCGAACTCAAAGTAATCTGAAACCTTGAGTAAGATATACCGAAACGACCGTCTCGATCCAAGGATCGCGTTGCCGCATACGGTTCGTCAATCGGAGGTCCGAGGCTCAAGTTATGGCCAAAAGACCGAAACTGATTTGAAACGGGGGGGTCCGGGTCCGGGTCGACCCGGCCCGACCCCCCCCCCCCCCCCTGGGTCGGCCCGAACCAGGTCGACCCGAACCGGGTCGACCCAACCCGACCGGCTGGCGGCGCGGCGGCGCAGCGGTGGCGCGGCGGCCCGGCGGTGGCGCGGCGGCCCGGCGGTGGCGCGGCGGCCCGGCGGTGGCGCGGCGGCCCAGCGGTGGCGCGGCGGCCCGGCGGCAGGCGCGGCGGCCTGGCGGCATGCGGGGGGGGGGGGGGGGGGGGCAAAGCCCCCCGCTGATTGGGAGCGGCGGCGCGGCATAATGCCGCGCCTTTGTGGAAAACGGCCCCCACGTGGGGGCCGGCTTGAAGGCAACCAAGGGGAGCCGCCTGCCCTCCCCCCCCCCTCAAAGGAACCGCCCCCCTCATAAAGAGGGGGGGTTTGTGCGCTGGCCGGGGGATTAATTTCCCCCGGTTTAATTCCATCGGGCCGGCCAGCTGGCCGGCCGGTTTTCTCCAACGGGACCGGAAGATTCCGGTCCCTTCTTCGGCTTCCGGCGCCGGCGGCCCGGCCGCCGGTCTCCTCATCCCGCCGCGGCCCGGAACCGGCCGCGGTGTTCGTCGTCCAGCGCGGTGCGATGGCACCGCGCCCCTCCGCCGCACTTTAATTTCTTTCAACGCGGCGCGACGGCGTCGCGCTCTAGATGTTTCTTCCCTGGTGTGCGCGCGACGGCGTTGCGTTCTTGATTGGGCGATTAACCGCGTGGTGCGACGGCACCACGCCACCTTGATTCATCCACAAAGCAATTCAACAAGAACGATGGAGGGGGTTCGGCCGTGTTCATGCGGTCCGGCCCCCTCACGTTAAATAATAACACAACTTTAAAAATATTCAATTGCCTCACGTTAGACATGCTAGACCCACGATCAAGAATAAAATAAATTAACAATAATCAACAACCCCTACCTTGGTATAAGGTTCGAATATTTGTCTACGTTCCGCGGAAGACGACGTCGCGGAGGTCGGGCGTCGCGGTCGTCGTTCGTCAAATTCGATGACGAAGAGGTGCGTCCGAAGAGGCACGTCGTTGGCGAAACCTTGTACGCCGACGAAGGTTGTCCGAGGAAGAAGCGGTGTTCTCTCTCATTGACACGGAAGACGAAGAAGAGCAGAGCGGCGTTCTTCGTCGGAACTTGAGCGTTCTTCGTCAAGTCTTGAGGAAAGCCAAATAAAAAGAAAACAACGAACTCAAGAACCCCTACCTCAAAGTCGCACGTTGATGTAGTCGTGGAATATCAGTGTCGATTCCTTTGACGTCGGAGGAAGAGTCGTTGTCGATGGCATTCGTCGCGGAAAACCGTCGCGGAAGAGATGATGCGAAAGAAGAACGCCACGTCGCGGATATGGCGTCGCGGAAAAACCGTGTTCTTCGGCGAAGAAGTTCTTCGTTGAAGAACGGTATTCTTCGTGTTCTTCGTCGAGGTTGAAGAAGATTAAGAAACAAGAAGAACCTTCCCAACTCTCTCAAGGAGACAAAACTAAAACCAAAATAAAATAAGACTCTATCTTATTTTATTAACACAACAACACACTAGAATTTCAAAAGTTTGAAATTCAAAGAAGAGATAACTCCACATTAATTAACAAATTGTCATGTTAATTAAAGAGGGGTTAAGGGAGTTTGAGGGAAGATGTAAAGTTAGGTTTCGTGTGGGCCCCACCACACTTAATCCTCTCAAGGGAGGTTAAGTGGGTGTGGGTCCCACACCTAACTTCCTTTGAGAGAAGTTAACTATTAAGTTTAAATAAAAATTGTGATTACATATTTTTATTTAACTTATTCTAATCTCCCAAAAACTAACTCTCAACCCGAAACAAACACAACTCCCGAAAAGGTCTCTTTAAGCGAATATCGGCGCTGCGAGTTCATCGGTGCCCTCAGATTTCAATTCCGAGCACCGGATCAAAAGTTAGAAATTCCCGCTCATTCGTTCACTGAACGTACCCGAGCCAAACTTCGGAAATTGATTCCGGGCACTCCGGGCCTCGGAATCAGGTGCCGTCTGAAACCGCACTCTTGGAAAATTCCAAAGAAAATTAAGAATAAATTTCCCTTGAATTTTACGGGTCTTTACATTACTCCCACCTCAGGGCTTTACGTCCCCGTAAAGATACATCAAAAACTAGGGAAACAAATGAGGGTACTGAGCACGCATCTGAGCCTCCCGCTCCCCATGGTCAATGATGTGCGTCGGGTCGTGCACGTATCTCCTCAGATGAGATACGTGGAAGAATTCGTGCACCCGGTGCAACTGAGGTGGTAGAGCCAGGCGATAAGCCACCTCGCCAACCCTGCTGAGAACCTGGAAGGGTCCGATGAAGCGCGGAGATAACTTGCCGCCTCGGCCAAAACTCCGAATACCACATCGAGGTGAGACCCGCAAGAAGACGTGGTCGCCATCCTCGAACTCTAGTGGCCTCCGCCTCCTGTCATCATATGACTTCTGCCGGCTCTGAGCTGTCCTCATCTGTTCCTGGATGACCTGGACCTTCTTTGTCGTGGCCTGGACCATCACAGGTCCCACAAGAGCTGCAAGATTTCTTCTTTGCCGAAAATAGAAATCTGGTCTCATCCCCTGGATGAACCACATTCTTTTCCTAAAACAGTCAATCCTAACATGGATGATACTAATCCATACCAAGGATGACGTCGTAAGGCCTCGACGCTACTACTAAGAGATTCAACCGTTACTCTCGCCTCCAAGGGTTGAGTCACACTGTCGGCATTAGTGTGTGGTAACTGGGTCTCCTCCAGTAGATGTCTCACAAGTGAGGGTCAAGTCAACAGCCAAAACTGGAACCTCTTAGTAACATCACGAAAGAGAACATGAACGAAATATCACAAAGGTATGCGTATTTTATTATTGCAGCTCATAATACAAGACGCTACACAAATGCAACAAGGAACCAGAAGTACAAAGGATGTATCCACTAGTTCTTCTCCTGTCCATCGGCTCCCAGAGCTCCATGATCGAAGGCCTCGGCTGCCTGAAGCTGAGCTCTCCCCTGCGGTCGGGGTGGACCTCCTGGTGGTGGTGGTGGTAGAGCCTCAAAGCGTCGTCCACCACCTGCTGCTCGGCCAGCTCCTCTGCCTCGTCTGCCTCCTCCCTGCAGACCGCCACGGTCGAACCTCTGCCTCTGCCTAGGTGGTTCCTCAACCGTCTGCTGCTCCTCTGCATGGCGGGTCGGGCAGTCCCGAGCCATGTGGCCTTGCCCGCCGCATGCAAAGCACTGTCTTCTACTCAAAAGACTGGCTCCGCGCTGTGTGCCCTGCACTGCTGAGCCAGTGCCCTGAGGTTGTCTGCCTGAAGATCTGGTCTGTCTGGACCCCTGAGTCATCCGTCGACTGCCTGCTGCAGATGACTCCGCCACGTGCCGCCCTGCGGTGGGTCGCTGTGCTGTTGTAGACTCGGCAAGGAATCTCTCGATCAGAAGGGCCCGCTCCAGTACTCCTGTCTGAGTCGGTATGCTGAGGGAGATCAGCGATGCCCTGATCTCGTGTCTCAAACCCTGCTCGAAGGTCCGGGCCTAGAAGAATGGGTCCCGTACCATGTCGGTCGAGTAGCGCGAGAGATCGGTAAATCTCGCCGAGTACTGAGCGACCGTCATGCTGCCCTGCCGCAGCTGTAGAAGCTCCTGGATACGCACAGCACGAAGGGTGGCTGGGACGAACTCTGAGCGGAAGCAGCTCTCAAAGTCCATCCAAAGTAGAGATGCCTCATCGTGCACCTGGAGCATCAAGCTCCACCATCGTCCTACTACTGCGTGTAGTAGGCTCGCAGCGAGGATCACCATGAGGTCTGCTGGTGTACTCACTAGCCTAAACACTCGTACCACTGCCTCCAGCCAGTCCTCTGCTGCCTGGGGATCCGTCTCCCCGCGAAACATGGGCGGTCGCTGGCGCTGAAACACATGCAGTGCGCTGAGGCGACGTGCATCGTCAGTGGCTGCTGCTGGAAGCATCGGGGGCTCGGCGGGTAGAACTACCGCCGGTGCCACTGCTGACAAAGGGCCCTGCACCGAGGCCTCGTCGCTCGGTGGGCTGTCATCACGCTCGAATCTCGGAACCCTAGCTGGCTGCCGTCGTGGGGTCATCCTGAATAGAAAATAGGTGCGCCACGGTCAAACAGTATACCTGGTGAGCTGACACAAAGAAATCACAAGGGAAAACTTTAAAACACACACGCAATCAATGTTTTCGTGCATTAAGTCGGAAATCAGAAGTCAGGGTCCTGGTGTTCGGATACATCGGCCGCCGCACCAACACTGGACTCCCTGGACTGATAACCACACTCAATACGCGAAACATTATTACTTCACATAAAAAAGATCAGAGTTCGCGGTAGAACCGAACTCCTCTGATACCAATTTGTCACGACCCGCCCTCGGGGTCCATGCCGTGACTACCCCAAGCCCGCCTTCCATAGGCCAGGGGCTGGCGACTAGCACCAAGGCGTAAATCCCGGTAAAAAGGGAAGGCATTGCCTTTGTAAAGTAAACAAACACCACAGAGTAAGCAAGCGGAAAGTAAACACTAAACAAAAGCAGAGTACAACTGAAAGTGCGGAAAAGTAAATGGGCCAGGTTACAAACCCAAACTGAAAGTAAAGTACAACTCGAAAGGGAAAACAGCAACTGAAAAGTAATAGCCGCTACTCCGTGATGTCCACTGGAAATCCCACCTGAAGGGTGGGTACAGATAGCTCCTCTGCTCCACGGGTCCCGCCGTCCGCTCCGTGCACGTCCCGCCCAGTGGTCCACCTCCGGGTACCGTCCCGCTCTGCAAGCCTCAGCTAAGGTCAACGCAGTCCGTCGTATGCATCCAACACAACGTAGTGCGGGCAAAGCCCGTGCAGGGGTGAGTATAAACTACTCAGTAGGGACCCCGAGACCCCTGAAGGTCTCTCAAATCCACAAAGGATAAACCACGAAGAAAGGTACAATCACGAAGTAACAACCGACTCTGCTTAGGTATATGCCCATACATATACCTAAGTCATCAAATTCAAATACGCTCCAACCTCCGAGCCCAAGTACAACTCAGTCCACACAGGAAAGTAAATGTATTCCACACAGGAAATCAAAACGTAATCCACACAGGATTGCACAACACAATCCACACAGGAAAGCAACAGATTCAGCTCACACAGGTATACTTCTTCAAAGGACGATAAAGATGATCTCTGATCCACCTAAGTCGTCGGACCCACGAAGGATCGATAGGTAACTAACCAAAGGACGATAAAGATGATCTCTGATCCATCTAAGTCGTCGGACCCACGAAGGATCGATAGGTAACTAACCCCCGCAAAGACCCACACAGGATCGGGCCCACACAGGACCTGTAGGCGCTGGCTCACACAGAACCGCTGAGCGCGGACCCACACAGGATCGGACCCACATAGGATCGGGCCCACACAGGACCTGTAGCACTGATCCACGTAGGATCGCTGAGTGCTGAAGTCGTCGTCGTCGAATCCACACAGGATCTCTGTACTGTCGTCGTCGCAGTTACAGTAGCAGTAGTAGCAGTAGTAGTCACAGTAACAGTCGCAACCAGCACTAGGGTTCCCGCACACAGCATGCTCGTTCGGAGGATCCGCTCCACGAGCCGAGAGGCTGATACATCAACTGTCACAAAGTCCAGAGTTGATGTATCCAAAAGTTCCGTATCGTCAACAGGAACTCAACGCAACAGACGGCGCGTCGATCGGACGCCCGGTCTGAGAGTTATTGGCATTTTCGTCCCCGGGGCCCGGTTGGTTTTTAAGGCAAAACCAACCCGACCGTACTCCACCTGCATCCAAACCTCGGGCGAAGTATGCCAAAAGATCCGTCTCACTAAGAGGAACACAACAAAGCTGACGGCACGTCAATCGGACGTCCGTAGCTCAAGATATGAGCGTTTCCGCTCCGAAGGCCCGGTTGGTTTCGTGAACGAACCGACCCGGCCGAACTCAAAGTAATCCGAAACCTTGAGTGCGATATACTGAAACGACCGTCTCGATCCAAGGATCGCGTTTCCGCAGACGGTTCGTCAATCGGAGGTCCGAGGCTCAAGTTATGGCCAAAAGACCGAAACTGATTCGTAACGGGGGGTCCGGGTCCGGGTCGACCCGAAATGGGTCGACCCGACCCGACCGGCTGGCGGTGCGGCGGCGCGGCGGTGGTGCGGCGGCCCGGCGGTGGCGCGGCGGCCCGGCGGCAGGCGCGACGGCCTGGCGGCATGCGGGGGGGGCAAAGCCCCCCGCTGATTGGGAGCGGCGGCGCGGCATAATGCCGCGCCTTTGTGGAAAACGGCCCCCACGTGGGGGCCGTCTTGAAGGAAACCAGGGGGAGCCGCCTGCCCCCCCCCCCCCCTCAAAGGAACCGCCCCCCTCATAAAGAGGGGGGGTTTGTGCGCTGGCCGGGGGATTAATTTCCCCTGGTTTAATTCCATCCGGCCGGCCAGCTGGCCGGCCGGTTTTCTCCAACGGGACCGGAAGATTCCGGTCCCCTCTTCGGCTTCCGACACCGGCGGCCTGGCCGCCGGTCTCCTCATCCCGCCGCGGCCCGGAACCGGCCGCGGTGTTCATCGTCCGGCGCGGTGCGACGGCACCGCGCCCCTCCGCCGCACTTTAATTTCTTTCAACGCGGCGCGACGGCGTCGCATTCTAGATGTTTCTTCCATGGTGTGCGCGCGACGGCGTTGCGTTCTTGATTGGGCGATTAACCGCGTGGTGCGACGACACCACGCAACCTTGATTCATCCACAAAGCAATTCAACAAGAACGATGGAGGGGGTTCGGCCGTGTTCATGCGGTCCGGCCCCCTCACGTTAAATAATAACACAACATTAAAAATATTCAATTGCCTCACGTTAGACATTCTAGATCCACGATCAAGAATAAAATAAATTAACAATAATCAACAACCCCTACCTTGGTATAAGGTTCGAAGATTTGTCTACGTTCCGCGGAAGACGACGTCGCGGAGGTCGGGCGTCGCGGTCGTCGTTCGTCAAATTCGATGACGAAGAGGTGCGTCCGAAGAGGCACGTCGTTGGCGAAACCTTGTATGCCGACGAAGGTTGTCCGAGGAAGAAGCAGTGTTCTCTCTCTTTGACACGGAAGACGAAGAAGAGCGGAGCGGCGTTCTTCGTCGGAACTTGAGTGTTCTTCGTCAAGTCTTGAGGAAAGTCAAATAAAAAGAAAACAACGAACTCAAGAACCCCTACCTCAAAGTCGCACGTTGACGTAGTCGTGGAATATCGGTGTCGATTCCTTTGACATCGGAGGAAGATTCGTTGTCGATGGCGTTCGTCGCGGAAAACCGTCACCGAAGAGATGATGTGAAAGAAGAACGTCACGTCGCGGATATGGCGTCGCGGAAAAACCGTGTTCTTCGGCGAAGAAGTTCTTCGTTGAAGAACGGCGTTCTTCGTGTTCTTCGTCGAGGTTGAAGAAGATGAAGAAACAAGAAGAACCTTCCCAACTCTCTCAAGGAGACAAAACTAAAACCAAAATAAAATAAGACTCTATCTTATTTTATTAACACAACAACACACTAGAATTTCAAAAGTTTGAAATTCAAAGAAGAGATAACTCCACATTAATTAACAAATTGTCATGTTAATTAAAGAGGGGTTAAGGGAGTTTAAGGGAAGATGTAAAGTTAGGTTTCATGTGGGCCCCACCACACTTAATCCTCTCAAGGGAGGTTAAGTGGGTGTGGGTCCAACACCTAACTTCCTTTGAGAGAAGTTAACTATTAAGTTTAAATAAAAATTGTGATTACATATTTTTATTTAACTTATTCTAATCTCCCAAAAACTAACTCTCAACCCGAAACAAACGCAACTCCCGAAAAGGTCTCTTTAAGAGAATATCGGCGCTGCGAGTTCATCGGTGCCCTCGTATTTCAATTCCGAGCACCGGATCAAAAGTTAGAAATTCCCGCTCGTTCGTTCACTGAACGTACCCGATCCAAACTTCGGAAATTGATTCCGGGCACTCCGGGCCTCGGAATCAGGTGCCGTCTGAAACCGCGCTCTTGTAAAATTCCAAAGAAAATTATGAAAAAATTTCCCTTGAATTTTACGGGTCTTTACATTAGAACATTATAAAATCTTATATAACTAGCACATATAAATATAATTTTAATAAAATAATTTAAAATCACCAACAATACAATGAATTCCAATAAATTTGTACAAAAACACAAAGATCATTTCACGTGGTAACCTCTAATAGAAATATAATAGAAGTAACTTTTCTAAATGAAGATTCAAATAAGTAATAAAATGACCGCTAAAATTCTCAAACGAAAAATCCCTCAATTAAAACCACCCCAACACCCTAATTTCAACCCAAATTCGCATAGGGTTTAGAGGATGAAGTGAAACCAAGAAATAATGGAAGAAATGGGAAGGAATAATTATGAATAAGAAGAACTAAGGGGTCCAACTCAAGGAATATGCTTGAACATGAGGTGGAGGAGCTCCAAAACCATGGAAGAGGAATGAAGTAGCTCATTCTCAGGCTTCCTAGCTTTTATAAGAAAAATATAGGAGGGGGATTGATATACCGTTAAAATAAAAACATGGGAAAATATAGAAATAAAAAAACCTAAAACCTGGGAAACTCGCATAGTTTTTCTCACGGTATGGTAAACTTTGTTCTAACGATGAAGCTTCCATAATATTCCCATTGTATCCCCAAATGATTTGAAAAAACTAATATTTAATCCATGAAATAACCATATAAAACACTTATGCCAAAAACCTCATCACTCATATATTCTTACCACATGGTTTAAAAAACTGTATGGTCTAACCATGCAACAACTATAAAAGATATAAGTTTAAAAATAAAATCCCAAAAAAATAAAACCATCAAAATTTAATAAATATTAATATTTTAATAATTAAATAATGTATTACAATCTTCCCAACATGCCCTTTTCTACCCAGAAAAAGTCTCCAGTCAGAAAAGATGTGATAGATCAAGAACTACAATAATACCCCATGAAGGT